>APKU01000036.1:0-327229 GCA_000472125.2 Hirsutella thompsonii MTCC6686 | reverse complement strand
GGGTATTTCCCTATATAAGGAAACTAAGGAAACCTTATATAAGTATAGGAAATCCTTAGGAAATCCCTAAGAAGCCTATAATAATTAAAGGGTAACTCTATATTATTTACCTATAATACGGTTTAAAGGGGAAGAGCTAGAATTCCTTAGGAAGCTATAAGGGGAAAGGATTAATAATTTACTAGAGGATTATTAAGGAAGACTAAAGAACTTTAAGGTCCTTTTAGTAGGTATATTAATTAGAGAAAACCCCCCTATTAATAAGAAGGGAGGGGAAGGAATTTTATTAATAATATCTATCTAGATATCTATTATTTCTTTAACCTATAATCTTATTTATAAGAACTAATAATTTAATATCTAATCTAAATTAAGTTACCTTTAATTTAATAAGGCTTTTTAGTAAAATCTATACTATTTTCCCTATAATTCCCTACTTATAGATAAGGGTATATTACCTTAAGGGGATATTATTTATAATCGTAAAGTAATTAGCGCCTATATAAAGGTAGTCTTTTATATATATTTCCGCGCTTAAGATATTATAGAAGGTAAGGTTAATCGTATTACCCCTAAAGTATATAGGGATCCTTAGGGTCGTAATAAGCTTAAGGCCCTAGGAATATACCTAATTAGTAATTTATCCCCTTTAGCTATAGCTCTTATAGCCTAGCTATTAAAAGTAATAATATATATTAAAGTCCCTTATAATTATTATTTATCCTTAGAGGTATAATATTAAAAGGGGTTAAAAGGCTTTTAAGCTACCTAGTTAGCGGTAGAAGTTAATAACTATTAGGTCGTTTACTTCTATTACTAATAGGTTTTTACTTATCGCTTTTATTATCTATAATATATATTATTCGGTATATAGTCTTATTATATAGAGGATATAAGTTATTACTTTTAGTCTATCCTCCTATACCTAGCTATATATTAGTAAGAAAGTATTATAGGCGGGGTTAATAATAGTTAGGTATTAGCCGTCCCTTTCGTTCGCTTAGGGTTCTTATATTATAACGATATCGAAGAGTTCTATTATTATAAGCTATAAAGCGATATTATAGTTAGCCCGTCCTTTTATAATATTAGCCTAAAAGACCCTAATAGGATCTTTATCGCGCTATATTTATCTCGGTATACTATTTATATATTAAGGTCGGGCGGTATCTCTTTTAGGGCCGCTAGGCTTATTATTATCTTAATATAGTAGGCGGTAGCGCTATAGCCGCGCTAGTAGCTATTATATTAGCTACTTAGCTCGGTCTAAGGTAAGGGGAGGACCTTAAAGTAATTAAGTTATTATTACCGATAATAAGTTCTATATTATACTAGCGCTATTACTTCGCTTTAGTATTTTTAATATAGTAACGTTATTCCTTAATAATTATTATTAGTTTCCTTTTATTTCGTTTCGGATATATTAGGTAGTCCGGGTAGTTTATTATACTTAGGGTAAGGTAGTTAGGGTATTACTTAGGCTTATTATATACCTTTAGGCTATATCCTTTCTTATTATAGTTATAGTATCTCGGGTCTTAGGTATAGGCCTATCGGGCGTAGAAATCTTAATAGTTATTATATTAATATAATAGCGGGGGTCGGTTAATAAGTTAGGTATATTTATTAATATTAAAGAGCTATTAGTAATAGGTTATAGGTTCGCTAAAGGAAATAATTATAGTTATTATAGGTTTATATAGGTTATCGTATCTCGAGTATTAGATCTATATAGTATACTAGCGCGTTTATACTATTACCTTATTAGCGATAATTCTTAAGTATTATAAGGTATTATAGCCTAAAATATAAAAGTATCTTAAATACCTATTTATAATATAATTATATTATTTCTTATAGGCTTTTATTATTATAGCGCTAAATATACTAAAGAGCTTTTACTATTTATTAAGGAGCTAGGTTTTTACTTTAATATTTATTACTATAATCGCCTAACCTATATAGATCTATATTACTATTAAGAAATACTAGATCGTTAGGCCTATAGCTATTATTACTTAAAAATATATAGTATATATATTATAGGATTAAATAAGGGAGTTAGGGTATAGCCGGATAAAGATTCGGTAGTCCTTAGGCTTTATTTATTATCGCGGTTATTACGGTTATTACGGTTATTAAGGTTATTATTAGCGTTATTAAGGCTCTTATCGTTACTTTTACTAAGGGCTATATATAAGGATATTTATATATAATAGGACTTCTAATTAGTATTATTACTATTATTATTACTATTATTATTATTATTATTAAATCGTATTAGCTAATATTATTGCGTTAATTCTTAATATAGTTTTTTAATATTATAGGAAGTTTTAGGCGAAGTCTTTATAGAGCTATCTAGCTAGGCCGGTATTATACTATATAGTAATTATATCGAATATTATATTATATACCTAAAAGGTAATAAGCTTAATAGTATATATCTTCTATTAGTCCTACTATATATAGGCTATAATATTTATAATAGAGATTAGTTTCTTAGCGCCTTCCCTTAGCGCGTAGATAGATATATTAAGGGTACCCTTAATTATATTCGTTAGCGCTAGGCGTATATTACGGTAGTTAGTTATAGTCGGAATAAGGGTTTCCTATAAGGTAGGGGCATCGCGTAGTAATACCGTATATATTAGGGTCGTCGGGATATCGTTACCTATACTATCGTCGGTACTATAAATATCTATCTCTATCCTCCATAGAGGTAATAGTTAGTATTATTACGTTAGCTATTAGTAGATGCGTATGTTATATAGCGATCCCTTAATACTAGTGGTTAAGGGTGTGGTGTGCAGGAGGGAAGTTGGCAAGCCATCCTGTTGAGGACGCAAAGACCAAATAGGGTAGTCATAACTAATTGCCCTTTCGCGCGGGCACGGCCAACTTCATTCAATCGCCACGAAATTAAGAGACATTAAGCCTTTAAGTGTCCGATTCCCTGGCTTTTGCATGAGCTCATCGCTCTTTATCAAGTACATGTGGAGCCGCTCACGATGAACAATACTGACGGGTCGACATTTCCTGTCTCAGACTTACAAAGTGTTTTACTAGAATAGTGAGCGACACGTGGGTACAATCTTGTCGCCACCAAATCATCGAGGCAATTGTCCAGCTCCTCGTCATTTGGGCACATGTGCACAAGGCCATCTACTCCCTCGCTAAGATAGCCTTCACTTCAGGAATAATTGGCATTTGCAGACAAGGATGGTATGGAACCCTAGTGCAAAGACAGAGACATCGTGTGCTTAGCTTGATCGAAGGTCTGGAGAAACTTGTTATATGCCTACTCTCCATGATGGCTTCTGACTTCTCGATTGCAAAGAAAGCGGGATTCGTAGGATGGCGATCGGCTTTGTTGAAGATGTCACAGGTTCTGGTGCATCAGGAAAACGGGGATGATGTCCGAGACGTGATTCGTACAGTACACATAAAGTCTTGGCACATAGTAGTCACCATTTGGCCAGTACCGTGAATTGGCACCACTCTCAAGGCGTGACTTCGCCATCCTAGGTGATTCTCATGGCATGTTTCGACATCTACTGAAGCGATGTATAACTGTGAAGTAGGAGCATTGTGTCCGGGTGCGAGGCACCGGCATTCACCTGCCAGACCCAGCCCTGTGGTCCCAAAACGCATCAAGTCGTGGTTTAGACCCTTGAGCTTGTCTTAGGCCAAGACATCATGTCATGATCGATCCCATGATGGGCTGTAAGAGAGCGATGCGGCTCTACGCGAAAAGTCAAGGAAGGATGTATAATTTACGTACCCTTGATCGAAAACTTCTAAAGTCCAAAGCGTTTCGTTCGTTCAAAAGTTAGATCAAAATGGTTTCTCACTGGACATTAATAGCGGTCGCGGTTGCAGCCGCTGCTCAAGTCGGCTTGGCAAAAGATCCGCTTGCCAACACCAAATACTATTACAAGAAGCCTGGCCCGAACGATTGTAAGTAGAATCGCGTGCGATCAGGCGCGAGAACCATCGAGTGACCCCTTGCATATACTGACCAATTCACAGCGAGAGGACCCTGTCCAGGACTCAACACCTTAGCCAACCACGGATACATCAAACGCGATGGCAAGAATGTGAATATTGGTCAACTCATCACCGGGTCTTTTCAAGGTCTCGGTGTGTCACCAGAGGCGAGCAGCTTCGTCGGCGCAGTCGGATTCGGTTCGACTAGAAACCCAGTCAGCTTAGGATTCAGTCTCGAAGACCTTCGAAGACATGGCTTCTTCATCGAGCATGACTGCAGTATCACGCGAGAGGATGCTGCTATCGGTAACAATAACGACTTCAACGAGACACTTTGGAACATTGCGCTCGACAAGTTTAAGAACAAGAAGGAGATCACTGCCTTTGACATAGGCGCAGGCAAGGCAGCACGAATCAAGGATGCAATGAAGCGCAACCCAAAGACGGCGTACGGTGCTAGGGCTGCAGCTTTTGGTGCCATTGAGATTGGTATGGTGTCTTCCGCCCTGGGAGGTCTGGGTCCAGCGAAGCTTGAGTATGTCAAGAGCTTCTTCGAACACGAGCGGCTTCCGTCACATCTTGGCTGGAAGAAGACGGCATTGGGTGACAACAGTGCTTTTGCACTCGGCAAAGGCGCAGAATCACTCACGGCAGATCCTGAGCTTGCAGCTCACATTGGCGCAGTGGCCATTTCATCACCAGCCGTAAGTCTGCCAGTCATCCAGTCTATGACGGAGTTGTCCAGCTGACTCGTCGTTTAGGATATTGCGTCCATTCTTCAAGGTGCTGCTGGCAAAATGGAAAAGGGTGGCAAGAGTGGCAAGGGCGGAAAGTATGGCAAAGGTGGTAAGGGTAAGCGGCATGACTTGGTTTCGATGATTACCGAGATGATGGACGAGCTTGGCTTCAATCACACAGGTCATGATCATATTAGGCGCATGCTGCTGGCGCAGGACGACTAGGGAGCTGAAAAAATGAGGAAACACTTGTGCATGTAACAATATATTCGAGATTTCTACTATTCGTTTTACAATAATTACGCCGTAAAGCCACTGCTGATTCGAAGGGTGTACTGATGCGTTCCACCGTGGTCACACTTTCAGGTTGTGACGCGCAATAATGCAAACTTTCTACCACATCGCTTTGTTATTTGTTGGTAAACTCTCAATTCATCTGCCTTGATACATGTAGTCAAAGTCTCTTTCGGACTGAATAACTCCATTGTCCACGCACACGAGACGTCGACCGTGAGCCCCCCGCATCGAATCAACGTTTCTTCCATACTAAAGGCGCCTTCTCAGGGTGCAACATTTGAAGGAGCAGTACCGAGCCAGAGTCGGTCCTTATGAGTTCTAAAACACGCTTCTGCGCGGCCTCGATGGTTTCCCCAGGTGTTTTGACCGGCTCTACTCGCCAGTCCTTGAAGAGAACCGCCATGGCGGCGACGAATTCGACTTGAGAAAACTTCCTCCCCGGACAATCGCGAGTTCCCTCGGACCAGCCCATGAAAGCACCGCGCGTGTGCATATCTAGGTCTTCGTCCCCTGCCTTGGAGTCTGCCCCTGAGGAAGTAGCCGAATTGATCCATCGAGAAGGGCGCCAGTCCAGAGAATCCGAGCCCCAGAACCTTGGATCGGTTTGGACAGAGCCATAGCTTGGGGCGATCATGCTTTCAGGTGGGAGGGTAAACGTCTTGTCACCGACGGTCAAGGACTGTGCCTTGTCGGCAGTCCACTTGATTGTCGGCACGGGTGTGTATAGACGCAGCGTTTCGCACATTACACTCAGACAGCGTTTGAGCCGATGATGATCGCATCTATAGTCCCAGTCTTGAGGTTGGCGGTCTCCTAGGACAGCTTCAATCTCCTCTGACAACCAATCCTGCACTTCCGGGTGAGCTGCGAGAAAGTATATAGCAAAGGTGAATGTATGAGACGTTGTGTCGTGACCGGCAAAGTTGATGACAAACATGTTACCGTAGATTTCGCTTTCCGTCAAGCCCTCGGAGTCCTGGGATTCATCCTGAGATGCGCGCACAAGCAATGTCATGAGGTTGTTGTCTGAGGTTTGGCCTTGAGCGTACAGACTCTTTTCCTCTTCGTATAGAGCGGTCATGTACTTCTGGAAAGAGGCACAGGCCTCGTGGAGAACTCGCAGACCAGATGGCAGCCAATATTTAGCCAAGAAGGCCAAAAGCTTGGGGCCTATTGCTATGATTAAGATGCAATTCTCCAAAATTGTCTGCAAAGACTCTTTGTAGTTGGTGGCTGTCGTGGTATCCGCTGATTCCCTCTCATCATGGCCTTGGAATTTGAAGGACTTTCCGAAACCGGCGCGGGAAAGAACGTGCAAAGAAAACGTGCGAAAATCCTGATCGGCATTTCTGATTGAGTCCTTTGAGGTCCAGTAGCGAAGCATGTCGGTGGCGAGTGTGATGCTCTCGGACCAAACGAGCGCATTGTTCTGCTCGTTGAAGCAGCGCGTCACGATGCGCCGCTGCGTCCTCCATGGCTGACCTTCGGCCTAGGACAGACATTAATAAAGTCGGTCAGACTCGGGAACCTTTCTCACTTGAATAAGAAGAACTTACGCAAGAGATGTTGGGGCCAAATACGCTGAGAATTTCTGATCATCCACCTGGTGAGCTAAGGCTTCTTGTTAAAAGGTCGGAACCGACGACAAACCGTTCATAAAGACCGGACGAGGGAAATCGGCTCCCCGCTTGAAAACAGACATTAAAGCATCCGGGTCATTGACGTATACCCAATTCTTGAACGGAGTGACGAGCACCCAAATATCTCCCATTTCCTGGTGAGAGCGATATCTGTCCTCAATTTCCCATCCTCGCCAATTGTATCTAGTGAAGCTATTTTCGCTCAAAGGTAGACGTTTCAACAGCGAAAGCACTTTGCGATCCAGAAGAACCCAGAAAGGGTTGAGAGGGCTGATAGGAATGATGCGAATGGGCACGCCTATGGACCGTGCCGCGGCATAATTCTGATGAAGGCGCCAGCACGTATCAACCACAAACGCTATCGGCAGCAGCCCGAGAGCTGTCAGAACGACAACCAGCCAAGCCATCTGGCTTCAGGGGGGACGTGTCCCGGAACAGACGTATAGTGTGAATATGCGGGGTGAAACCTTGGAAGGACTGTCGGTGGCGAAGGAGAGCATAGTGAAGAAGGCAAAGCGAAATCGTCGAGAGATGGAGGGGGGTATTGAAGAAGATACAGTATGCAGGCAAGCGGGGGCCGAAGGATATGAGCCGCCAGAACTCTCGGTTGGCAGCAGAAACGAGATTGCTTCAGTCGGATATTTCGGCCCCAGCTTGAGGCGGCAGAGAATGTGCGAAAACCAACGTCCAACTCTCATACATACTGTAGGCAGACGGCGAATGACCCTCCACGATGCCCCCACAGTCTCGCCCCCAAATTAAGCGGACATTAACACAGCACAGCAGAAACGAGCTATAAAGGAAGTCAAGACGCCGGTCGCACGTTTAGTAGAATCAGGAAGGACGACACCATCAGGAAAGACGACACTCGCCGTTTGCTCAACCATTCGGGGTTTCGGAGAAAAAAGACAGCCGAAGACGTGCAGGCAAGTTCGTGTTGCAGTCTAACTCAGAGACAATTGAAGCTGGGAACATTACATGGGCGACTTTACCACTTCTAAGCTGACAATGACAGGATGCGTTCTCGTCGAGCTAGCAAGAGGGTCGGCTCCGAGATACGACCCTCGAAGAGAACTAAATTCGCGCTCTTTGTCCTAACCGACCAAGAATAGGCACACAGAGTCTAAGATGCCAGGATCATCAAGACGTTTGTTTATAGCAGAGATCTTTCACTGCTCTCACTAGTCGTCGAGTCTTTCTCGTGGACACTGACATGGGAACAATAGCGCTGTTTCACATGATCGCAGCAGCTGCGCTCTGACTTGTCTGTCATAAATGCCAAGTAGCTTGGCAGGGAGAAAGGGTCGCAAACCGTCCGTCCGAGCGGGTTGAAGTCGTTCTACTCCAAGCGTAGTTGCGACGGGAGCGTGCTCCTATCTCGCAGTTCGGGGCGGGTAGTATCTGGTCGTCTAGCTACATTATTTCCATACAATTAGAGATAGCTGTTCTACTTCAACTCCACGGGTTTCTCTATTCAGTTGAACGAGTTCTCAAATTGCAGAGCTGGTTTCGCTCACCAGTGTCAAAGAAGCAGATAAGATCGAGGAGGTGACAAGTATCAAATCCAAACTTCATTCTTGTAGACTGACCGACGGCGCGTCTCCAGCGTGCTTGTCGTTCGGAGGCCTCGTCGCTCGACTCGGAAAGATCTAAGCTCGCCGGTGCGTATATCCACAGAATCGGACATGTCACTTCTAGACTAGCAGTCATGGGCTTTGTAAACCCATAGAGTCTGACTCAAAAGCATGTGTCATTTTGCCTCGCGGATTGCAACAGGACCCGTGTCTAGGTGCACTGCCCTAACAAGGGGCTATCGCCAGACAGTCGAGGAGAGCACACAAAGGGGGCAATGCAACGCGCGTATTGCCGTCTTAGTAACATGAATTATCGAAGTCCCTGCGCAGCTAGTTCTGTAACAACAAGACGAGATGCCGCTCCCGACGTTCACGAATCTTCGTCTTTCTCAGGCCGCACTTAAGCCATACAAGAACGAATGGCTGTGGAGCTGGCTGTTGACTCGCTGAATTAGCATCTTCTTGGCTACCTACACGATCACCAGTGTCGTTATTCGCAGCATAGATGGCACGTTGTTTATGGCAGTTTTCGCCGTGACTCCGACCACTAAGCCAACTGATTGCTTATCAGGTTGTCGGTGTTGCTGCCGGATAGCCATCCTAGTGCCCAACATTCAGGGGCTTTGCGCGCGGTACTCGAGTCGCAGGGCATTCCGTATTTCGTTCGCATAGAGTGCGAGGACATCAAGAGACTTCAAAAAATAGTCGTTAGAGACGGTACCTAAAACAGGTTCGCCGGTCTACTTGGGGAATTGAAGGTTGTTTAGTGGATGTTATCATTTATTTTCTTGAGCTCTCCAGGCTAATCTATGACCCAATCATTCAGGACTTTTGCTACTTTCCTCGGCTGGTCTCTAGCTCCGACCTCGAGTTCCAACGGTTCTATGTAAGCCAGTCAACCTTTCATAGTGTCATTGGCCTGACATGCATGGCCGTGCTGCTTCGATAGGCCAAGAAGCAAAGTTAACCGACTCCGTCGTCCTCGAAGCTTTTAGAATGGCATAGCAAGGAAGTCCGACGAATCGTTGTTCTGACACTCGCCAGAACTTGCATATCACTGCATAGCAGCTGCGATTGCATACGCCACAGATTGACTTCAGAAGAAGCAGGCCGCAGAGAAAGGTCGCTCGACCAATAGCTCGGAACCACCGGTGGCTGGGAAAAGTGGCCAAATGGTCGAGTCAATACTTAGACGTTTGAAAACACGGTGATATGAAGCGAGCTAGAACAAACGTCGACTTGAGTCGGCGGAGTAAAGTATGCCGAGGCGCTCGGAGGCCTTGCTCACTCGGGCTTCCGGTAAAGTCATGTGCGAGTAGCACATGTAGAACCTCTTCTAGCCCGAGACGCCGAGCTAGGGACTCGAAGCATGAATCATGAATGCAGTAAAGAGGGTAATTTGCGCCGAACGAAACCAACTAGCGCAGCGCGCGAAGGCATTTGTGGAGACTGTTTCCGTTGCCCACGGTGAAGATTGAATCGAAGGACGCCTATATTCTGCATGATTCATGCTCGTTTTCTAATACTTGCTCATGTCTGTATAGGACCGTTCATGGGCGTTCAAGTCCGCAACTTTTTGCTGCGGACTTTTTGCAATGATTGGACTGTAATAGGAGAAGACTTCGCATAGACAAAGAATTGTAGATGATGTGTATATGGTAATATCTTTGTGCGCAGTTCAGCTCTAGAATACGGATGGACTATGGAAGAATGAAAGAGACGTATGATCGTGAGATATCATACCAAGAACATCGATATCCACCGACACTTGCACGGTCGGTGTCTAGCATGACCCGAGAGTGTGGGTCTCGCGCATCAGGTCTACCACTTCAGGTCAGGAACACCTGAGCTGAAGGGGCTGGAGGATGCTGGGCGGGTGGCACTTGGTCATGCGAGGTGCCTTTGCGCGATGGATCAACCGACAACAAAGGTCTTACTAGACGAGGCCTCACGACTAAGATCTGATGGGCTGGGCCTTCAAGGGGTATCTCTTCCTTGGCTTCTACGAGCTATTCGCGTATTTAAAGTCTCGAAGAAGACCCCGATATCAAGTTCATCTATCCTCATCCCGCAGTCACCAATCAATCTGTTCATCACAATATCCTACTTTACGCTTCAACTCTAAGATAACTCTCAGCTTTCTATCCAACATGAAGTCTGTTCACTTTGCAGCTCTGTGCGTCTCCTTGTTCGCAGCAGCCGGCTTTGCGGCCCCGTCGACCACAAACTACAAACAAGACGCCTTCAAGACTGCGCAAGGAAACCCCCCTCTACAGGCGACAAACGGAAACCCTTCGAGTCTCGGAGAAGTAAGAGCAAACCCCGATGATCGCCATTCAGAGGTATCCTGAGGAGAAGAACTAACATTCGGATAGGGGAAAAGCTACTGCTTGGGATGCGGCAAGGTGACCCCGGAAGACGAAGCCGCTGACGAAAGAGCCCAGAAGGCGGTCCTGGGCAACCAGCGTCCGCAGAGAGAGAGTGGAAACGAGGCCGCGGAGCCTGCGCCTTTTAGTGGCGGGCAGCAGTCGGCACAGGGCGATGACTTGAAGCCGGCAAGGGAAGGTTCTCTCGGCTTCGGTGAATAGACTGATGGCCGTGCTTGGGAATACAGTGAGGGAGCAACCAGGCAGGACCCTGATGACGCCCTGGGAGGCTATCCCCTCCTGATTTGTGTTACACCCACATTCATTAATACATGTACGCGGCGAAAAGCAATATAGAATATTTGGTTTCCTTGAACAGCACAGGAGAACAGACACAGGCCGAAGGGGCATTCTACATCAAGAAGCCACCTTGTCAATGTTGTCTCGGCGCAAAGTGGCCAGTGAAGATTCTTAAAGATGAATATCCCATCGTTTGTTGAGATCGAAGAATGCTGGCCTGTTGTTACCTGGCATCCAGTTCGACCACTATGGATGCATAGAGCGCCCTCGTATACCGTTGACACCTTCTCATAACGGCCCCATGTGCTGTTGAATCCATGGAATATAGCTGCTGACTCTCACGTACCCGGCAGGCCACTTGTCGCATACTGGATCGTTGTCGATTGTCCATGTGCTGATACCCACCACAGTCTGCATATCCGGATCAACCAGCGGGCTCCCGCTGTCACCATTACAAGTAGCTTTGCCGTCACCGCCGGCGCAGATGTGGTCTTCTGTGAATAGATGATGCTTCGATTCCCCCTTGGAATTCTTTATGGCATCCCGGCAGTCCTCGCGTGGGCGCACCGCCAGTGACACCTCTCTCAACTCTTTTGGATATTCGGACGGTCCTCCATTGTCCCATGATAGCTTCCATACAGTAGCGCCCCTAGTCTCCCGTCAGCGGCCATTCTTGCCTGGAGAAAAGAGACGAGGACAGAGAAAAAGACTGACCATCCTATTGCCTGAAGAGTGGATTTGAGAAGGGGGTCTGAGGCGGGGACCGGCAGTTTCGCAAATTGGATTTCTGCACTGGGAGCAAGCGGTGTCTCGAGCTTCAGTATGGCAATGTCATTTGCCACTTGAGGGTACCCGGTGTAGTTTGGGTGGATAATCATGCGAGTAATGTCTGCAGTCTTGGCTTCCTCGGACCAGGGGGACTTTGTATGAGGTTAGCAGGATGGACTGAGGGAGTGAGTGGCAGAAGAGTGGCTGCACTGAAATTGGGCTTCCTAGTTCCTGTGCCAAAGGCGTGCCACTGAAGGTTTGATCGTGGTTAATGTGAAGTGGGTTTGATCTACCAATGAGCCTGCTTTCACTTTCAGATTGGGATCGAGGTCTTTTGGAAGACAATGAGCAACCGTCAAGACGGTGTTCTCGTCCAAGAGTGTGCCTCCGCACAATCGGGAAATCGGGTGGTCGACGGCGAGAACGGCGAAGGGGTATTTGCCTGGCATTGCGACGTTGCCGCCGACTATTCTCTTCTCAACGGCAGCCGCCCCGACTTCGACGCCGAGCAGCACAAGCGACACGGCTTGCAAAATTTTGGAGACCATCTTTGACGGTGTTATGTAAAGGATTATGACGGCTCGTACAGTCGTTTCTTAAGAATGAGGGTGATGAGGGCGATTATGAAGACAGGGACAGGCTAGCCAAGTCGACAAGAAGAGAAATGAGAATATATGGCAGTGCCTCTTAAGTTATCACTTTCTAGTATAGCTACCAAGTCAATAAGCGTATCTATTCTTGAGATATACCCATCAGCGATTGCCGTCGATTCCGACAAGGCAGAGGTTTTAGGTCGATTAGCGGACTCTTTGCTGTACAGAATGACGTGCAGTGATCCACACTCTGCATAACTCCTTGTACGGCATGAATATGGAATGACTGGATTGAGGCGTAGCATTGGCTTTCGAATAGGAGTATTCTAGACTGATGCTAGGCTATTGACACGAATCACGGTAGTGAAAGTGGCAAAGCTCGAAATTAATATGGTCTAGATCCCTCAGCCATATAGAGATTGTTGCAAATATGAACACTTACTCGCCCGAAGTGACTCGAACTGGAATGATCAAGGCAAAGGCTGCCAAGATGCACATTGTGAAAGCGATTCTTTCCAGAACATTTTCTTCTCTTTTCCCACTTTCTATGGGCACCAATCTTGGCCAGACCCGGTTCGCAAAGTTCTCCGGAGCCTCCGCACGACGTCACATGGAGCCTCTGAAACGTCCAGTTCAACTCATGTCCTTGGACACGGAGTATACTATTCATTTCTCATGTTTCCCTAGCATCTTCCCCTAGCATCTTGTGAAAATTCGATGACGTTTGAATGACAGTCATCTAGGGTCGTACGATGATAGACTCGGGGTTTTTACGTAGGGTTCCCCCACTACTTCATATGATGTTTATGCCGATGAATAGCATCTTACGATCTTTGCTACCCGATCCCCAGAGCTAGCAGCGGGCTCGAGGGCCGCTCATTTGGTGCCCATCGGCCTTTGTCGTGAGTCCTGCTATTAGTATTTAATCCCGCGAGTTCCTCTTATCGCTTGAAGCGCTGTGCTTTGCCGATCTCGCGTGAGACAAGTCCTGCAAGCATCAGTCTTCTCACCAGCCCTTGACCAAGCAAAGTTTTTCATGTCGACGCTAGACCCGTTATGTGTCTTTCGGGGTTCTGTAAGTCGTGCTTCAAAGCCGCCCTGATCCACGGAGAGTGGCCACTGTGGACATTTCGATCGTAGCTTTCGGCTCAAATGCTGGCTGGCCAAATTTTTTCATCAGATGTCTACACTTCGGTCAGATTCTTAGAGCATATAGTCGGCTTAGGGGATCTATTGTTCCCTCATTGCCGTTCGATGGCGTCTACCATCGACGATGTGTCTGCAGAGGACCCAGTTCCACGACTCAAAGGCCTCTAAAAGCCCGTCAAGCTTAGATGCAGTATGCAAGGGATCCTTACCTCGTCCTTCTTCTCCACCATCACTTGCCAGCCTTTGTCTGTCATTTTCGCTCTTTCTCGATAGGACCGGCCGAGATGGGCCAGGCTCCCCATCATCAGCAATCTTTTATGTTCTCGGGACTAGAAAAAGAACTCTGGAATATATCAATTCTCCGCCGAATAACTGCGCAAGACTCCTTCGGACTGATCTCTTTGGAAAGATGCGGTCATCACCACAACATGCTGGGGCATTGAACAGCCCAAGTTCTGACCCTCCTTGCAAGTTGCGCCTACGAGACTTGAACTCCACGGCCGTCTCGGCTCAGATTAGCAACCCACTTTTGATACTTTTGAGTCAGGGGTGGTGCTCCACAACGTTTTCAGGGGTGCAGCATTCGCGTCAAGAATCTCCGAGAATCGAGACCCTTCTCTGAAATTGAAGAACAGTATTCTTTGAGTCCTCGATGCCTCTTCGAGGCTTAAGATAATCGGTTGAATTCTCAATGCGTGCGAGAATCGCTTCTCTACTCTCAGTGTTAACGCACTGCAAGTTCTTCGACTGCTGGCTTTACCTCGATAATGATCACTGAGAGCGACCTTCTTCTTGAGTCTACCCTGGTGCCTCGGTTTGCAGTGAATTCGGTACTCCAGAGTCCACATCCTTCACCTTCCACCCATAACCTTGAGCGAATGGTTACTTTCAGACAAAGTTAATTGATGCCCCCCCCCCCCCTTTGTCCACATCACACATACATACTGAACTCTCCGCAAAGAATCCGGCCTGGATGCCATTGGCTGTCCAGTTGCCATTTACTGAGTCGTCACATATGGACTCGAACATTATTGATATAAGGTTACTTCACTATTTCGTTAACAATGATGACAATACAGTTGAACTCGAGCGCGTTCACGATGAAGAGACTCAGAGTAGTGTGCTTTTCACTTACTCAGTCAACAGTCTGGTAAGAGTCATCAAAGGGCCTCATGCACTATCGCTCAATAACGGCTTGTCTACAATCTGGTGCTTGTTGCCGACAGCCCTTGAAGATCGGACTAGCTAACTGGGTTTGCACAACGGGCCCTGCGTTAATAACACAAGCAAACATGACCAATGCTATGTCCGCCAGACTTTTGCAAATTAGAAAGGACTTGTGTAGGAGTTCATACAAATGAGTGTGGTTAGAGGTGGCCGGGTTTAGTCTTGTGAATCGGGGAGTAAATCTCATGCCGACAGCGGAAATGTTCCGACGGCGTCGAAGCTTGGAACTGGTCCAATGACTTTCTTTACTGAAATGTGGCTTGTGGGTGTGATTAATGCCGCTTTCTTTATCGTTTCTCCAGCTTCCTGTTGGCCATTCACGGTGACATTGATTCTGCGACGCATCGGGCCGCTATCCGCATGTTTGCTCGGGGCTTTGGCGTTGGCAAAGCGTTTCAATGTATGAGCGCCTCACGCATAGGAGCCGCCGCAATCAGCCCTTGTAGCTGCAGGTTGCTCGATTACGATGTGGCGATACTGGCGCGGGTAGGGATTGCGGTTGTTTGCATTCAAGTCTCATGAGTTACTCCAGGATGAGCCATTATCGACGGTTGAGTAGAACATTATCATTTACTATCTCACGGTCTTTAGCTCAAGTATATAACAGTGTGCCTTCTCTTTTCTCGCCATTCCTTTACTCCTTTCTTCTCACAGACAATCACAATCATCATCTCTCGCGCACACACACAAGCTCACATTCACGACTCAACTCAACTCAACCTCACCGACCACCGCCGGTGACAATCATCATGCCTGAGACCAAGATGACTCCCGAGGCCGCGGCGCGCATCAACAGCGCCAATGTAAGCATTCGCGAAGTCACCTTGATCATCTTCGCCTCACTGACAGCGGCGCTTTCAGGATAAGCAGGGCAAGGACACGGGTCCTGGCAGCTTCCCTGCAACCGCCAACGCCGCTGCTGCGAAGAACCAAAACGCCACGGCTAGTCAGGGTCATAGCGGCAATCAAGGAAAAAGTGGCCAGAAGTGAGCAGGAGAGCCGAGATAGATGAAGGAATGGTCTTATGCCTAGCTTGATTCGACACGCTTTCATGACACGGAATTGATCTTTACCACGTATCGTTCTTCCCTGATGACTCTTCTCCTCTGAAACGGCCTAAGAAGCTTTTGGAGTATGCAGATCTCTCATAAATAACTGGAACAAACGCCCCTGGGGTCATAGGTCATTCTCGTATCACATCAAGATAGAGCCTTAGCCCTTGACGTGAGTGAGACTCTTCTTATCAGGACAGAGAAGGAAGAAGCGATAGCGGCAGAATCAGCAAATCCTATAGTTATGGCTTCTTTCCCATGAATGAGTCGAGGCGGGTTTGATGAGAGATTCTATGCCAGGATCATTGTTGATGCTGGTGGCAACTTTGTATTGAACAAAAACATCGAATTCCGTTCAGTTACTTTCGGCTGTTTGCACTTAGTCATCCGCGGGCAACTGGTGATCCGCCTCCACCAGGCATTGGTCAACGACCTCCTTTCCATTCAACTCCATCATGTCGAGCAGACTGTGTCATCAAGGCATCGATGCCATGAAGCGTCCATCATGAGTCGACCCCAGGAAGTGTCCACACGGGGACATGTGCGCAACAAATCATCATCAAAAAGTATGTTACTCTTCTCACCGCTGTCCCAGACTACCAACTTCTAGACTGACATTCTTCAGCCTCCCGACAGCGGTCAAGCACCAAAGGACCTCTCGAAGCAGATCAAGAGTTGGTCGCCTGACTATTCTCCGTCAGACCATCGAGTCACTGACTCTTTCTCAGTGACCCTCTCAATTCGCCGCCTAGGCCTCAACTCAGTCCCGGCAGTGCCAACATACAAGCCCCCCGTCGGAGCGCCTCGTCTACTCACCAGCGAGTGGCTCCTGTAAAGGACTTTTCCTTTCTGCTGCGGCCAGAGATCTACCATCCTCTCACTCAGCTGAACGTGCCTCCCGCCTTTCGCAATTCGCCCAAGCAGCCGGACCCCGATGTTTCCTTGGAGCAGCTCCTCGAACGAGGCCAATTCCGTGCGGCGGCCATTGCGGCTGTCCAGGAGCTCACGGGTTCCGGCGTCGTTGGTGACGCCGATGACCAAGGCGAGACCAAGGTAAAGACCAGCGGCATCGACCCCAAAGACTCCAAGCGAATCTTTGAGCTTCTGTATACCCGGCTGGCCTGCCTGACGCTCATTGACGCGACATCGCTGGCGGCTCAAGAGGTCAAGGCGCTCGAGGACCTGAGCAACACCCGGCTCTACGTCGACGAAAAGACGGGCCGGCACCTGGCCCCCTGGGAGCTACGGATTCTTCATGTCCGCTTGCAGGCGCTGGGCTTTGGCGACCCGCGCAGGGCCGTCATGAGCTACTACGACCTCGCCCGCGAGGCCAGATCTCAAATCACGAAAGCCGGGACCAAGAACGACGACTCGACGCGCAAAGTGTGGATAGCCCGCCTGCATGACCTGGGCATCCAAGTCGCCGGTGCCCTGATTGACATGGACGACCTGTCTGGCGCGGCGCATCATCTCGACTCGTTGCCCGAGGCGCAGGGCGGCAGGAAACTGGTGCTGGCCAAAGCGCTGCTCTGGCTGCAGCTGGGCGATACCCTCAAGGCTCGCCAACTCGCCGCAAACTGCGCCGAAGACGCAGCCGATACCGAGACGGTCATCAACGCGCTGTGCGACATGGCGGATGCCGACTACGAGGCCGCGCTGGGGAAATGGCAGGGCCTGCGCGAGAAGCTGGGACCAGGCGACGAAATGGTTGGCGTCAACGCCGCCGTCTGCCTGCTCTACTTGGGGAGGATGCACGAGGTTTGTTTTTTTTGTCCCAGAGCTCGCCGAAAAGAGCTTGAATCACCGCAGGAGTGCACCCCTCCACAACACTTTGGGCTGACACGAACACAATCTCTAGGGTCGGGAACTTCTCGAGGGCCTGGTCGAGTCTGGCAGCGCGTCTTCCCATACCCTGCTCTTCAACCTCTGCACCATGTACGAGCTGTGCACCGACAAGCATCGCGCGGTCAAGACGAAGCTCGCGGAACGCGTCGCGGCGCTCGACGAATCGCCGGCAGGTTGGGAAAAGATGAATGCCGATTTTAAGCTATGATGTACGTGTCTCGCCCCTGGCCGCGTGTAAGTGTGCGATGGGAAGTTCGACGAGCTTGGAGGCAGCTGTTCTCGAGTCGAGACATTGTGGAGCAGGAGCAGGTCTCCTAGCAAAAGGCTCAGCGGTTCGAGACCAAGGGGGTTTGGGGGCTGTTTCCGCCTTCTTGAGACTAGACGAAGCGAAGATGATCAAAGCCTCTCCCTATCTGTGTACATGAGCAATCCTGAGTTGCGCCTTCATCCATTATGGTAAGATGAAGGCCGAGGTGAAGGCAACCCTCTTGACCCTCGATGCGGAATCAAGCACGAGATGACCGCTCTATGAATGCTCCGTAACGTTTGCCGTGAAATAACGGAGATTCAACGAGGATATCGATTAGATTTACATACAAAAATATCGACAGAACAGACGGTGCAAGTTCTGCCACCCCCATTCATTCACACGCCAAAAACGCCATTGATCCCCCTTTCATCAAACGCATGCAAGAAAGTTAGCAGCCGTTCTTCTTCTGCCTCAGCTCCCTCAGACCTTGAGCCACAGAGAGAGCACGCCCTTTGCGTACTCTACAATCTCGTCACCGCCGAGCTTGCTCTCGCCGTAGAGCCTGTCGACAAAGGAAATGGGCACCTCTGCGACGGAGCAGCCCATGGCCTTTGCGCGGACAATCATCTCCATCTGAAAAGTGTAGCCCTTGCTCTCGGTGCTGGCAATGACGCGCTCGAGGACGCTCTTCTTGTAGAGGCGGAAGCTCCCCGTGACGTCGCTGACGCCCGGGCGCAGGACCGTGTCGGCGAAGAGGTTGGCGCCGCGGCTGACGAGCTTGCGCTTGAGGTCCCAGCCGTAGACGCCGCCGTCGCCGGCGTACCGCGTGCCCGTGACGATGTCGTAGCCGCCGGCCCGCTGGCGCGCCACCATTTGCGGAATGAACTTGGGGTGGTGGCTGAAGTCGGCGTCCATGATGATGACGAAGTTGCCCGTCGTGAACTGTAGGCCGTGCACGTAGGCGGTGCCGAGGCCGAGCTTGCCCGCGCGAGGCTTGAGAACGACGTGCGGCGCGTAGGCCTTGACGAGCTGCTGGGCGACCTCTTGCGTGCCGTCGGGCGAGGCGTCGTCGACAATGATGAGCTCCCAGTCCAGGTTGCTGCGAAGGAGAAGGTGTGGTCAGTCTGGGCGTCCGTCAAGGTTGGTCGGGGGGTGGCTTCCGCCGGGTCAACCGTACTGCTCGGTGAAGGTACGGTTCAGTAGCCACGCCATGATGGGAAGGTTCTTGCGCTCATTGTACGTCGGCAGGATGACCGAGTACTTGTCGCGAGATGCCTTTGCGGGGGCCATGATCGGATGTGTGTATGGATTGGTGTCGTGGGTGTTTCGAAAGACGCTGATGCGGGGATGGAGAAGCGCAGGCGATAATCCTCTGACCCAATTGCTCTTGGTCCGAGGATTGCGATACAAGATTTCGTTGGTGAAAAAGAGCGGCTGCTAGTTGGCTTGATCGGCGTCGTTGTGAGAACAAAAAGGGGGGGCTTCGTGAATTGTCCGAGGTTGAGTCGTCGTAACTGCAAGGTCGAGCCGTAAAGAGGTGGCCTCTGCGCGTCTCGTTTGTCAGTGCTGTCCGAAGCTCAATTGGGGTGACTAAGCACCATGCCCCGCCATTGCTCTTTTACCGGCGCATTCAACTCTTAACACTGGTGAATTTCCAGGTTTACTGATGACCACCAGGGAGACACAATCAATCGCATCAGCATCCCTAATGGGTATCCCTAATGGAACAACTGCCAGCATTTCCAGAATACATTGAAAGAAGCGGCCTTCATCTACCGATCTCGCGCTTCCTCAGCGTCAATGGCGCTACTGCTACCCGGAGACGCTGCGCAATAGCTTGACACTCTCGAGACGAAGCAAACGCGCTACGAACTACTTAGTCGAGATCTAGCCAAGGAGAGTACCGAGTATGAGTTCACCCTCTTTACTCCGTTAAGTCCTACAAGAGCCACGGTTATTCCTAAGGACGTAATCCCTCAAGCAAGTTTCAAGGTTGAACCTCTGCTCCTACTCCTACCGTGTCGGATAATATCTCGTGGGACGTGCAGGAGAAGCAGGCCGAAGACGGGTGATTTCCTCGTCTCTTTCCTCCTTATGACAGTAATTAAACCAAGGTCGACAATTTACCTGTCGCCTGTGGTTGTAGGAGTCATTTACGTCGACGGGCGTGCAAGCTCGTATGAAGCTGCTTTAACTTTTGCTGCGCGTCTCCCCGGAACGTGATAGACTTCCATCGTGCCGGGACGAAATATCTTTCGAGAATCTTATGAAAGGCACAGCTGCGTAAAGACAAGATGTTCATTTCTAACGTCTAGGTTATCTCGAACAGTCGCACAAGATGCGTTACCCAACGTCTGCGCCGTCCGCCGTTCGCCATCCGGCACTCTAGCATTCTGCCGACGAGACGAATGCGCGATGCAGCTAGCTCGGCCCTCGGCGCTGGCGACGGACGTTCAATGGTGCAATCCACGGGTCCTTGAGGGGTCGGCGTACGCCATTTGACAAAAAGAACGTTTGCTGCGTCCAAGTGAACCTCATCTATATAAACCTCGCGAGCTCGCCGCCTCACAGCTGAGCAAAACTTTGCGACAACTCTAATCGCGACTCACACAGCCGAGGCGAGCACAATCCCGAATAAGTCAACCTCCCCGGCGAGACAATAACCATGCTTCTTCTCGTTGTCTTAGGCGCCGTCCTGGTGGCCGTCCAGGCGGCCCCTAGCATCCTAGTGCCGGGTCCAATTGGCCCATACAGGGTGGCGACGCGGGTTCATGAGCTTGTCGACAATAGTCGCTGGGACCCCTACTCGCCGTCGTATAGAAAACACCACCGGCGCATCGTCGTGCAGACCTTCCTCCCGCTACTACCCCGTCGGGACTCGTCCGGCCAGGTCGAGACCCTACGCTACATGCCCGTCAAGACGGCCGAAGTGTACGGACTCCAGGCCAGCAAGCAGACGCCGCTGCGCAAGGACTTTTTCCACGACTTCTTTATAGAGTATGCAAAGCTGCCGGGAGATGGCCAGTCGATCCTCTGCGAGAGACCGACGTATCCTGTCGTCCTCTTCTCGCCAGGGCAGAGGGCGCCGCGGACTGTGTATGCGGCTGGGGCAAGAGACTTGGCCAGCCTGGGCTACATTGTCATCACTATTGATCACCCGTACGATGCGGAGGTTGTAGAATTTCCTGATGGAAGCGTCGTCCTGGGGGCCAACATTACCACAACTGCACAGATCTGGCAGGCCATCGAGGTACGACGAGTGCATCAATTGTCGCTAACTTGTGTCACTGACTTTGACGACATTAGGTCCGCGCTGCCGACGTCTCCTTTTTAATAAACCAGCTCCACGACAAGCAGGTCTTTAAAGCTTTGACGGCTGAGTTCCCCGGGCGATTCGACTTGCGCAAAATTGCCATGTCTGGGCATGGGCTCGGGGGCACCACGGCATCGGCCCTCATGTACAGGGAAAAACGGATCATCGCGGGCGTCGACCTTGACGGCAGCATTTTCGGCAGGAAGAACAAGCTGACCTTCACGCAGCCCTTTGCCCTGGTCAAGGCCCAGGGAAGTCCCGCAGACCGGACATGGAACTTGCTCTACGACTCCGTCAGAGGCTCCAAGGTTGAAGTGTCGATCAACAACACGCAGCGCCTGGCCTTTACCGACCTCCCCCTGCTCGTGGAAACCGCCAAGCTCAAGCTGTCCGAGCAAAACAGGCAAAAGCTCACCGCTCTGCTGGGCAAACTCAGCGGGCGACGGATTCAGAGGGCCGTTGCCGGGACGGTGGATGCCTTCCTAAGGTTCGCTTTCGAAGGCAATGCGGACGCGCTGCGAAACCTGGCGCAAGACCAGGACAGCGTGACGGTTGTAAGGAGTGATATCAAAAGGTGATTTCACTAAGAGAGAGAGGGTGTCAAGAAGAATTAAGTTAATGACCATGACCATAAATGATGAACGGCGGAGATTTGTTTATAGAGGTGAAAGAAAAGCGTCTGCATGACAGTTACTTTGTCACGTGCCAGCCACGTTGTGGGTGAAAGCCAGTCGATGGCACATGCAGTTGGCAGTCGCGATGCGGCACGTCGATTCCCTGGTTGAGTCTTTCTGGCGGGTGTCTGATTGGTAGAAGCTTTGCGAGAATCTTGAGAGAATGGTGCGAAGCGCCCCACACCAGCTGCCTCGAACCAGATGCTAGAGACTTCCCCCGCAATCGCGAACAGTCTCGATCCTGATATGCACTGTACAGGCTCACGCGACTAAGCCGCGAGAAAGGCCGCGAGAAAGCACAGTAAGGGCGAGAAAAGCACTGTGAGTAACCACAATCGGAGAGATGCAAGCAACATGGCGTTTGAGCCCTTTTGCCTTGGATCAAATGGGACCGCATGCGCTGCTCACGGCAGTCAAAGGTACTCGTCCTCGCAGATAGAGTGCGGCGGTACTCGGCAAACAGAGCGGGTTATGCAGGCAAGAAGCGAACCATGATTCCACGCATGTTCCTCTCCCGCGATTCTTGCCAGGAGGGGGACATTGATGGAACCTCCTCTTTGGCCATGGCATGGCCCATCTCCAAAGTGGTGGCGCAAGAGCTCTCTACTGTACAGGCATTTTTTCGCCCATTCTGTGGAACCGTTGCCGGCTCCCTCTCCCTCTCTCTTCCTCTCTCTTTCTTCTTTCCTTCTCTCCTCCCCTTTCTGCTCCAGGGCAATTTTTGTTTCTCCAAGCCAACGGCAGATTCTCACCGGCTTGCAGCTTGACAACTCAATTCTCCTGCCCACCTCTCAGGGGCTAATATTCCCAATCTGTACTCGAATTTACTACTTTATCCGCCTCAAAACGACCCGCCTGCAAGCTGTCGCCCGCCATTTGTGGCATTGACTGACCTGCTCGCTTCTCCGCTCCAGCCCCAGGGCCCTTCTCTCTACTCTCACTCACCCTCAACGTTGACGCATTACGTCATCCAATCAACTCGATCCAGACAATAGGAACCATGGCAGACGGAATCGCAATCGCCATTGACAAAGGTATTCACCGTCGCTGGTTGTCGCATTACCTCTGACTCTTCCTTTGCATCTTCTACTTTTCCACAACTACTCGCCCAGACTTTGCGCCGGCTATGGAATCAGCTGCAAGTCGGCGCAGCCATCGTCAACTCATTCGCGCATCGCTCGCGAGACGCGCAAGAATTACAGTACCATGCTGACGTGACCAACTCTAGTCGGCGAGCCTGCGCCTTCAGCCCCCGAGGCCAAGGCTGGCGCTCCCACTGTCGACACCTCGGGCGCGCTCAACTCTCCCGTCAAGGAAGATCACCATCAAGAGCCCGCCAAGCCGGCGCAGATTCCCGACGGCGCCGGGCCAGCCGTCAGCGCCCCCAAGCCCGTCGAGATCAAGTCGGTCCCGGAGACGCCCGTCAACGGCGCCACACCCGCCGGCGGTACTCCGCGACCAGAGCTGAAGATTCTAGACGAGCCGACTGCGGCCAAGGACTCTGCCAAGGACACTGCCGGCACGAGTGGAATCGCAGAGCCACTTCCCACGCCTACCGCTTCCATTCCGGACAGCGACGCTGCGCCGGCTTCCGCGGCCGTCAATGGCGAGCGTAAAGCCGCTGCGCCTGCCACTCACGCCGGTCCTGAAACGGAACCGGTCCCCGCAACTGCTCCGGCGCCAGCATCGGTTGCCGAGTCAAGCGCCGCATCGGCTCCAACAGCCCGCCTCACTTCGCCGCCCACCGGTACATCGGCAACTAATGTCCCCACCGCTGCGATGGAGCCTGTCGCGGGGGGCAAGCGCAAATTGGGCGAGGGCAGTGGAGACGATGGCGACGCGACGCGTCCTGCGACCGATGCCGGAAGCGAGTCGCCCTTGAAGAAGGCAAAGGTCGACGACGAGGCCTCCACCAAGGTCAACGGCGACGCGCCGGCCGTAGACGACCCGCCGGCGCGCAAGCCAGGCCGGCCCAAGAAGGACAAGAGTGCTGCTGGTGCTACTGCCGCTGCAGGTGCTGCCGCCGCGCCAGCAGGTAGAACGGCGCGCAAGACGCGCAGCCAGGGTCCAGCCGAAGTTTGACGGGGGCCAGAACTGGTAGATTGGATGAAGTGCGTGTGTGTATTTTGGAAATTGACAACTAGGTAAGATTGCGAGATTTCATCCGGCGCAATGGGGTCCCGGTGAGGGATGCTACAGTACGTCACAGGACTGAATCGGGTCCTGTGTTTTTTGTTTCTTTGTCCTGTGTGTCAACGAACGAGGAGTTCTGGGGTTTTCTTTGAGCCGGTTTGGCTCGTTGTAGTGTTTTATCCGATGCGTCTTGCACGCTTCCGAGCGCAGTACAGGTATCAGCAGTGTCGCGTAACGCACGTAAGTTGGAGAGAAAGATATTAAATTGAGTCGACCATTTTTGCGAACCAAATACAATATAACAGCCACTTGAAAGGTAGGGAGCGGATGCTGAGGGTGTGATGTCTTTGTAATTGAGCTCAACATGGAGGCGTTCCAGCATGTTGCAGAGCCAACCACGCTGCAATGACATAACTTGACTGCCATAGAACGGCGACGTTTTTGAGTACTCAAGAGAATATTTCAAGATGTTACAAAGTGCAATGTAGTTGAGATAAATGCTTTGAACAGACGCAAATTTTGGTCAGGGCGATGGTCTAGGGTAGGTCCCGGCGCGAAAACATCAGTTCTCGGCCGAGTTTCCAAGGTTGGATTAAAGACCACTCAGGAACTTGGCAGTGTGGAACGGACCGCGGATACAGCGGAGAAGAGCGCGGGCGCAGTGGAATTCGAGCGAATTAATACACGTACGTTTACGTTGGACATGTCAAGCACTGTGAAGGTGTGATTCCCTTCGTTCTTGGCTTGAAGACGGACAAGGGACGTTTCAATTGAGTTGAGGGTTTCAAGATATCGATCCTCGTCTAATCCAGGGCCTAGAACCCTGCGGTCATGTTTGAGAGTCGAGGGCTGCCATGTAATATGCGCGAATTGACTGGCTGGATGCCGATCGAGGCTGAATAAATGCCAAACATTCGAAGCTTGGTGGATGCAAGCAAGCAAGTTCCCAGGCTCTTCCGGGTTGTGCAATTCGGGCATTTACGTCAGTGGCGAATGACGACGTGCCGTGCACATCACATCTATGGATCAATCACATGCCGCTGGCAAATGTTACTGAGAAGAGAGAATTCTCCGCCAAAAGAGCGCGGAAAGAGCCTGCCGTTACCTGTTCCTGTACGTAACTTTCCCGAAAGTGAAGTGCCAGGAAAAAAATACGAAGCAGTAGCGGCGGAGTGACGACTTTTCAAGACACTAGTCTCTAGGCGAGGGGAAAGATGGGAGGGCTGCCACAGTAGAGTGCAACGAAACGGGCAGGAAGGAAGGACGTGGGCCTTGTTGGGGAGAAAACTCGTGAGAACCGAGGAGGGTCCGTCGGTTCCGGGAGGGTGTCGTTGAAATCAATGACGACAGGGGGTTGTATCTACTCACTGTACTTACATGTACCTACTGTATGTCCACGACTTTACGAAGAGTGAGTCTGCCTAGGTATAAGATTAAGCAGTTAGGCAACTCGAGAGGACACCGAGTCTCTATCTGATGCGCTCCTCGTAATATGCCCAGTCCAGGTCAAGTTGATTTGTCCCAGGCGGTTGCTGTGCCGTCCGTTGTTTAGAGTCGAGCCCGAGTTGTTGTTTGTTAGCGCCAGCGTTTTTGAAACAACCAGGACCGGGGGGGAGGGGGGGCACAACTCCTGCAGGACACACAGCACCACCGGGAGGAGAAAAAGAAAAAAACCAAAAATAGAAACGCCAAGGGAGGGTCCTGAATCCTCCCGTTGCTGTTGAGTTTGCCCCGGCAGCACGGATCCATAATACTCCTTCATCATACAATACTGTAGTGGCTACGGTACGAGATGTCTTTCTGTCGATTTGTGTTGGTCTTGCTTTTTCTCTTGGTCGTCGATAGTAGAGTCGCCCATGAATCAAGGACTCGGCGCGTCCATTCAAGGTCAAGTCTTTTTCATGGTCTCTGCTAAGCCGGGAGTGGACCCACTGCGCCTAGGTACATGCGCTGAAGGGCCTCATGCGTCTGTGTCCCTCGGCTTCCATTGTTCCTGACGAAGTACAAATACAGTGGTGATTGATGGGCTCTAGAACCAACACTGAACATGGCACGGACAAATAGCGCACTGACAGGCGTCGACCTGTCACGGAAACAAGCACGAAACTCAAAGAGCTCTTCTCTTGAGTAGGTATTAATATTGAAGGCACATGAACAGAGAAGAAACTGGTAGCATCCGCTTCATGCAGATAGGCGAAGCCCATTAATGACCGGCTTCTTACCAAAACGGTTGTGCCCCTGCATGGAACGTTGCAGAGAAAGCTTGTCTCGACACTGCGCAGCGGTCATCTTCTCGTATACCTGACTTCGTAGTATCATCTGTATAAAAGAGCATTTTCATCACACATTCCAGCTTTTCGGCTGCTCGAAGCGGCAATTTTTTTTTTCAACACTCTTATCATTTCCAAGCACAGCTTTCCTGCCGCGGCCCGGTTGACGATGTACAAACGCTGTAGCGCTTCGGGAGGTAGGTAGTCACCGGCCCGCTCCAGTCTTCTAGTGAGCTGGATACTTGCTTACACTCGCCCGATCAGCTGTAGATTCAAGTAGCTTGAGCTGTAAAGTACATGCCATCGGTCCGCGCCGAGTACTGCGCCGGCGCTGGCAAGTACCGCTTGTCCAGCAGCCACGCCAACTTGCTCTTTCGAGCGCATAAAAAAAAGCCAAACCTTCTAGGTCACGCCAGCTCTTACACACAGTGCGCAAGCCCTTGTGCTCATCCGTATTTCAAGACGTTGATTTCATCATGTAATCATTCAGGAGTACGGCAAAATATAGGCGATTGCAATGGTTCACCAATGCACTCTCGTTTTAATGTTTTGGGAACCAACAAATCGATGATACCGGGTCAATGCCACAAGCCACCTGGACGAGACGATACTGTAAGCGGTTCCCGTACGAAATAGATCGACTGTGCAGTCTTGGCCTGGTGACTTGAGGATGGTGACTTACTTTTGTGCGTGGCCCTTTTGAACCCCTGTCGCGTGCTGCCCCCCCAAAACACCCATCCGTGCATTAAGTCCATCGATCCTTGATGAATCGCCGCCCGTCATTCATCCACCCATCCATGCGCCAAACTCCCCCATTCTCCTACTCGCTTCCTTTGTCCGCGTTACCCTTTGTTTCCTCCCCAACCTCGTCTTATCCTCAGCCTACCTATGAACTCTCCCCTTCCAGTCGTTTCGTTATTCTCTTACCAGCGTCTCCTTCGAACCGAAAAAAAATATCACTCGCTCGTCTCTCGTTACCCATTCTTGGGCCTCTTTTTTGGCCTTGTTGTGCGTCACGTCTCACCGCATGTTCGAGATTTGTACATGATACCGGCGTAACGGGCCACGCTTTCGACGGACTCTGGGTTCCTCTTCACCACGAAAGCCAAGAAAAATCCGAACACGCATATCTCAGCGGCCGCAATCCCCCTTCTTGCGCGCTCTCTTCGGGGTCCCTTCGCTCTCCCTTTTCGACGACAACGAGGACGACGGCGACGGCGGGCATTGCCTCCTTTTTCCTGAGACATTGATCGACGCGTAGACTCCACACCCCCAAAGAAGACGATCCTTCGCCCTCCCCTTCAACGGCCCCCCTCCCGTGTCGATCGTGTCGACGGCGAACAGACCAAAGACGACCCTACGAATTCGACGGCCGAACCCGACGAAAAGAAAAATCAAATCCTCAACGGCGTGACGCCCGCCGCCGACTCGCCCTCCACGGCCGTTTTGCCAGATTGCGACGTCAGCCGGCGAGGTCCCGTTGCCTCTGCTCGAGGCAGCGAGTCCGAGTCCCTTTCGCCATGAGCCTCCCCGATGAGGTCCTGAACCTACTATCCCGTCGCGATGGCCCGCCACCAGCCAAGGATGCAGGACAGGAGCTGCTCGATTTGCTGAAGGATCCCTTTTCTGGCCAGGTGAGTCGGAACCCTATATGAAACGAGTCTGCTCGAGTCGTCTAACACTGCCAAAGCTTGCCGCGACGTCGATATTGTCCGCGCTCGGCATCTCTCTCGGATTCACCGCCTTCATTGCAATCTTCTTCTCCTTCGTGAGACCCTACAACCAGGCCATCTACGCCCCGAAGCTCAAGCACGCCGACGAGAAGCATGCGCCGCCACCGATTGGCAAGGAGCCGTGGTCATGGATCACGCCCCTGATCCGCAGCACAGAGGCCGCCATGGTCCAGCAGATTGGCATGGACGCCACCATTTTCCTGCGCTTCGTCCGCATGTGCCGCAACATGTTCCTCGCCCTCACCCTCATCGGCATCGGCATCCTGCTCCCAGTCAATGTCGTCCACTCAGTCAAGGAGTACAACGGCAAGGAGACGGACTGGACCATGCGCATTACCCCCCGTGACGTCTACGGTCGCCCCCAATGGGTCCAAGTCTTTGTTGCCTATCTGTTCAACATTGTCATAATGTTCTTCCTATGGTGGAACTACCGAAAGGTCTTGCTCTTGCGCCGCCAGTACTTTGAGAGCGAAGACTACCAAAACAGTCTTCACTCGAGGACCCTAATGGTAAGGGAGATCCGCGCGTCATTATTTGCCATACTGACCTGACCGCCTTTAGTTGTACGATCTCCCTAAGCAAAGCTGCTCAGACGAGGGCATCGCCCGTATCATCGACGGCGTCGTGCCTAATTCGTCCTTCGCCCGTACGGCCGTCGCTCGAAACGTCAAAGACCTGCCCGATCTCATCGACGAGCACAGCCACGCTGTACGAAAGCTCGAAAAGATTCTCGCAAAGTATCTCAAAAACCCGGCGCAGCTACCTCCCGCGCGTCCGACGTGCAGGCCCTCCAAAAAGGACCGCTCCTTCGACACGTATCCCAAGGGCCAGAAGCTCGACGCCATCGACTACTACACGCAGCGCATCCGCGACCTGGAGATCGAAATCAAGGAGGTTCGGGCCAGCGTCGACCGGCGAGGCACCATGCCTTATGGCTTCGCCAGCTACGCCGATATTGCCGAGGCGCATAGCATCGCCTACGCCTGTCGCAAGAAGAAGCCCCAGGGCGCTACCATCACCCTGGCGCCGAAGCCGAGCGACATCATTTGGCGCAACATGCCTCTGTCGGGCGCGACTCGCAGCCGTAGGAGATGGATCAACAACTTTTGGATCGCCGTCCTTACTCTTTTGTGGGTTGGCCCCAACGCCATGATTGCCATCTTCCTCGTCAACTTGAGCAACCTCGGCAAGGTCTGGCCCGCCTTTCAGCAGTCCCTCAATGCCAACACCAAGTTCTGGGGTATCGTTCAGGGTATCGCCTCGCCCGCCCTCATGTCGCTCGTTTATCTCGGCCTGCCCACCATCTTCCGACGCCTCTCTATTAAAGCTGGAGATCAGACGAAGACGGGGCGCGAGAGGCACGTCGTGGCCAAGATGTACTCGTTCTTCATCTTCAACAATCTCATCGTCTTTTCCATCTTCAGCACAACCTGGACTTTCATCGCCGCCGTTCTCAAGCAGACTAATAAGGGTGAGGATGCTTGGAACGCCATCAGGAACGCCGACTTTGCGCGACTCGCTTTCGAGGCGTTCTGCAATAACAGCTCCTTTTGGGTCACCTATCTGTTGCAGCGGCAGCTTGGCGCGGCTATTGACCTTGCCCAGCTCTGGCCGCTGATCCAGGCCTTCTTTCTCAAGAAGTTTTCGAGTCCGACGCCGCGGGAGCTTATTGAGCTGACCGCGCCGCCGCCCTTTGAATACGCCAGTTACTACAATTATTTCCTCTTCTACTCGACTGTGACGCTTTGCTTTGCCGGCGTCCAGCCGCTCGTCCTTGCTGCCACGGCACTGTACTTTTGCATCGACTCATACCTAAAAAAGTACCTCATTCTCTATCGATTTGTAACGAAGACGGAGTCGGGAGGCTTGTTCTGGCGTGTGCTCTTTAACCGATTCATTCTAGCCACCATCCTGTCGAACCTCGTCGTCATGCTCACGTGCTGGACTCGAGGCGAGGGCTTCACCGGTAAAGGTACCAGGATCCAGTTTTACGCCGTCACGCCGCTGCCTTTGACCATGATCCTCTTCAAAATCTATTGTCGACGGGCGTTTGACGAAAAAATTCGATACTTCAGCACGCACAACTCGGGCAAGCTGCAGGAGGCTACCGTGCAAAAGGAGACGCGGCTCCGAAACGAGAAGCTGTCGAGCCGGTTCGGCCATCCGGCGCTTTACAAGCCTCTCATCACGCCCATGGTGCACTCCAAGGCCCAGAACCTGCTGCCTTCGGTCTATCGCGGTCGCCTGACGGACGGCAGGGAAGCCGGCGCGGGCGACCTGATGAGCGTCAGCGGCTACTCGGACATGTATGCGCTCGACTCGATGCAGGGAGGCAAGCCTGGCAAGAGCGCCAAGAACCTCCCGGGCTTCGAGTACGTCTCGGAGTCGCAAATGGACTTTGAGTACTACAAGAACAGGGCCGAGTTCACCGAGCAGCACGGCGGCGGGGAAATGTACGGACGGCCTAGCACGCCGGGATCCGTGGACGAGTTTAGCGAACGCTCCCACTCTCGTTCTGCGTCTCCGCTGTCTCGTGGACATACCCCCTTTACGGCAGGCATCCCGCCACGACGCATGACCAACATGAGCGGCATGAGCGGCATGCAGGACACGAGCTATCAGGCCGTCAGGTCAGGGAAAGGTGGGGGCTACGACTCCTCGCGCGGCCGTAGTCCACTGTATGCCCAGGATAATAGCAGCTCCTCGGGCCTCGTGCGACATGCGGCCAGTGTGCCTATGAGCCACCCAGTTTATCCTCGCGACGGATCCGTCGACCGCGGGCGCTCCCCAGGTGTGAGCTCGGGCATCGCCTCACCGCCCATGGGGCCGGGACCGTCAGTGGGCGCTCTAGGAGGGGGGCCTCGTGGGTATACGGGCCTGGCGCAGGGCGAGGATGCAGAGACGCCAGACGCCGACCCGACGCAGTACAGCTACTTTCGGGGCGGCAGTCGACCGACGCGGTCCCCCGGTGAAGGGTGGTGAGCCAGTCTGACGGCGTTACGGAGGACGGAGTGGATTTAAGGTGTGCTTTGCGAAACAAAGACCTCACGACAATGTCTGTATAGCGTTCCTTTTCTCTACTATTTGGGATAGACGGGTGGCTCACGAGCCGGTAGATAAAGGAAGCATAGATATTGCTGCAACGCAGTTAACGGGGAGGATTCGGCGACGTGTAGAAGCGCCAGAGACCTCTTAATGCCAGTGTATATACATGACATATGAAAATCGGCAGATATGACAGTGGTGTACTACCGACTCGTTCTCGTCTGCTTCATGTGATGTATGGTGTATATCCAGGTATTCGTATACTAGAAAGGGGCCTGTTGATGAGACCCTACTCCCAGAACTGCTGTCACCTGAGGGAAAATTTTCCAGTCTGATGGTAGGTGTCCGTGAGTGTTTGGAGATCTTTCGCCAATTGCTTTGCCAGCTCCTCTGGGATGACGGTGTCCTGCCAGGATAAAGCGGCCGTCAGGGTTCCATCGCGGACGGAGGCGACGTTTACGCCGAGCGGAGGACCGGCGACCATGGACCCATTTGTGAAGAAGATGCGCGAGATGGACCAGGCATGGTGTTTGCCTTGATCATCATTGTCTTTGCCCTGGACATCACTTTCTCCTCTTTTGCTACCATTGTCACCACTTCTTCCTTTTGGTCCTACGCCGTCACCTTCGCCAGCACCCACGAGGACGCCAATGTTGCTCACCTCCCATGATTCTGCTCTCGGCCGACCATCCTTGGCACGGTGGAAGCGCATCCAGTCGCCGACGTACTGCGCGAGTCCGCCCACGTCGTCGGCCGGCAGCGTTGCCAGACGCGCGGCAAGATCCCTCTTGACGCGCCGCGCAGTCTCCCATATCAGCGCATTCAGCCCTCCATCCTCATCGTCACCATCATCGCCCAGTGACTCAGCAGCAGCAGCAGCAGCGCCGAGGGTAGCAGCCTCGGCGGCGTCGAAGCGGTGCGTGTGGCCGGTGACCAGGTTGCGAAGGACATGACGCAGCGCCGGGTCCGAAGATTTCGGGCACATGTACGGCCTCAGACTTATGGGTGTGCTGGCAGCAAAGGGGACGTCGTCGTCTGCGCCGGCGCGGGCTGCTAGCACGGTCAGGACGAGGGCGTGGATGAGCACGGTCAAGGAGGCAGCTTGGGAGCGACAACCTGCGAGAAGCGATGCGACGACGGGACCGGGAATATCGACGGGCAGGGCGCGGGTGCGGTACGGTAGGGAGAAGTCGATGGCTTTGCCGTGCCACGGCGTCGGCGGGCTCAGCAAGGGCCGGAGAAACGCAGGGCCCAAGTCGCGCAGCACATTGGTGGCGAGGTAAGGAATGCTATTCGTAAAGGGGATCACATCTTCTTGAGCCTCGGGCAGGATGGGCGGTTCAGGGAAGTTGAGAACGGGAAAGGATGGGGGTAAGGGGTCGCCTGACGGAGAGGTGAGTTGGGCGAGGAGCAGCTGGTGAAAGGCCTTTCCGCTGGAGCCGTCCATGAGGGCGTGGTGAAAGGCGAAGAGGACGTCGTAAAAGGACGCAGCTCCGGCGTCGGACTCTGAGATATCGGATCCAGAGGCGACGGGACGGATGATCTCGATTCGCCACGGCGGACGGGTCTCGATATCCTCCCACAACTGATCGTGATGCCACGCCTGACGCTCGGCAAGAACCTCCTCGTACCGCGCGGGGGAGGCATCCAGCTGGCAATCAGGACGCCAGTCGCCAACATGCTGACGGAGATCGATGCAGGCGACGTGGGTGAAGCGGGCGTCGTGACTCGTATGCTGATTGACGATGCCGACGCGCAGCATTGGCTGGCTGGCGACGACGCGCCCGACGGCAGCTAGGAGTGACGCGGAGACGGTAGACTCATCGTAAGTGCTGGGAGGGTGGTAGCGGCATGTTACTGTGACGCAGCGATAGATGCCGAGGTGATGACGCGTCGATGAGAAGTTTTCTCTAAAGGCGGCGGATTGATGTTAGTGATGATGACTTTACTTTCAAGTTGTATTCTGGAGGGGGATTAGAAGAGACTGGAGGTTTACATGTGAGATAGGCGGCGTAAGGCAACTGGCTCTGCGCTTTTCATGATGAGTGGTGTCGAGGATGAAGATGAGTGAGTGGTGTTGAAGATAAGGTTATTGTATGTGTGGTGTCCCGGCTTACGGCGGAACATGAGCACAGTTCGACACGGCGGTGAGTCGAATGCCGATCACGGGGGACCCGGAGGCGGGGGCGGGGGCGGGGGCTGCTGGATACGGAGGACTCCGGGCCGGATGTCGGGCCAAGACTATCAATGGACCCCGGAAGAGAGTGGCCAGGTTGTAGGCAGAGAATAGTGTGTTGGCCTGATAATTCGATATTTATTGTCATATAGTTGAGAAGAAGGTTCATTGGGAATATGCCGCAAAGGATGAATGTCCCGAGAGTACGCCTTGTTCTCACATCATGTTGATGTGCTTTCGTTGGCATGCATGAAGCTGCGTTTTGCTAATTCCAGAGAGATCAACGAGAGTGAAGAGGGCGTGTTAAAGTCGCATGTGATCTTTCGGCATTGCAGGTTTAGAGATGATATTTCCATGTTCAATTTGATAGGGAAGCAATCTTTACTGACATGGACTGGACAAGTCCGTACCCCTAAGCCTCTTCACAAAAGAGCGAGGTGACGAGCGATGGAAGCTATATGAGAAGCATTATTAGAAGAGCTATCAAGACGACTGAGAGTCAACGTCCGTTTGACCAAGGTGTCAAGCCAAAGAGGTGATTCTACTGCATCACTGGTAGCAGCCAAATAAGCAACGACCCATGGCCTGAACAAAAGTATCATGATACAACTCCTTAGAGGAAATGCATCTAGACCATTCGATTTAGCTTCAAGCAGTACAAGGCATCACATTGGCCTTCTCCACTATCGCAAGGGTGAGGCCGTTGCCCGAAATGGCCATGATTCGATGCAACCGGTCAGCGATCAATTGGGACGAGATACACGGGACGCCCTATCCGCCACCTGTATTGATGCCATCCAGCCAAGGGTCACTATCATAAACACTCGTCCCAGAGTACGAAGTACAGATATCCATGCGCAGCTTTTGAGATGTCATATGTCAATAGGTGCGCGCACGCCTGAATCACCTGCCGTCCCTCCTTGCCTCCCGTGTCTCAGCCACGCTCGACGACCGGGGACCGACTGAAGCATAGCAAGAACGGCGACGGCCCTGAGCCCTGAGCAATCCACTGGGCCTTTCCGAAGGCTTATCCGTCACATGTGCACGTTCTGTTGGGCCCTGGGGGAGAGGGAGCTGGATTGGGATCATCCATCGGGGTAATGCAGAGCGAACTTCCTCGATCCGGGCTGTCGGAACCCTCCTCCCCACACGAAAGTCCAGCCCATGAAATGCAGTCCTTTTTTATTTATTTTCGCGACGCCCGAGCTGCAGTAGGCTCAAAGTCAAAAAGAAACAGTGACGTCGGCCCTCGGGAAAGCGAATCAGCGCCGTGCGTGCATACGGGCCGACTGGCGTTCAAAGCAAAGAAAGGGGAGGGGGGGGCGGGTAGACGGGACGCAAGGGGCTAAACATGATCTGACGGCTGTCGGCCAGGCTCCTCGAGTTATACATGCAGCCGTAGAAGCTGACAGGGTGGAGGGAGGGGTTCTGGCCTGATCAAGGAATTGTTCAAAGGGCGAGAGCGTGGACGGCAACTGAGAATGTCATTACAGGCTGTGAGAAGCAGGGGCTGTAATCAAGGGATGGGAACAATGACATGTCCGTGTTGAAGTATGTTTGCCCGTTGAACGATGAGTTTACTAGGCAATTCAGTATTCAGTTCTCCTTGGAAGACCGGGAACTACGATCCTTTCTTGTGGGTTCACCAACACGTAAACAGTCGACGAAACAACATATGATGGATGTTCGCAAACGCCATGTCGATCAGAAACGTGGCATCTATAGCTTGCTGCATCGCCATGTCTCACATCACTCCGTCTCTATTACCCGGACAGCACCGCAGCCCCTATGCCGCCCGTCGGTTCCTACCAAACAAACCCACAAGTGAAGCCTTCTCTTCGAAGCGCATGGATAAACGATGCAAAGGACCTCGGCATGTCTCACTGACACGCCCCCAGCCCTTGGACTCCTTTGAGCTAGCATGTATTCGTAGCCTTGTCTCTCCCTCTCCGTGTCCCTCACCTACAAACACACACACTTGCAAACGTACCTGACTCCCGGGCGTCAGCACGCACAGCCGGAAGGACGGGCGTCGACGGCTTCAGCGAGTTATCATTTTCCCACTATGTTTCTACCATCAATGATCCAGAAAATGAACAAGCTTTGCATGGCAAGCTCAGACCGGGACCCACGGAGAAGCTCCATGTCTTCTTCTCCTCCCCTTACTTCGTAACTCGTGCCTTGTTTCCCCATTTTGTCAGTCTTTTGGGCGATCCCGATTGATCGAATTCCAAGCGCAAGGGACAACTCGCAGTTGTTCGTGTGTGTAGCATCATCACCCACTATTTCGCCATCTCGATTCTCATGGGCGTCATGATGGGGAGATGAGTTTTACCCTTGTTTGCCACCCGTAGGAAACCAATCTTTTGGTGGACAGACAAGATGGTTACCCAGCAAGCCTGTATCTCTTTCTTTCTTGCGCGCTCTCTCTCTCTCTCTCTCTCTCTCTCTCTGTGTGTGTGTGTGTGTGTCCGGTACGCCCTTTGTTGAGTCCAGCCAGCCATCCATCCGTCCAGCCCTCCCGGCGCAAGAGGATAAGCGGCCTTGTTTGCTGCATCCGCTCGCTCCCCCAAGACATACGGATCCAGTCGCACAAAGAGCCAAGCCGGTAGCTAGCTACTGCAGCTCGCGCAGCCGCTCGCCCTGGCGGGAAAACTCTCGTCTCCTCCTCCTCCTCCTCCTGCTGCTCTCTGTCTCCACTCTCCTCTAGCCCGCCCAAAGCCATTGATGAGACATTTCTTACCCGCCGACAAGTGTGTGCCTTCTTCCTTCCCCCCCTCCATTCCCTGAGCCAGTTCCGAAAGCGGCGAGACTCCCCTTTTTGCCCACTAGACCTATTCCTCGTTTCCACTTCTCCAAGCTTCTTCTTCTTCTTTCTTCTACTTCCCGCCCTTTCCTTCAGCGGGATAAGTTAGGTCCTCGGGGAGCAGCAGCTGCTGGTGGTAACCGCCACCCAAGACAAAAAAGAGAGAGAGAAAGGGGGCGAATCGGGAACCACAAAAAATAAAACGGTACTCTTCCATCAAGGGCAAGACAGGCGCCGGTGTCGAGGAAAACCTTCCAAACCCGGCGTCCACGCCTCCCTGGCTTGAGCGAAGAATGTGGAAAGGTTAAAACAGAAAACGCGAGGAAGCTGAGCCGGGCTCGTCGATTGAGCGGGATCCTGTATTATGTTGTACAAGGGTTGTTTCCATTCTGGTATCACTCCTCCTTGGTTTCGCTTCCTTGCCTCTGATAAAGATGCTTCATCCGGACCAGCGATTCCCGCGCGCTCTTCACTCTCTCCTCTCTTCCGCTCCTCCTTCCCCCTTTCTCTCCCTTTTCCCTTCTCACATCGACATTTCTTCCAGCTTTAGCTGCCCTCGGCTTTGTTCACGCATTTGAAACAAGCAGCTCCCACTTAGCGAGCAGCTGGTCTTTGCTTATTTTGCGCGCCTTGAGTGGCTTCGCAAGTATCCGTCCTGGGTCCTCTCTCATTGCTCCCGTATTAGTCGTCGTCGTCATCGCCGCCGGGCTCTTCTTCCTTCTACTTCACCACGACGCAGCGCGCCTGAAAGCGCCGTAAACCGCAAACATGAATTCCCCAATCAACCCTACCATGCAACTTGGCGACGCGAGCCTGCCAAACACCAAAGCGACGAGAAAAGAAATCATCTCCAAGGTCCGGCATGGCTTTGGCTCGAAACGGTCCTCGAGCAACATCAACTGGCGGTCCGTCATCTTCGTCTTTGGCATTCCTGTTGCTGGCTTCATGCTTGCGCCGAGCACGCCTCTACGGTGGCAAACATTCGTCTTTTCTGCGATTTGCTATGCCATTGCTATTACGGGCATCACAGCGGGTAAGCGATTGTATACGAGTGAGCAGCACATCGGCCACGACTGACCATGACATAGGCTACCACCGCCTATGGGCTCACCGATCATACGAAGCCGGTACGCCGCTGCGTATATATCTTGCAGTAGCGGGCGCCACGGCAGCCCAAGGGTCGATCCGGTGGTGGGTTCGAGATCACCGGGCTCATCACCGATACTCGGACACGGACAAGGATCCGTACTCGGTGCAGGACGGTCTCTGGCACGCCCACGTTGGCTGGCTTCTCTTCCGCAAGGACAAGAACAAGATTGGCCGGGCAGACGTATCTGATCTCGACGCCGACCCTCTCGTCGTCTGGCAGCACCGAAACTTCCTGGCCATTCTCATCGCCACCGTCGTCGTCCTTCCGACCCTCGTCTGTGGCCTCGGCTGGGATGACTGGCGAGGCGGGTTCGTGTACGGCTGTCTGGTCAGGACCTTCTTCGTCCACCAGAGCACCTTTTGCGTCAACTCGCTGGCGCACTGGCTTGGCTCGCAGCCGTACGACGACGCTCATACGCCGCGTGACCACCTCATCACGGCCATCATCACCTTTGGCGAGGGCTACCACAACTTCCACCACGAGTTTCCCTCCGACTACCGCTCATCGCCCGTCTGGTACCACTGGGACCCGACCAAGTGGCTCATCTCGGGCATGAACGCCCTCGGCCTCGCCTACGGCCTCAAGTCCTTCCGGCAAAACGAGATCGACATGCGCCGTCTGCAGCAGCAGCAAAAGACGACGAGCAAGAAGATGGGCCAGCTCGACTGGGGCGTGCCCCTCGAGTGCCTGCCCGTCGTCGACTGGCCGACCTTCAAGGAAGAGGTCGAGGTCAACGGCAAGAAGTGGATCGCCATTGGCGGCGTCATCTACGACGTGGCCGACTTCATGGATGCGCATCCCGGCGGCAAGGCCATGCTCAAGATGGGCATGGGCAAGGATGCTACGCAGTGGTTCAAGGGCGGCGTCTACAATCACTCGGGGAATGCGCACAACCTCTTGGCGCGCATGAGGACTGCCGTGCTCCGAGGGGGCATGGAGGTTGAGGCGTACCATGATCACGATCAATAAGAAAGAAAAGGGGTGAAGAAAAGGGAAGAAGAGAAGAAAAGGCCTATAGAGTGACATAGAAAAGATATCCCAACCCCGGCCTGGACCGAGATAGAACGACCAAAGAAGCCAACTTCATGACACTATGACTTTCTCACAATCTCTTCCATGTTTCCCACGTCTTGAAACCTTGACGTCTCTACGGACTAAGTAACTCCATCAAAGGTCTGACTTGGAGATAGCCTCCAAACTTTGGGGTCGCCTCCGCCGTGGTGTCTCCCAAGTCACCTCCCCTTACGACACCACTTCGATGTTCACTTTAGCATTCGCCATTGCTGAGTAATAGAAGGTATTTGACATGCCGTTAATCTTGTCTTGAATATTGCTTTGCCGTCGAATCTTACGACTGGCGTTCAATTCTTGGTTCACCTCGTACACTCAAGAAAGTGGTAGACCAATCTGTCATACCTGGTGGAACAGTTGTAGGGGGACTGCGAATACTCATTATAATGCTATCGATTGAACCATGTTCATATGCAACTGGGGTTCGTAGGTCTGTTGTGACTTCAATTACGATGACTCTTGGATGAGAAATTGATCCTCTCCCTTGGAGGCGCTTCGTGATCCAGTCGAACAAGCCATCGTCAGCTTGGCCAATCACCTTCAATAATAGACAACATCGGCCTCCAAGTCGATGACCAGAATGAAGTTCTTCATTCAGGATTCATCAGAGCCGAGGCATCTAGTAGCGCTCGTCACCAAATAAAGTCACAAGAACCTCGGCTGCAGCTTCAAAGTCCCGAGGCGACAGAGACTCAGCATCTCTGCCCTTCGCAGCGACCATGGCCCCAAACCGCCAGCTTCCTAGGTGAGAGCCGCCATGCCATCTCGCCGGTTAGTTCCGTAGCGCCCATGGCACCCAGCATGAGCTAGTACGCTTCCAGTGTTGGAGATAGCTTCAGGTGAGACACGCCGTTGGCGGAACTGGCAGGTGATGAGTAGGAGTGCCATTTCCTCTTTTCATCGGAACGAGACAACTCCAGACCAAGGCATGACCACTGCTGGTGCGATTGGCAGAGTTTGGCGATTGGCATACTTTATAGCAAATATTGCAGGAGGAATGGGCCAGTACCACCAGAGACGCAGCCCTTTGATCCGATGAAGTTACAAAGACTCCAGTATCGGTTGGATCAAGGCACGACATGTTCATTGCTTCATCCAGTCAGTGTCACGTTACAGGGGGCCAGCTCGGAACCAGCATCTACACTTCCACTTGCATCTCTGCAACGTCTTGCGGTTGTCAATGCTAATCGCAATGCGGAGTTGCAAGACACACCGGGAGACCAGGTGCCGACGTTGGAGCCTTCAGTCTAGCGAACAATAGAAAATCCTTCGACCTGGGAATAGCCGTCTCACCTTGAACCTTTCCGGGGTCTGCAACACCACAAGAGCCGCCTGAACAATGACGACATGCGCAGTTTGCTGCTTCAGTTCGAAAGCAGGCGGACACACCAGGACCAGACTCAACTCCCTACACCCACCCAGACCTTGGGATCTGTAGCGGCTCTGCTCTTCCCGTTTCCTGGGGGGCCTAACCGCTAGCAGCCGCCGGCAGTTGGGCCCAGGACTCGTGGAATCGCGTGCCACGTGAGACATGGAAGCGACACAGAAGCCATGCCGAGCAACCTAGCACCTGAGACCATTCTTTTTTTCCGGTTGCAAGGCCAACCGTGTGGCTCGTGGTTTGAGAGCAATTTCAAGGCAATTGCGGTGCTCGAGACGAGGACTCTCCTGGCTCAAGCCTGGTTGCTGTCGAGTTGGAGTTGGGGTGCAAGACTCGTAGAGACTCGGTCAGTGTGACAGATCTTAGAGAAGTAAGCGTGCTGGGTCTTGGTGCAAGTCATCGAACACGCCTATGAGCAAGCGGAATACAGGTGACAGATGAACGTTCTCTCTGCTCTCCCGATGCGGCCGAGGCACAAGAGATGGCCGAGCAAACTCCGGCGCGAACAATAGAAAATGAACAAGTCAAGTGCATGTGGATAGGCGGCATCGGCCGGAATCGCAATAGGGCAGCGCAGGGTCGTCAAATCCCGTCAATGAAATCATGGATCGGATCTCAAGATTCTGCCAAAGAGCCTCTCTCTCTCATCAGATTTCCAAGCATCTTCGGCAGAGAAGGGCGGGATGGGTTTAGCGCTCGCGCCGGGACACACCCTCGATGCGGGTTCCAACAAAGGCAGAGACAAGTCTGTCCGATTAGGATGGATCCAGACGCTAGAGGAGCTGCCAATGGGCACCGTGCAACGGCGTCTTAGTGCGACCCAGTGACATACCGGATCCGTCCTGTCGAGATGAGCATACCAAGCACAGAGGTGGTGGTCTGTTGCAAGTGCAAACGTTATCGTGGTAGACGACGAGACATCGTGGGCGGGAGAGACTGCTTTGCCGGGAGCGAATCCCCAAAGGTCTTGGACTAATGTGACGAACTCCAATCCTTCTTGGGGGGAGCGGGAGGAGAGCCGAGTCTCTAGTTTTCGCATATATACTCTTGCCCAGTCACCATGGAGGAAGCCGTCTGTTTGATCCCTTCTTGTTGTCACTGCAGTGCAAACAAAGACATTAGGACACATCTCTTATATCTTTGCTACAAAGTGTTGAAACATTGTCCGTATTTAGTGCATCTGCACGTTTATCGACAAGACAAGACACACACAACACTCTTCGTCAACTCTTCACTCAGCCTCCACCATGAAGTTCATCTGTCTACACGGCTCCTACGGCAGTGCCGCGGTACGATGACCCCCTTTGTTTCCCGCTGTACCTCGGGCATGGAAACTCAGACTCTAGACACAAAGGCTAACTTTTGCAACTCCCAGAACTTCCAAGTTCAATTGGCGCCCTTCATCGACGCCGTGGAGAGGAGCAGCAGCGTAAAGTTCCAGTGGATCAACGGTTTCCACAAGGTTGACGCGCCCGGCGGCTTCGACGACTACTTTGGCGCTCCTCCGCTGTACAAGTTCCTGGAGCACGACGGTGGCAACGCCCTCAACAAGTTCGCCGACCAGCTTCGCAACTTTCCCGTCGGCGAGTCTCCCGCCGACTCGATTCGCTTGTTCGCTGCCCGTCAGGAAAAGGTGGCCGCTGGCACGACGCAGTCGGCCATCAAGAAGTTGCTGGAGCTAATTGCCGATGACCCCGAGATTGAGGTGAGCATCAACTTATACAGCTTGACCATATATGTGTCCGGCGACTAACACATACGCCCAGGGTGTTCTTGGCTACTCGGAGGGAGCCATGATGGCTGCTTCTCTCATCATGGAGGAGAAGCGCCGCTTTGAGGAGGAGGGCATCCCCAGAAGAATCAAGGTAGGCAGATCGTCCACAAGACTCACACTCATGCCGGAAACTAATGTGAACATAGTGCGGCATCTTCTTCGCCGGCTGGCCGCCAGTCCGCATGATTGGCGACGAGATTCAGAGCCTGCTCTCCGACGAGAGCGACGACATGCTCGACATCCCGACGTGCCACATTGTCGGGTGCAAGGACCCGTACATTCACGGAGCCTTGGCCTTGTACGAAGTTTCGGACCCTGACAGCGCCGAGCTGTTTGACCATGGAAAGGGTCATACGGTCCCTCGAGACCCAAAGACCATCAACGAGCTGGCAGAGTCCATCTGCCACGCCGTCACGCGGTCACGGGCCATTGCCGTTTAACCTTGACTCCATCACATTGATTTATGTTGGACGAGGCCAAAAAAAAGGAAAACTCTCGGGAGTTTACGAGAATCGGCGTCTACGTTGGCTTCTGCATCAGCGCATAATACCTCCTGCATTTTCATCACTCGGTCGCAATAGCCTCATCCATTTACATCCCCAAGATATCAAAAAATTTAGATAGTTCAACAATTACCCATATTATATTACCTTGCAAGACTGCTCTCTGCGTTTCACTCTTTGATGTCCGAGCCGCTGGAGAGAAGACAGCGCACAGTGACGCGATTGCATATGTCGAGACAGCATGTTGGGCTAAAGTCAATCTTATAAGACGACTTTATTGGTCATGCCGTGAGGCTGATGTTTAAGCGCGTTTGGCTCAAGAGTAGAAGCATGCACATATGTAAAATATGGGCCACGTGTAAATGTCACGTAAAGACAAGCCAGGGAACAAGAGTATGGCCCCTATGCCCACACCTGTTCATCAGTTTACAGTCCACATCGCCGCACTGAAATCAAATGACATTCGCCGTTCTAGGCATTATTGGCCTGGCGGTCCAAACAGTCCCGGCGGCCGTACTTCCGATGGATCATCCCTGTGTCAAACTGGCCAAAGACACGAACCCCTGGCGACAGACCGACAGGCTCATCTGGGACCTTACAAAGGTCGAGTTCGAAGCCTGTTTGAAAGAGGAGGCCTTGAACTCATTGTTTTGGTCCGCGGATGCCTGTTACAATATCACAGAGAGCGAGATCCCCAAATTCGAACGGTATCCCGACTTCAGCATTGCCTGCGAACGCTACGACTTTGCCTGGCGCACCTACCAGCGACAGGGACGATGGACCGTATATAACCGCAAGAGGGTCAATCGCCGGTTCTGGAACGAGTAAGTTGAGTCCAGGCACGCGAGGAAGTCTCCATCCGACGACGAAACAGAGTCGCCAAGGAAAGATTACATCGGTACATACTGACACGACTGGACCCAGACTGGCGGAATTATGCGGCGATTGCCTCGAGTGCCGGAAAGCTGCGAGAGTCTACTACAGAAAGTTGCGGAATCCGGACACGGGGAAGAATGTGAAAACAAGACTCCAAGTCGACAAAAAGGTCAAATGGTGGTCGTTGCCCGGCGCGCCAGCTGATAGTGAGGTTAATTGTGACGGTGATTGCGATAATGACTGTGAGGAAGAATTGGAGGATGACGATAGTGATGAAGATGAAGATGAGTATGAAGAATGTAGGGACTGCAGGCCCTGGTTCAAGAAAGAGGTCAAGTATAGATATGACATTGAGCGCCCTGACACGGCACTTGCAATGTTGGACGTGGCTGGAGTTAGGGTATAATCCTGAACAAATGGGTGCTAAGCGGGTTTGCGAACGTTATGAGAGGATTACTATAATTACATATATACAGAGACTATCAACTTATCAAGTGAATATAGTGTTTTCGCTCGACTTGACGTCGGCGAGTTGTCCGCGGTCTGTTCAAGTTGCCATGTTTAACATTGCAGCTCCTCTTAAGATCAGAGTCACGCTCAACAGCTTTCAATGGAACGCGTCAACTCCTCGCTGAAACAATCTTACTGGCGGGTTCTACAATTTTATTATATTATAATTGTGGGTCAAGCAGTAAAGCATAGGGCATCGATGACGCTACGCAGCTCTTTCGAAAGGATCTCTCGGTCGAAACCTATTCGGGCTAGATTCATGTTCCTGTTCGATCGCAATAGAATATCGACAGAGAAAGCATTGCGCTCAATTCAGAGTTCAATGACAACCGTGGGTCTTGAAGAAGTTTTGCTTTCGAGCTCAGAGTCCCAGAGGACTCTCTTGCGAGATGAGTTCAAACAACCAGCGCAACGAGAGTCGCAGTTTTGAGTCATAGCGAAACAGCTTCGAATGGAAGTCGTAAACGTGGCGCATAGAAGAGGCGTCCAGTGTTGTTAAACTATGACTTTTCCATGCGGAGCACACATGGTCCCGAAGGACATTTGCAGCTCAGTATCGTCAAAACACTCGTCATCATACAACGACTACGACACTTCAAAAGACCCATCGGACCAAGGCGCAGTCTCGAGTCAACACGTTCGAACGCGAGAAGCTTGGCAGCCGAGAAGCTGGCGTGCTGCGCCATGGGCTGGGCTTCTGGCTCTGGCGTTGGCAATGTTTACGGTTCTTACAATAGTCGTTATTTTGGTTGTGATTGACAATAAGCCGATTGGATTGAGGCAAGACCAAGGCTATTTCAAGCTTCCACTCAACGTCATCCTCTCAGTCCTAGCCACCTTGACCCATGCCGCTCTGGGCGTTGCCCACCTGGAGGGGGTCGCGATTGCGTGATGGGTAAGGTTACTGCGAGGAGGCAAACTCGAAGAGAGTCATCGTTTGTGGCAGCATGGCATGAGTGCTTGGAGGTCCATCAGCCAGCCTCTCCGCATCACCAAGGTGTCTCTTTCCTCGCTCCTGTTGGCTATCTCACTCGTCTTGGGCCCATTACTGCAGCGCTCCATCACTGTTCAGTCACGTCTTGTCACGTCGACCGAGACGTTTCAGGTCGCCATTGCTGCCGACGAATTCAAGCAGCCAACATTTTATGGCAATCTGCCAAGCGTCTTTCCGGATGCCCCTTATGAAATTTTCATAACAAGAAGCTTCGATCAGATCGTTCGATCCCTTAAGACACGACAACCAATCGAGGTCCAGCTTGCCGGCTGTCATCCGGATGCCTCTTGTAATACTACAGTTATCGCCCCTGGCTTTGACGTGGTTTGCGAAGAACAGAGCAGATTGCGCTCATATAACTTCACCCCGACATCATTGAAAGAAGATACCCACAGAAGAAATTCCTCCCCCCCTAGACACTAGTACGATAAGGTGTCCTGAGACCTTACATCACGAGAATTCAAGTCAGTTCATTGGGAACATCAGTATCGATACAGTCTCGGCGAACAAGCGAGAACTTTACACTGGCATACGAACCGTGTACAAGGGCAAGGCTGACAAAGTCGGTTACCTCTCATTACATCAGTGCAGTTTATACTGGGCTCAACGAAAATACGACATTCGATACTCGAACAAGACCGTAACATTGCAAGACGTAGGCCTCAAAGCCAACAAGACTATCTCTCGGTATATCGTCAGTCAGAATCAACAGGATTCTGATCGAGTCAGGAATCAGGTGTTGGGTATCAACTACATCATCACCCGACTTTTTTACAGCGACATCAGCGTGATAGGCTGCGAGCCCTTCCAGATCGACTGGGTCGGGATGATGGCAACCTCATTCTTAGGTTGCCCAGAGTCAGACATCAATACCGATCGAATGTACTGGGTCGACCCGATGCCCGTGATCATGGTTGCGCTCGAAGAGCTGACCTTTCGGACGGCCGTCAGCTTCTCAAACCAGACCCATATGCAAGCAGTGCAAGGCATACAGGAGCGCCGCCTCGACGTATACAAGATACGGTACAAAGTGGCTGCCATAGGCCTAATCATCGTCTCTGTTGCTATTACAATGGTGAGCACGCTCTTCCACGGCTTCTGGCTCCTGGGGCGCCGTGTTTCCATGAGTCCTCTGGAAATCATCACGGCTTTTCAGGCGCCGCTCACGGCCGGCGCGCCCTCGAACGCAAAAGTCAGCGTGCTCCTCAGGACTCTGGGCAAACGCGACGTTCAGTACGGCGCTGTCGCGTCGACTGAGAAGGAGGATTCGGGGAAACCGTGCTTGCAAAGGCATCAGTCTCTGGCAGTTGGAAGTCCGCAGTCAGTCGTGTCTCCAACAAAGGGCAGAACTTATACATGAGCGAGCGTAACTCTCGCGTAGAGGATTGACACCATAACGCTTCTTTTACCCACGGTAAAGAATGTTGTGTTAGATCGTGCATGGCTTCTGTGGCTCAGGCGGACATCAATCTACACAGCAACATACATGTAATGATACTTATTGTATAATCATGAGGATGAATATCCCCTAGGGTCTACTTTGAACTATACGTAAGAGCAAGATGGCCTGAAATGAGCCACCATGTCAAGAATCAGGGGCTGTTTCGTTATGTAGCTGTTACTGTATATAAGTTAACTTCCGCTCAGCCGGCGCCGGCACGGACATAGCGGGGCGCCGACCGGCGCCGATCCGGGGCGTGCTGGCAAAGGACGGGCAGAAACACGATAAGCATTCACTTGCATCATGGCTGCGACAAGGCGCAAAAAGGATGACAGACTTGATTCAGAATTTGTTCTGCTCTTTTTATTTGCGACGGAAAGAAAGAAGATGAGATGGCAGACCAATCCCAGACGTGCGTCGGACAGTCGAGGACATCCAGTGAATGCAGCAAGCAATCTCGACACCTAAGCTGTCACAAGTACTTTCTAGTGCTCTTCTGAAAAGAACTTGCTTAAGAAGCTTGCCTTCAGTTAGCTTTTGTTTCAAGACTACTAAGCTGTATCCCGCGCAGATCGAGTACAAACCTGGCGTTGAATATACAGTAATCACAGACTGCGTCATTCTCTCCAATGAACTCATCATTCTCGTCATACATAGTCGTCATGAGCAATACAAAGTAGATCAAACACCTCGGTCGCATCACTCGGCGGCTGAGCGGGAATGCGCCAAGGAGTCGACGCAAACTCTGCCTCAGCCACCGGCGCCGGCCGAATCTTATTGTGTTTTGCATCTTGGTAGCGTAGCGGGAGCAAGCCGCTAGGTCCATGTATAAGAAGAGTGCGCATTTGGTGTCGCAAGCAAAAACACCAAAAAGATGCAAACTGCCGCATGGCGACTCTTGAAAGAAAACATTTGTTGTGTTCGTGAACTAAAAAGATGACAAGACTGGGACTTGAACCCAGGAGGATTGCTCCACCAGGAATAATTGTTAAGAATGAGTCCTTAACCTGGCGCCATAACCAACTCGGCCATCTTGCCGTATGTGGAGTATATCAGGAGCGGAGCCAAATCACTTTATATTGTGACACTGTGGAGAAACAGCAGTCTTGACATGCTGCTCTCTTCAATACTTCCAAGTCGACTCTTTCTATATTAGCGAAGAGCAAGGTGGCATCCTTTTAACGTATCGATCTGGTCCTGATGAGTATCAACGATGCCTTCGTACTGTGCCCATTGGCTACTTGAGCTGTGAATACAACAAGGGATCAATTACACCAAGAACAAAACGATCAACACCGAATGTACCAACCCTTCCACTTCCTTGTAAGTGCTGGTCTCTCTCTTGAAGACTTTCCTACGCCAAATTGCCTCTAAGCTTTTATTCTACCCTAACGACTTTTCCTGCTCTCTATCGTGCCAATCTTTGAGCAAGATAATGTTACTTAGAAACACGTGGCTGTCACGGCCGTCTTTGACAAATCTTGCCGCATGTCCTCTATAACAGAGAAAGGCGACTTCTGAGTTCTGACGTCTCGACATTACTTACTCGGCGCAAAGCTGTGAGCGAACAGCATGCAATTATTGTGCACGGGGAGATTTGGGGACCGTGCAGTGTTGGGAGCACAACGTGAAAGGACATGGGAGACTTTCTCAAAAAAACATGCCTGGCGGTCTTGACCGGACCCGTGAAACTTGCACGACTTCCTGCAACTCTCGGGTGCCGCAAGAATCTATCCGCCATCAGTACAGTACTAAACTGGCTCTATTTCTCACATCATGGGCATCATCAAATGGCTCGGTGAGTCTCCTCAGACAAACAGTGAATGCACAGCAAACTTCCAGCTAAATCGACTTCCGCTCAGGTCTCGACTATTTGCCGCACAAGATGCTGCTCAAGTTCCACCGCATCCTGCGCCTCCAGCGTCAAGAGCCATCCTGGTATCGAGAACGACTGCAGGAAGAGCTTCACGAGAGACGAATGGCCAAATCATGCATAGAGCGCATCAGCGAGACCGCCGACGTCTACTACATCATCAGCCGCGCTCACCATGACGGGTTCCCCGTATGCAGCCTCCCATCCTTTAAGCTGGGGCAAGCCTACATCTACGCCTATCTCGTCGCCAAGTTTGCCTCGCGATGGGCATTCTATCGAGCGGCTGCGCGCATAACTGGATGCCCCGATCCGGCATCGGTGAGGGAGGTGATTAACCCGACCAAGGATCACAAGCTACGCGAGGTAGCAGGCCGTCACGGCATTGACCCTGTGGCCTTTGTGCGAGTCTGTCGACGGCTGAGGCGTGTTTGGCCCTTGTTCCCGTAGCACCAACAAGAAACGTGGATGGCTCAGGGGAAGCTCTCAGTAATCGCATCACACTGGCGATACCTATCTCTTCAAGGCATTGGACATCATCGGACGGCTGATTGCATCGCAGCGGATGGCTTGCAAGCTTTGACTCCAACTTCAGAGGAGAAATTAGAGGCTCTTATCTTTTACCCATGTTTTCTTTCTGAGTGATACATGTAGCGGGTTACCGCATGGTCAGAGGCGTCAACTACACGAAGTTATGGATGATGGAAGCGAAGCGCCGATGTCGACAAGGCATCGATGCCTACGTAACAGATAGTTCAGGCTCCCTGAAACAAGGGATATCAAATAAAGCAAGAACCCACCTCCCAAGAATCCTCCAGAGAAGAGATCCAGACTGCTAGTCGTCGTTCACTACGATCCTTCTTGTTTTGTTCCAATCACCTCCTACATTTCGCATCGCATCATGGAAGTCCTGGGAGCTGTCACCACGCCTCGAGCGGCGGTTCCCCCGGTCATCGGACTGTATGGTCTCCCCGGGTGTGGCAAGTCCTACACGCTTGACTACCTCAGATCGAGACTCGACTCACGTCACTTCACCCTCTATGAAGGGTCGGCCAAGATCTCAGATCTCGTGCCAGGAGGCTTGCCCGAGTTCCAGAAGTCTTCTGATTCTGACAAGCTCTACTGGCGAGAACGCGCCATCCAGGCCATCGGTAGAGAAAGCGCTCGTGCGGGTCGCACAGCCATTGTTGCCGGCCATTACATGTTCTGGCCCCAGGATGATGCAGAGGGAGACGTCGTCTGCACTCCCAAAGACTTGGCGACTTATACGCACATCATCTATCTTTGCACAGAAGCTGAAGCCATTGCTCAACGTCGTGTCAACGATAAAACAAGAAATCGCCCTTCGGCGACAACTCATCACTTGCGAAGATGGCAAGACGCCGAGATTGAACAGTTGCGTCTCCAATGTCGCCGCCATGGAACAATGTTTGCCGTCATCAAGTCCCATCATGGAACCCATGAGCGCGTGGCCTCGATTGTGAGACGCTTCCGCGACGACTCGCTTGATCATCAACATGCCCGCACTCATGCTAGACTCGACGAGCTTCTACCTAACCGAGATGCTTTAAAGACGATGCTTGTCTTCGATGGAGATCGGACTCTGGCTCCAGAGGACACGGCCACTCTCTTCTGGCGATCTCTATCGGAACTGCGCCAGGACGCCGCTATAAAGTGTCCCCTGAAGGAGCTCTTTTCGGGGCCCCTGGGATACTCCCGACAAGCCTTCGTCCACGCTGGACTTTTATACGAAGAGGCCGTCGACGAGGACGCCTATGACGAGTTATGCGAGCACGTCGCCCACTCGGTCAATGTGTATACCGAGCTTGTCGCCCTACTCCGCGAAGTCATGAAACGTGACGACATTGGCGCCCTTGTCATCACTTGCGGCCTCGGTCGTGCCTGGGAAAAGGTCCTGCAAAAGTCTGGTCTCGCGGACAGAGTCAAGGTTCTGGGCGGAGGCAGATACTCGGAAGAGTTGGTGATTACACCAGAGGCGAAAGAAGCCATCGTGACACGACTTCGTCACGAGGAGGAGCGATACGTTGTCGCTTTCGGAGACGGACCGCTGGATCTACCGATGCTTCGTGCGGCTAACGAGGCCATTGTGGTTGTCGGTGAAGAAGATGTCCGCAGTCAAACCATGGATATGGCTCTCCAAGACGCCCTTGTTGCTGATGATGACTTCCAGCCGCGTCAACTTTTATTGCCGGGCCACGTCAATCCGCGTCTAGATTGCAAGAGGTTGCCCCGCGTTACGATGGATGCTCCTCAGTTTCTCGATTCCATTGTCCGAAGCCGCGATTCCCCGAAAGTTCCTTGGAGCGGACAAATGTGTTCCTTGAATCACTTGAAGGGCTTCGTCTTCCATGCAACCGACAAGAAAGCAGCCAAGCTTCTCATGTCGCCTACGCGTGACAAAGCCGTCTCCGGTCCATTCCTCCGCACAGCTCATCAGCAAGTTGGGTACTACTTGGCGGTCGAGTATCTCACGGAGATGCTTGGTCTCGAAACCTACCCCATTGAGCACGTTCAGGGCCGCCAAGCCGAGGGACATCGCCTACTTGACGAGACTAACACCACAATCGCCGCACTGATGCGAGGAGGGGAGGCCATGGCCATGGGAATCAATGAGGCGTTTCCTCTCGCCATGTTTGTTCATGCCAACGAAGCGTCCGCAATCTTGGGTCATCACATCCTCGGCCAGCAGACCATCATCTTGGTGGATTCCGTCATCAACACCGGCAAGACTGTGCTCGATTTTGTCGAGCACATTCGTGAAATATGCAGCAAGATTCGCATAGTCGTAGTCGCTGGCGTCGTGCAAGAAAGAGTACTGCGGCCCGAGAATCGCCTTGTCGCTGCCATGAGGCAACACCAATTTCAATTGGTTGCTCTCCGTCTGTCTGACAATAAGTTCACGGGGACAAAGACGACTGATACCGGCAACCGCTTGTTCAACACTACACATCTGGACTGAATCCTTGACTCGCTTGCAAGGATCACTGTGTGGGCTGGTGTACACTGGCCGGAAGATCCGCGTAGCTTGGATTTCAGGCTCAATAGACGATCAGATACGGGAAATAACGAAGGAAAGATAGTATATCGTTACCGTTTATGTGCGTAAAGATGTCAACCGCTATCTACTAAGTTCCAGCGATGCTCTGCTCTAATACTTGTCATCCAGTACTCGTGACCGTTCTCTTTGCAAAGGACTCTGCACCAGACGGCATTTCAACTTATAGACGTCTCTCCGAATCATTCACGCCTAGACTTGGAGACGCAAAGTGAATAGTTCGACGAGCAGAAATCGGCGGATATTCCACAGGATGGCTTGAGTCGGTGATCATTTTTTCGAGGCCCTGAATTTTGAATATTCATGGTGCACAATCAAGTGATATTTTGTACATCCTCGAGATATTGAAGGAATTCTAAGGCAGAATTGATACTATGGAGTCAGGTCTGCCGGAGTCTGATACCATTAGCTCTCATAGTATCTTCCAGGTCTACCGAGGTTAAGATGTCGTCTTATATCAGTACATGTATCTCGTCTCAGCCCCGATATCGAATTCAGCACTTTATACTATATTTCAAGGGTTGCAGTAGTCGGCAGGGTCGATGAGAACCTTTGCTACCACGTGAAAGACTCCATGCGGCTGCAAATAATCAGAGTCAGAACAATGTCTATCTCTGACGGCGTGATGTATCGTGAGCTTTAAACGGTGTTACAGGCTCGTCCGTGCCCAAGAAGTTTATCATATTTTGGCGGCTTATTCACCCGGTCGTTTCAACTCATCTTTTGACCATTTCTCCAATCATTTAAAACATCTGATCCGTCATGGTCCTAACACCTGTCGACGTCATTCGTGATATATATTGTGCAGTGCCACCTGAAACTGTTGTACAAATAGAAAGAATTTGTGCTTCTTTTTTAGTGACTGTGACTTCAGTCCCTTTTCTTCCTTGGTCGGAGAAACAGGAACACATTCACCGGCCATGTTCAACGTTGGACTCAGAGTGGGAAAGCCAGTGATGCAGAATCATGAGAAAACGTGCAATGGTTACCGGTAAAAGCAACGATCGACAATCTGTGGGGAGATTGGAACCCAACCGAATGCTTGGCTGTTGCTCCGCGATCGTGTGACTCTTTTGAGAGGTAGCGACTGCCGATGGTCGTGAGCAAAAGAGGTAACAAAGTCCGAATATAAACCACGGTTCGTCATGAGGATCCAGTCACCCAACCCTGATAAGACGCTGATTGAATCCCCCAAAGCCATGATAACCTTTTCTCCGCATTTTGGTGTCCCCATGATGCAGCTCGATTGCGCATCACCCGAACTGCGGGCCTCGTGTCGTATCTCACTCTGTATTGTACTGTAAGTTGGTTTCTCCAGTCTCCCCTCCCCCTCTTTCCGTGCGACTCTACTCCGTGATCCGTGATATCGCCTATGTACGCGCATGTCCCCTTCTCATTACCCGGCCACTTTGAGAGGGGGGCCACCATCACCCCCCGGAGGCTCCAAGAATGGGGAAACAGCCATCTGAGTTCCGACCGCTAAGCGTTGGAGGGGGGGACGAATAAGAAAGGGTCAGGAGGACCTGGAGCACTGCCTCTTTTCGGCCGGGCCCCAGTGGCCTTTCGTCCATGTCGTCCCCGGCGCCCCGCAAAGAACGGGTAATGGTCCGCAGCAAAGTGTGGAGTTGGCCAAGATGATGCGACGGACTGACGGAAGTGGGACATGGACGAGGATCCGGACGCCTCGCTAATAACAGGTAACCTGTCCATTACACGACTTGGCGAACCGTCTAAGGAGCTCTTGCTAGCTCTTTCACCTTGATGAGTTCTTTGACCTTGATGGAGCTGGCCTCTGTCCGGTCTCTGAAAGCAGTTGAGTCACATAATCTGATGGCCGAGGTTAACTGCTTGACTACGCGAGTCGTTTGCTGATTCCATGTACATGCTTCATTCAGTCACCTGCTTCCGTCTTCCTGCACAGTATTACTGCCGAGAGCCTCGAATTAAGATTAGACTCAATCTCGGTTTGACAGGTCATGAGCAAACAAGTTCCCCCATCCCATCGACCCCAGCCAGACGTCGACCGTTCATGCAGCCAACCCATTCACCAGCCCCGGTGTCTTGGGCTTTCGTTTATGGGATTTCGTAATGGCAACTCGTAGTTTCCCGCGTCAAGTGTCCGATATCGCTTCCCCCCTGAACCCGCCAATCGCGGAGCAAAAGAGGCGGCTGGGCTTGTACGCGGGCCTCGACCTCACGTGCAGGACGCGTACCAACAGGGTGAAGCACGCATCTCCATCAAGGATCTCGGGGTTCCTTGCCCCGATCTGGCAATAGCCTCTCCATCTTTATGTCATTTTTCCCTCCATAGATTCTTTATCAATCTATAACCGAAGCACTGCCAGCCGGCTACTGTCCGAAAGCTCCATGTCATCAACCTCTTGTTCCCCTTTCCCATCGTCGGCTTCCCTACGGATATCGGCTTGCCAGGATCATGCCTTGATGGTGTCGACTTTCATGACGGGACTTTGTTGGGGTAATGACGACTCCGAAACTGTACTGTACATACCAGCCTCTCGTCTAGCCGAGCTCAAGTGACCGTCCTGTAGTAAACTGTACCTTTCTTCTCCTGCCGGTGATGTTGTATCGAGTCAAGGTGGTGAATCTCGACCGGCTCTACCGTACGCCCGGCAGAGCCACGTGTAGCTTGGCTGCAGCGGCAGCGAATAGCCTCATTTCGCTTGCAAGCACTCCGTGCATTCGAATCTACTGAAAGTAGCACCGGCAGCATAACCCCAGACTTCTTATTCATCGCCAGTGGATCGAGCTTGAAACGGAGGCGGCTGATGCAGTCGGGCCCGCTCCAGTGGTATCAAGCGTGTTGGTTCCAGGAACGCTCTCGGGAAGTCGCCGGGAAGCTGCCCGAGATTGAGTCTGGGGCCATCATGGTGCCTCATACTGAGATATTATAAGTATTGTGCTCGGTCTTGCTGTGATACTAGGTTCTGGCAGCGACTCATTGATCTTTCTTCTTCCTCGCTCAAGGTCCCCGGTCCTGGATCTTTCTTTCCTCTTTCCCTATCCAGTCACTTGTTGCTTTGCTGTCTGGACTATTGACAACCAAGACTTGATCATTGATCCGAGTCTTGCGAGATGCCTTCCTTACTAAAGGCATGCGTTGCCCTCGTCGGGTCAATAGGCGTAGCACAAGCACTTCCAGCCTCTGGAGTTTCATATACCAATACCACATCCCAGACTCATGCTGAGCAAGGGTTTTCAGACTCAACAACCCATATTCCAATCAGACCGCTGGATGCCGGATGTGGCTCAAAAAACTGCTCCAGTGCAGCACCATATATTCAGGCACAAAACTCCACAGCCAGCGCGTCGTCTGCAAGAAATCAAAGCCGTACAGACTATGGCAGCGGGCCAACAGGGTCATCTAAAGACGAGCCCCTGACCACCTTGCTGCCCAGCACACATTGGGACGTTGACACAAAGGCGGCTGATAATGTCAAGCCCATTCTTCCTGGGCAGGCAGCTCGCATGCACTATGGAAACAACGGTAGGAATATCGACTCTCCTTGAAGCCGGCAGTTCTAACAGCAATTAGACCCTTCTCAAGCCGGGCAGTATGCCTCGCTCACTTACTACTTCAAGAGCCAATCTGTCAACCTCGATCATTCGGAACACATCACCGTCAGCAAGGTCGAGGGAGACCAGATGACGGTGACTTTTGAGGATCAAGAGGCTTTCGAACATGCGTCCAGCACCTGGTCGACTGAAGACGGTCTCATTCTCATCACTTACACCAAAGGATGTGGCAACTACGAGATGGGCGAGAGATGCTATTTTGACGTCGCCAGCCTCAACGTTGACGAGTCAAGCGACTCTCGCAAGATTGTCGTCCACGGTGAATACAAGCATCCCGACGAGGTCACCACAGGAGGTGAGACAGAATGGGGATGGTGGAGTCCCGGCGAGGACGACAACAGTTCCGGACACGCACAAGCTCAAGGCGCAGAAGATGCCTTTGCATTTTCCACATCTTCGGCTTCTGGTCCTGGCCCCAACTCTGCTGCTTCTTCAGTCTCTGGCAACGATGACGCGAGAGTCGCATCACCGTCAGGCAACACCAAGAATGGACCATGCGTCGCGCCAGCCGACACCAAGTATGGGCTTCCTACGGCCTGTCTCGGCGACTTCTTCGACTTGGACCTTGACAACAGGATTGGATACGAGCCCCTGAGCGATCAGAGCAAGAGCCTGCTGAGCAAAGTTGCTCCCAAATCGGCCCTGACCAGCGACCCTTCCTGGCGCAACGAGCGACGTGCGGCCGCCGGCGAGCGCTGGACATGGAGCTCCATCTGGTCCGGCAACCCGATCAAGAACATTGCCGTCAAGGCTTGGGAGTCCATCGCCGAGGCCATCTCCTTCTCCGGCAGCGCCAACAAGCAGTTCTCATGGGCCCTGCCGGACCCCAGCGACAAGGACTCGCGCATCAACCGGCTGCTCGACATTGACGCCCGGAGAGTCACATCCCCCTGGGGAGACGCCATCCTCCTCAAGTCCTTTGGCGCCGCCGCCCCGGCCGCCGGGCAGCCCGCCGAAAGCAACTTCACCAAGCACCTCAACGTCTACTGCGTCGACTGCGGCGCCAACGGCAAGGCGCGCGTCGGGGGTCGGGCGACGTGGAACATGCTCAACGGCATCACCGAGGGCCAGATCGAGTTCCACATGGACATGAACATTGCCCTCAAGATCGGCGTCGACGCCCAGGTCAGCTACAGGGGCGGCTTCGACAGCGACCTGCTCCGCGTCGGCCTGCCGGCTCTCAGCTACGGTGTCGTCACAATCAGCCCGCAAGTCTCCGTCAGCGCCCGCGCCGGCCTCGAAGCCGCTGCCAAGGGCCGTATGCTCGCGGGTGCCGAGGTCGGGCTCCAGGACGCTCGTGTCACGGTCGACCTGGTCAACTCGACCAACAGCGAGAGGGCTGGCTTCCAACCCTACTTCAAGCCCGTCTTTGAGGCGGAAGGCGAGGTCATGGTGTTTGCCTCGCTGGCGCTTCCCGTCGGTCTGGAGTGTGGTGTCCAAGTGAGCAAGTGGCATAAAGAGGTGGCCATCATCAACGAGCCTTCGGTCAAGGGAACGGCTCAAGTTGCGGCGACTGTCGGCCTGACCGAGACTCGATCTTTTACCGCCGGATTCAAGGAACGCGATGGATGTACTGGCGTCAGCACTCAAATGAGCTGGCGTAACCATCTTTACCTCAACCTCGTCGACCTCAAGACTTTCTCTCTCTTTGACACGGGCGACCAGCCCCTTGTCCGCAGCTGTCTTGGGTAAGTTCAGCCGCCAAGATCTCTTTACAAAATCACTTGCCGTTCAAGACACTCAACTAACTCTTTTGCAGTGGTTCCCAAAAGAAGGAAGCCCCCAAGGCCGGCGTCGAAACAGTTCCCGCCCAGTTCAAGCGCGAAGTCCAGTTGATGCTCCCTACCGAGCCCGTCGTAGACAAGACGAGCGAATTCGCAAGCCACGGATCCCGATTCGCAGCGTCTCCCTCCAAAGCTCTAGAGCCCTTGTCCTACCACGAGGCCAACGGCTTCAGATACACTCGTCTAGTCGGCTCAAGCAGCAGCAACACCGTCGTCTTATCCTGCAGCAACGGCAACCTCTACGCCGCGCGCGCCGACGGCGAACCCAACCCAGACTGCTCCGAGCTGTTCCCCGTCGTCAACGACGACCAGACGGTCGCCTTTGACGGCGCGCACAAGATCATGCACTACGACGGCACCGCCATGTCCAAGGTCGGCGTGTCGCGTCTTCGTCTTCGCGCCGGTCAGGAAGTCACCCGCGCGGGCGTCGCCGTCGTCCTGGGCCTGTATACCAATACTACCGCTCCAGAGCAGCAATCTTACTACCTGGCCGTGAACCCAGACGGCCAGGTGTTTTACCCCATGGTCTGCGAGTACGAGGATAGCAATGGGCCAAAGGTCTTCTTGGCCAGCGATCCCGACAAGGGCGCCGAGATGCTATCCAACGAGGACGTGAAGCTCTCAATTTCCGGCGGAGCTGTACGCGCATGCCATCCGCTGGTCGTGGCTGGCGAGGTTGCAGACAAGTCGGAAGCTGCTGGGAGCTATATGAAGCTCAGCTCTACCAGTGATCAATAATCTGGAGCCTTGAGGGTTCGGTTGAGGATCAATGTGAATCACTTCTTTGTGTATATACTAGACTATCCTAAATAGTGTACCATATGGTTTGTATATAAGAAAGCACTGCTAGTCATGAAGCTTCAATCTTAATAGCCTTGATGAGTGTATGCAAAGGCTCATGCCTGGCCAGAAAGGAGACCTGAAAGATGACGAGCTCGACTCATTGCGATTTCCCGCAAAGAAGAAAGCAGCAACGATTTTATGCAGTAAAGTTTCATTCTGCTAAGGATCAGTCTTGCGTACAACATCCTCGACTCAATGTTTGCACAGTTAATATCGATTGCCAGCCCATAAGCCGTCACAGACATCACTCTCTCATAGAATTTCACCCAAAACAGCACATGCCGTACTCTCTCTGCCACTGATCACTGTTAGTAGCATCAACTTAGGGTGTAACAATGTTGAAGGCAGTGTTGGGAACAACAATGAGCGACGTGAGTGTGTTCCACACCGACGTATCGCCGCTCGTCAAGAGCCGGCTGAGGTCCGTCGGCTTCCCTGCAATCGCCGCGCCAACCAGTCCGGTCAGTTCCTCATGCGTCACCCACACCGAAAGAGTAATCGTGTCGTCGCGCGGGTTCGGCGGCGAGACGTACGTGACGTCGCGTCCCGTCACGACGCCGTTGCTCAACCTCAGATGCCATCCGGAACCTTGCTCAATGTCGCTGACCAAGAACTCAATCGTGAAGCCCGTCTTGGTCGCGGCTTCGGGCCCGTTGATTTGGATCGCCAGCATGTCGAACAACTGCTCCAGGCTCAGCGCCATCATGAACTGGGGAGTCAACCTGACGACCGCCGGCTGGGCCCCGTTTTGCAGCTCATAGGCGCCGGTGAGGTAAATGTTTCGCCACGTCCCGTTCTCAGCGCCCTGACCAAGACTAGTGTACACGGACGCCAACTCGTTCTTGGCATCGGTGTTGTTCGGGTCGTAGAAGACGAGCTTGTTCAGCAGCGAGGCCGCGAAGCGCAGGTTCCCGTTTGCGACGTACTCTTTGGCGAGCTTCAAGACATTGTCGGCACCGCCCATGCACTTAACCATTTCGGTCGCCTCCTTCACCGGCGTCAGGGGCCACAGGTTGGCAGGATTGCCGTCGAACCAGCCCAGGTACTTGTCATATACAGCCTTGGTGTTGTGACTGACCGATCCGTAGTACCCCTGGAGGTTGGTCTTGGTCGCGAGGCTGGGAGGCAACTTGACTTCTTCCGCAATCTCAACGGGTGTCAGGCCGGCGTTGAAATGGCGAAGAGACTCGTTGTGGATGTAGGCATACATGTCACGTTGCTCGTTCAGATACGTCAAGATGAGGTTCGAGTCGCCCTCCTTCCAGGTCGGCCAGTGGTGGCTAGAGAAGACGACCTCCGCAAGGCCGCCATACGACGTGATAGCGTCATCGAGATACTTGGACCATAGCCTGGCATCGCGGACCGGAGCGCCTCTAAGTGTCTGAATGTTATGCAACGTGTGTGTTGCGTTCTCAGCCATGCAGAGCGCTGAGTAGGCAGGGATCCAGAAGTTGACCTCGGCGGGCGCCTCAGTCCCAGGAGTCAACTGGCACTCAATGTCGATGCCGTCAATGGGCGGACTAAGGGTCCCATTCTGAGTGATGTTTTGCGTAGGGGCAATCAGCGTGCTGGTTCCCGCGGGCACGGCCTGGCCAAGACCACAGCCGATCTGGCCCGTTGGCGACTTTTGCAACCCCTGACCGTACATGTAGGTGGATCGACGCGTCATGACAGGCCCAGCATAGACGTTCTCACTCACGGCGTGCTCGAGGAAGCCGTCTGGCGCGATGATGGTCAGTGGTCCTCCTGCGGCGTCTGCAACGGCTTGAGCACCGCCAAAGTGATCTCCGTGGCAATGAGTGTACAGGAGAGCAACGATGGAAGCAGGCTGGCCATAGGTCGCGGCGTGGTAGTCCTGGTATAGTTGAATGGCGCTCGCAGCAACCTCGCTTGCCGTAAGGCAGTCAATGATGAAGACGTTGTTGGTCTTGGGAATCTGAATGATGCTCATGTTGGCAATATCGAGACCGCGAACCTGGTAGACTCCTTCGGTGACTTGATAGAGGCCAGCCGTTGTACTGCACAGCTGGCCCTGGCGCCAGAGGAGCTGGTTGGCGGTGGACGGACATTCCTCCTGCATGAAGGCGTATGCCTCGGTATCCCAAACAACCGATCCGGACTTGGTGACGATGACTGCATCTTTGGCTGCCGCGATTAGGCCTCTGCTGGCAAACTCAAAGTCATGGTTGCCTTCTTGGCTAATGGGGACGGTGATGCCCATATTATCTGTCTGACAATTCGTGTATTGTTTGACGTGAGGATGATTGGCAATACTGACTCGATTTCGGACATAAGTGATGGCCAGCGTTCTCGAAAGATTCGTTCTGACGGGCAAAAGACGTCGTATTTATCCCTGGTTGTTCTGTGGCACTTGCTCGGCCGAAGATTGCCAGAGTTTTTTTGAGCTCTGAGCGAGCCCGACCTTCCAATCCAGCAAACGTGGGTTACCTTCTCGCATATGCCGTGAAGCTTCGTATAACAAGCATCAAGCACAACGCTGTGAGTAGGGTCGCGGTCGAGTCTCTTTTATGACATATCCCTCCCTTCTCCGCACCGCCAGCGCAGACTGCAGCAACCAAATATGAGGATGGTAGGAGATTGCTGCACCATTCTTACGGTGTTATTTTGTCACCTTTTCCCCGTCGAGTCCGAAAGCTCCAATAGCCTGCTTCGCGAGTTCAGCAGACTCATTCGTACAACCCACATGGCGTTTCGGCGTGGATTAAGGAGGTATCGATCTGCAGGATTCACGCGATGGTACGCACCTCGCAAAGCCCGTCAAGTTGATATGATACCATGTCGAATTTTACTGTTCCTTCCCGGCTTGACATCCAGGAAGCTGAACATTCGATTCAAGTCTGGACCTGGCGGAGTGAATGCCCGGACGCTGAAAAGGAAAGGGTGTGCTCGCGCACGTGTGCTGAGTCTTTGCTCCTAAGCTGCAGCATAGCGTCCTATGGCTCGCTAAATGTTCTCAATAATTGCCCGGAGACTGTTCAGGACATTAGGCGGGGAATTTGAATCACCATTGATCAGGTATTCCCGCAAAGCGCTTGTCTTTGACAGCGGATTTCGTGATGTCCCAGTGATGATGGAGCTCTGTCATTACCAAAGGTATTCGAGCTTCTGTCGTTGAGGTCTGGATGGAACAGTTTTCTCAGGCATCTTGTATCGTGTAGTCTCATGGGCGAGAATGACTGGCGTCTTCGTACGGTAGAAGGGATCGACATGGTGATGAGTTGACAGTCCGCAGCTTGACGTTGCAGAACTGATTATCACGCATATATTAAGTGTGATATTGAACCACCACGATGCAGGGTTCACGAGACCCTATTTCAAAGTGCAAATGTAAAGCGTACAGCATTTCGTAAAGCCGAGGTACGCGCTGGCGAGAAGGGTAGCGAGCTGCATGCAAGGTTGACAAATGCTGTCTACTCCGCATCTCAAGCTAGGAGGTTGCAAGCGAGCAGAACACAAGGTGAGTTGCGCAGATCGGATAGTTGAATGCACACGCCGAACAGTGCTCCTTTGATGGCTCGGTAGAGACAACGTGCGTCAAGCTGCATCAAGGGCCATCTCGGACGATGTAGGGCCCGAAGAAGCCGTGCCGTGTCTGACAAGGGCGCTGCAAGCTCGCAGAATGCCTGCTTCGACTCTATCTCAATGCCAAGTTCTCGATGCCAAGCGCGCGAACGTAATCTGGATTCGATAACGGGCTCACGTCAGATGACAGGCACCAACTGCGTGTTAGCGATGGCGAGACGCCGACGGGCGAAGCTTGCTGAGCGAGACATGCCGACAAGTGAGTCTAGAAATCTCCGAGACCTGTAATATCCGGACGAGGGGACTGTCTTCTTTGCTAGGAACATCCTTTACGGGGCAAAGACACGCCCAAACACACAGCAATCTTGTCTTGCTCGTGGGCCCATCATGAGTAGTCACCGACGATAAGAGGGGACTGGAGACTGCGCAAAGTCAAGCCTCTGATCAAGAATCGCCACGAAAGCTCGATTACCAGCCATGGTTCGAAGTGCGGAGCATGTCCTTGAATGTCCGTCAAGCATCTCACGTCGACTGCACGATGGAGCGAGGCTTGACACACGCCAGATCGGCATCCTTGGCATGATTTAGCAGATTGAAGCTCTTACCTGTTTCATTAAGATTACCCGTCCAGCAAGGCTTGGAAGCTGTATGATGAAGTGTACTCCATTGATCCTTGTCGCAGAATGTCGACATTACCTTCAGTCAGCGGTTCTTCGGGATCAGTGGATTAATGACTAAAGAATGATTCTTTCGGATGATGGCAGGTCAACAATCAGATAAGTTGATCAAGATGTCATCTTCTGATGATATCTGAAGACAGATAGTCTCGACCACCGACAACAGAGACGCATTGAGTCGAAACATCCAGCTGGACCATGCTTCTCAACGTGTTGATCTTCGCAGCGTTTCTCGCGCAGGGCGTGGCTGCGGCAGACATCGGCCTCGGCTTCAACGCACCTCAAATAAACGAAAATAGAGGCATTGAAGAGATATATCGAGCTGCTCTGAAAGAAGGCGGAGTGGTCACTTGCTGGCATGGCGGCGACGAGATTCACCAGCAGGATGGCCTAAAAGACGCCTTTGAGAAGCGGTTTCCCGGAATGACGCTCAACATTACCGTCAACCGATCCAAATACCACAGCGTAAACCTTGACCGACAGCTTGCAACGGGCAGGTTGGAGGTGGACTGCTCGATTTTGCAGTCGCTGCAAGACTACCCTCGATGGGAACGACAAGGAGCGCTGTTGCATTATGCGCCCGCCAACTTTTACAAGGTGTGGGCACCCTTTCGACACATTCGAGCTGCGTACTATGGCTTCGTCATGAATGCCTGGTCGACGATATGGAACGTCGAGAAGCTAAGAAGCCCGCCGAAAGAGTGGCCGGACTTTCTCAAGCCCGAATACAAGGACAAGCTGGTCCTGACGCACCCTGCGGACGACGATGCGATTGGATACATCTTTGACTTGGTGTAAGTGCTGCTTTGATGAAGGGACGAAAAGATAACTGATGGATCATAGCATGCACCAATATGGGTACGAATGGTTCGAGGCCCTGTTGAAACAGAACCCGCGCTGGGTTCGAGGGACAGCCACTCCCGTAACGATTGTGCGCCAGGCGTCAAGTCCACAGTCTGTCACATTCACCGGTAGCATTGGACTGAGACCCATGGGAAATCTGAGCGCTTCGTTCCCTACCCAAGGCATCTTTGTCAGCTGGCCCAGGACACTCGGAATCTTTAGAAAGGCTCCTCATCCTGAGGGAGCCAAGCTATTTGCGAACTGGCTGCTGAGCGACGACTTCCAGAAGACCATTTCGGGATGGAGCGCTCGCAGCGATACTACACCTCCAGCAGGATATCCGAAGATCATGGATATGAATGCCACCAACTCGGCCGAGTACGTGAGGGCCATGGCAGATTCGCGACGGACGGAGGCATTGAGGATGCTCTTTGAAGAGAAGATTGGGATGCCCAAGGGGCCGAGTCCACTACAGGACAATATTTGAGAGGCTGGAGTGGCGTCGAGGAGGCTTTTTGAAGGATAATTCTGTTGTTAATGAAGTAATTGTAATCTCAGAGCATGGTATGTTGGTTCAGACATTGCCGACTGTGGTTCAAGAGTAAAGGACATTCTTGAAGCTGGAGAAGAGCGGACAGTCGTGAGGCTTGGGCGATTTGTTGCGTCGATAGCTGTGGCTGGTGCACGTGGCACACTTGGCCAGTCTCTTGGCCGCTAACCACATCAAGCCAGTGGCGCCACAGCTGGCAGGTCTTCTCAAAGGCAAGAGCAAGGCCCACTCTGGGGAAGCTGCCATCCGCCTGTCGGCAGCGAACCCTGGCCGCTAATTTACCTGCTTAGAGGAATCAATACAGTGCAGCGCGTGCTTCCCATTTCCTCGGAGTGACAAGAAGCGAGGAAAGAAGAAGAAGAAAAAATACAACAACACACGACATGATCAAGGCTACATAACCGAACGAGAAACGACATCGCATCTAATAATACGCCAGTGAAACAGTCTGCGACACGCACATCAAGATCAGGATCATTGCGCGCGACGGCAATTGCTCAGCTATTGCTTTCTTGCGTGCGTCGCGACAGCAACTCCTACCTTACGCCCTTTTTTTTTGTGTGGGTGTCGCGACAGCATCCTCGACGCGACCTCGATTGACGACAATACGACGAGGCGACCCGCCAGCAGCGCAACGACGACAATGCACTCGGATCCGATTGCTTGCCATTTCTTGCTCTCATAACAACTTGGACTCCAACCAAATCCTGCGTCCACCATGGACAAGGGTGGCAGCCAAGCACCTGCGACCACGGCAGCATCAGCACCATCATCACACCCGAATGGAGCGCGTCCATCCAACCAGCTCATCGTCTCGCACGAGGGACGAAAACCTCTATTCACGACGGCATCTAACTCGCGAGCCAGCGCCAATGGCACAGCTCAAGCCTCCCCGCGTCTCAAGGCCACCCGCTTCAGCACTGCCGACGGAACTCCTAGCAGCACAGCCGCAAGCAAGCTGGGTACAGGATTGCTACGTAGGACCAAATCCGAGTCCCTGGCTGCCCTGTCGCAACCCAAAGAGAACGCGAATCCCAACGGCATCAACGGCGACAGATATCGCAGGGATAGCAACAGCAGCGGCGGTATGAGTCCGGCCTCGCCAGGTGGTACGCGCATTCCCCGCCCGACGAGCTCTGCCTCTTTCCACCCACGACGTCCAATGTCCCTTGCCGAGGCGTTCAAGCGAGCCGGTGAGGAGCTCGAGGCCAAGCAAGCTCATGCCATTGATGGCTCACCTAGTCCCGCGCCTAGGTCGTGGAGAGCTAAGAATGCCCGCGACGAGACCAAGATGCGCCAAGCGCTGGATCACGACCACCTAGATACCAAGGCGCGAGAGAAGCAGTCGAACCAACAGTCAGAGGCCCTGAAGCCCCGGGAATCTCCACCTAAATCAAGCGATTCCGGACCCAATCAGGGGCTTGATCTCAGGACAGGGCTTCGGAGGAGCCCTGATCGAGCCAAGACTCTTGCCGCTCCTCGCTATAGCAGCGACAGCTCGGGTCATGGCATTCCTGACCTCGTGCCCGGAATCGAGGATATTCCACTGCCATCCGTGGAGGAGGGTCAAAGGGGCTTGGCACGGTCACCGAGGAGAAACGAGAACAAGTCCCCAGAAAAGAGCTTTGCCTGGGATATCGAGGATGACTTTACCGCTGGCGACCTACAGATCTCAGAAAGTCCAAGGATCAGAGTGGGCAGTAATCGACCATTTGCAAGCCGTCCGTCGCTGCTCAACAGCAATGATAGATTCATCAGGTTCCCATTAAGGCTTACGCAACCTGGATCCAAGAACTCCAAGCTCGATGAGATTCGAGCGCTTGAACTCAAGTCAACCAGTCAAATCATGGCAGAGAGACCGGTGCTTCGTCAAGGTAACACGAGACTAGATGAGATTCGCGCGCGGGAAAAGGCCGTCGAAGCGCAAATCCCAATTCCTGACGCTAATCAGCCGCGGCCCAAGAACACCAAGTTGGAGGAGATACGGCAGCTCGAAGCTCGAGGATTATCAAAGAGGGTATACGCAGCTACTCGATTGGAAGAGATTCTGGAGCAAAACGCCATGTCTCGTTCCGTGTCCCCAGAAGAGGCGAGGCCGCGTTCTTCACAAAAGGAGCCGCCGCAGCCGCGAACAAATATCTCGGGGCCGAGGCAAGAAACCCGATTGCCGACCAGAGCCAAACCCTCTTTTGAAACCGTGGGGGAGCCCATACCAGATACCCCCATTACCGTCTACAAGAACCGTCAGGATCGTGATGCAAATAGCACCGAGCAGGAAAAGGGCATATCCGAACAAGATCCGAGTAACACACGGGATTCACATGACTTGCTTCGAAGGCTCGCAAGGGCAACGTCGGCCAGTCCGGCTCCTGAGACTGGCAAGATTGAAAAGCCACAGCCGGCACCTTTGCATGAAACCGCCAAAAACGAGGGTCCGCGGCCAACATCCATTCTCAGTCGACCCCTGGATAAGAACCGGAGGGCGACAACAGCCGCGGTTCCCTTGTCGAAAGACGAGAGTTCCAAGCCGACAGTGGGATTCACCGGGCTAAGGCGCGCAGATTCGCTAGAGTCAGCTAGGAGCAAGCGATCGAGCGTACACTCAGAGACGGACCCTGTTGATAGGATCGAAGCCGAGATGCAGCTGTTTGCCCCGAAAGAGGATCAATCGGAACGGGGATCTCTTCACGTGCCCTCGCCGCCATCGAGCGCGCACTCGGATGACGATGGGCTCGGTGAGCCGACGCCAAGGATGGCCACAAAGTACGATTACGAAAGCATGCCGACGCCAAGGGTCACGGGTGCATATGTCGAAACGCCAGCAACGGTCAAGTTCGATAACAGACTGGGTCGTCGTGAGAATCGGGACCGATTCTCGGACAAGCCGGCTGCCGACTTTGACGGGACAAAACGAGTCGATGGAAGAAGCCGCGACACGGACACGGCATCTGATCCTGGAACCAGCGATTACAACCGGGATGATGGAAATGACAGAGATAACAAGATAGTGTCGACGGCAGTCAAGCTTAGAAAGCGGCGCCGTACACAATCCTTGCCGCGTCGCCGACCGCCACTTAAGAATTCGGCCAAGCTTCCGTCGGCAAAGGACGATCTGCTTGAACTGCAGCGGAAACACAACTTTGATGATTCAACTGTGGACAATTTTGATGATGTGCTTGGTGGACTCGGGAAGACCACAAAGCCGCAACAGCTGTCGGTCAAGAGGGAATTCACCAGCTCAAGCGACGAGCAGCTGAACTCTAAGCACCCAGAGATGGAAGACAGCACAATTGAGCTTGTCGTTACGAAGCCGCAACAAAAGGGCGACTCTGACAACAACACGACGACGTTGCAGAGGATGAGCAAAACCTTGACTTCTGGCTTTCGACACATTGCTATTGTCAAGCAAGGCATTGACCAGCTTGTGGATCACGTCTCAGTCGCCGCTTCGGGCCAGACATCAGAAAACAAGAAGAAGAAGCCGTTGCTATTCAACGACAAACCCAAAGCTGAAAGTCGGGACAATGTCAAACATGAGCAAGACTGTCCTGCGTGCGAAGCGAAACCGGATACCAAGGCCGTTGCTTACTTCCACTTGCCCGTTCCCCGGCTATATCACTCGACACCCCGTTTCCGCCTGAGTCTGCTCGGCCTCGGCCTGCTCATCATGGCTCTGTGGCTGGCAGCCGAGTCGGCCATGTGCGCACAATTCTGCCGGCCGACGACGTGCTCATCAGGCAACTGCATCTACTCCTTTGACGACCCTACCTTTGGCTCCGCGCTGCCCGTCAAGCTGGACCAGTGGACGACGGGCGGCTACGGTCGCGACATTGCCGGCTGGGCGTGGGAGGCGGCGCAGGACGTCTGGGCTGACGCCGAGGACGCGCTCCTGGGCCGCTCCGTCGCCGACGTGTCGATGCAGGGCATGTCGATTGCGCAGAAGCGGCAGCACCGACGGCGACTTGCCAAGAAGGGCCTGCGTCCCGCGGCGCGTGCGCATGGCGGCGGCGACCCGACGCCCGAGCAGAGGGTCAAGTGGGATGCCTGGCGACGCACGAGGCGGGAGCTGGAGCGCGCGCGGGAGGCGAGGGCCATGGGATACTACGAGGGATCTGGCACTGGCGGCGACGCAAGTGCCATGATTGGCGACGATGAACGCGTAGGCTGATGATTTGCGGCGGTTCTGTGTGAGCATTACGATGCTTTGACCTTGGTAATCGAGAACGAGAAGATGAAAAGAAATCTGCATCAAGTCTGCGCGGCGTTTTGTTCGGAATAAAAGGGAAAGGTGTAATATCAACAACCTATCTTTCTTTCTTCTCTCTTCTTCTTCGTCTTCTTTTTGACACAACTGCGCCAACACATTGACAGGAAGTTTGGCGGTTGAATCTCTCATGCTCTTTTCCCCATGAGACAGGAGTTTCCCACGATGCAAGGCAGTCAGCGCGACGGGAGAAAAGGGATGAAGAAGGGGATGGGGTGATCAAATGGTCATGTAGCGTATGTGCATTCGCGGTTCTCGTTAAGCCGGGAGATGGATAATACCATTGAGATGAGCAACAAAGTCTGATACACCCATGGTGAAGAGAAGAAGATGTGATACAGCTATTTATGAGCGTTTGTGTTGGTGTACGCTCCCCTAAGGTATACGGCGATGAAAGCCGAGATGCTTGAATTGCTTGACTTCGAAAATTGTATTCGTAACCTGGAAAGAAAAAAAAGAGGACGCGCCGAACGCCGGGAATTCCGTAATGACACTTGCATCCCCATCATTTTCTAAATCACCGGATATCAAAAGTCACCTCCCCATTCAACTCTCACATGTTCGTACCAGAACTTCAATCCTGGATACCGCCCCAGCCATCATCATCTTCACCATCATCGTCACCCTCCTCATCACCCATGGCCTCGTCCTCGTCCGCTGGCGTCGCCCAGGGAAGCCTAGAATCCGCATGACTCTCCTCTGCGCGACGGCGAACGCTCTTAACAGGGCACTCACGCCTGAGTGCGTCGACGATATCTCCCAGACGAGCCACAAACGCCGCCGGCGCCGCCGGCGCGTCGTCCGTATTCTCCAACGCACCTTCACGCTCTAGTTCATCGACCCAGACGTCGAGCGCATGCAGGCGCAAACCGAGGGCGACGCCGTTGTGTTCGCCAATGTCGAAGCACGCGCTGCTCAAGACGTCCAAAACGACGTCGGCGGGCGTAGCCTCCTCGTCGGCGCTGCTGGGTGCACACAAGGCAGACGAGGGCGAAGAAGATGAAGAGGAGGACGAGGATGAGGAAAGGCGAAAGGCGTAGAGGCGAGCGAGACGTATGTGCGCGGCAAACACGCGGCGCACGAGGAGGAGAAACTTGTCGAGCCGAAGGGCGTCGATGCCGGGCCACTGGGCGCTCAAGACGGCCCAAAAGGCGCGCAGCCAGACATCTGCGGCCCTGCACCCAGCGTCATTCTTCCCACTGCCCGCTGCCGTCTTGGCTTTGGTCTTGCTCTTGCTGTTGCTCTTGGCGTTGTCGGACGTTTGCGGAGGAGGGAGGACGCAAAAGAGCAGTTCGGCGAGGGACGCGGCGAGCGCCTGCTGCGGCCGGGGGCGGTCCGTCATGTACATTGCATAAAACAGGCCGGTCCAGAGCTTTTGCGCGTCGACGGGGGTCAGGGAGGAGGCGCGCGCGGAGAGGAATGCCTCGATGGCGGCGAGGGACTGTTCTCTGAGTTTGCGATCTGTTACGTTTGGAGCGTTCGTCAGCGATGTTCTTTTTCAAGGGTCTTCATCGACCATTTGAACTTGAGGGATGAAAGTAGGCGCAAGGAACGAAAGCGAGAGGGAGAAAGAGAGACGGACCGCTCGAGGCGAGGTTCCTGATGAATGGCATCTGAGCGGCATTGGCGCCCTCGTCGCCGCCCGCCGCGTAGGCTGTCATATTGAGGTTAATCTTATACAATCGCTCTAAATTCGATTTCGGGGTGCATAGATGCGTGCTTCGAGAGTCCGGAAACGTCAATGGTTTGCGTTGCGTGGAGTGAGATGTGCGTTTGCGCCGGGGATGTCGTGGTGGTTAGAAGAAAAAAACGGCCGTAAAGGCAGCCGCAGCAAAAATTCAAGGTGAGGCAGGCTCGGTGAGCGGCGAGACCCCACAGCTGCATGGGTTTATCGATAAGTTAATAGATGGGGGCACCCCACTCGAGGTCCCTTGGATGAGATGCAGGTCTGATATTTGGCTGTGCGATCGACTTGCAGTGAGATAGAAATCATTGAAAATACCTAGTTTACGATTCTACAGAGATATTGACGAATAGAAAACTTGGTCTCTAGGGGCTTCTTGACTGCTGTCGGCTGCTGTTTGATTCCGAGGTACATCGAAACATGGCATTCCCATTCATGATGCTGCTTGATGCAGGTACACTAAGTACATCTCGAGTACTCCGATTTCCGTCTCGCAGCTCAAGTCCCAAACAACAATCTTGAGCCAGTGCACTCTACGCACTTGAATAATTTCCCAAAGTTCTCGTACATTGCCGAGAATTAAAGCTTCATCATTACCGTTTCTTTTCGAACGTATCATCCAAAACACGCCCTTTTAGAAGGCAAGGTAGCTACCTACCTAGGCAGGCATCCACTCCACACCAGCATCGGCACTTACAAGTCGGTACTTTCAAGTACTTCCTTCGTCTCCGGGGAGAAGGAGCCCCACCACCCCGCCGCCGTCATAGCTGTCAGTCGACATCTCTCACCGAGCTCGCATCCTCTTTCTTGCCTTGACTCCTCCATCCATCCACCATTTTCACACATTTCCGTCACCAACTTGCACGAGACACAAGGAATCGCCAAGTCTTTCACCTCGTAATCCGAGGTCTCTTGGCAAGCAAGGTTCGGGAGAACAAGTCCTCGAGCAGAGACTTGGAATCAGCCCGTTCTAGGCACATCCGCCTCCTTTGATCCTCTCTCTATCACGAACCAAACCAGAACCACCACAGCCACAAATCATGTCTTCCAAGCGCATCGCCAAGGTCAGTCCCCTTCTCTCTTTCTTTCTCCCCTCCCGAGCATACTTGCGCCCCAAACTAACGCAACCCAGGAATTCGCCGAGGCCTCTCAATCCCCTCCCGACGGCTTCTCCATCTCCCTCTCCGAATCACAGTCCATCCACACGTGGAACGTCACGCTCTCGCCCGCCGCCCCCTCCCCCTACCACCCGGGCCGCTTCGCCCTGCTGCTCACCCTGCCGACCGACTACCCCTTCAAGCCGCCCGTCGTGCGCTTCCTCACGCGCATCTACCACCCCAACGTGACCAACGACGAGCTCGGCAACGTCTGCCTCGGCCTCCTCAAGCCCGACCAGTGGAAGCCGTCGACAAAGATTGTCGCCGTCCTCGAGGCCGTCGCCCAGCTCGTCCGCGAGCCCCAGCCCGACGACCCGCTCGAGGACCGCATCGCCAACGAGTATCGCGCCGATCGCGCCGCCTTTGACAAGCACGCCCGCGAGCACGTTGAGCGATATGCCCGCGGCGAGCCCGTGTTTCCAAAGTCTTAGGGCCGTTTCTCGGCCTTTTTTTGGTACGTTTTCGAGTCTTGGTCACTTCCAATTCGAGGAAACACCCCTCTTCAGACGAGACACACTTTAGGCTTCGTTGCCGTTCACAGGGGACTTTGAAGCCAACATGCACCCGCACAAACACACACACACACACACATCAGCATGCATAACGCAAGTATCGAAACGACTCCGGTGACGGCAGGCCTCTCGGAGTCCCAAGATGGTGAGAGGTGCACTGCACATGAAATACCTGAAGCAGCCCGCGGAGACGTTGCCGGAATTGCCGCACGACGGATATACAAATACAGAGCAATAGCGTCAAGATGAATATACGTGAAGAAACTTGTGACTATGCGCAAGATATCTGCCATGGCAACACAACACAGATGGTCATTATCAATGAGGCCAGTCATCAAACGTTCACATCATTCATGAAGAGCACACCAAGTGTGAAATGCATGGTGTTCTCTTGTGTAAATAGTTGCCGTGATTTCATCAGCCTATTGCGGCTGGCCTCCCAGACCGTCTCACTCGCTCCCATACCATTGAACCCCAACGCCTTGACCCGATTTTGATGCCTGAACCAGAGTTCCAAGGCGGATAAAAGGAAGCAAATAGGTGCAAGAAAAGAAAAGTCATAATTCGGCACGGGCGCGGCGGGCGTGTCCCCCCGCCTGGCAGCCCCGTCGCCGGTCCCTCATCAAGGGAGAAAGTCTTTGTCATTACAGCTGGACACGCGCAGCGCATTATGCTTGAGGCTCTTCTAGACCTCCGTAGCTCTCGGTCTCGATGCTTCCCGTAGCTTTCGGCCAAACAGGGTGCCCTTTCTACGGACAGCCTCCGTCTCCACCTCGGCAACGTTGCCCCCAGTCGCCGCCTTGCTGACGAGTTGGGCCTGTTGCGATCGCTCCTGTTGCGCCTTGTCGCGGCGCTCTTGTCGTTTCTCGTCAATTGCCCCTTGGCTAATGTGCCCGAAGCCGTTGCGGCGCTTGAAGCACGTCTCCATCAGCGCATTAGCGTCGAGCATTCGCCGGGGCAGCGATTGTACCACCCCAAACATCTCCATGGGGTCCGCGACGGCCTTGATCTCGGCTTCGCCACTCTTGAATATGGCCAGGGCGATCCGGAACAGCGTCTTGGATCCTTCATAAAAGAAGACGTCCCACACTCGCAGTGTGGTTTCGATTGGTAGAGTTCCGATATAGCAGCTCATGAACCAGGCCGTCATGCATAGCGTGATCGGAGGCAGCCGTTCCGTGGACAGGCTCGACACTTCTCGTCGTCTCAACATCGGACGAGACTTGAACGTCGACTTGGCAGTGCTGGGCCGTCCTCCAGATGGGTTGCTTTCCAGTTCTCCGCCGATCCTGTCCCAAACGGCCGGCATGGTATCTCGCAACTCCGTCATGAGAACGCCCAGGTCGACCTTGGAACCTTCGAGACTCATCTCGTGCGTTCCCGGCAAGTAGATAATTGTGATTACATTGAGCAGCCAAAAGCACTGCTCCTCTGTCTCGACAAAAAGTAGTAGTAGGCCGGCCAAGAAGTTCAGGCTCTGGCAGTAACCAATGCGAGGGTTATAAATAGCAAAGGCATGCAGGACGCGACGCAGTGACGAGACAATCGGCGGCTCATCTTCAGGTGATGACGAGCCTGGGTATCCGCCCTCCGGTATCGGCGATGGCTGAAATTGGACATTATCGGGGAAGGTGCGGTGCAGGTCTCGCTCGATTGCTTCCACGTCAACTTGCTTGGCCTGTCTTTCCAAGAGCTTCTCGTAGAGACCAGAGTGTTTGGCCAGGATGGCTGGGCCTCCGGCGTAGTAGAACCATGCGGCACCGCGCCAGTCAGGGGGAATGCCCTTGCGGACAAACCTCTTGGTCTTGGCATTTGGTGGCGGAAAGCGGTTGGGCCTGTCTGTCATGAGAGCGCACTCCTTGAGATAGGCCACCCACTTCTTGTGCCTTCGAGCCAGATACGGCGTGTAGCCCTTGTTCCAGGCATCATATTGCTCTCGCGTGATGAACTGATTTTGCTTCTTGAATCCGTAACGGTCGCGAGAACCGGGATCTTCGACCTCTTTGGCTGCTCGTAACATTGCCGACTGAGACGGGTGGAGCGGAGGCTGAGCGACAGAGACTTGAGGGCCGGGTGGAGGAGGCACCGCGACCGGTTTACTTGTAGCGTCTTTGACAACCGGGTCGGACATGCAGGGATCAGAGTCAAGAGACTTGCCCGAATCCCGTTTCTCGACTACTTCAGGTTCGACGTCGGCCTCAGCCTCGGCTGATAGGGCGGGCACGGACGAGGTAAATGCCGCGGAAGAGAATATCATTTTCGACTTGCGAATTTCGGCGTCGAGCGTTGATCGAGCAGCATTCTGGTATGGTTCGTCGTCCGACAGAGGGCTGACGTCGCCGTCGAAGTCCAGAGGGGTTGACATGGCTGTGCCAGATCCAAAGTCAGGATCAGGCGAGATGTCGGTAGAGATCGCGAGCACACGATGGCTGTCGTCGTCTTCGTCGTCGGGGACGTGGCGAGCGTTCGGTGAGTCTTCGCTTGGGCTGGGTTGTTCGACGCCAATGACGCGATGGGAGTCGCCAGTCTCGTCTCGATTGTCGTGATGTTCTTCGTCCTCGTCATCGGCGAAGCCCTTTTCGTACATGCACATAACATCCTCGAGGCTGGGCTCGTCCGTGTTGGCGTAGAGGGAAGTGATGGAACTGTCCTTTGTCAGGACGCTGCTGCGCTCTGTAACAGCGGTGCCGAAGGCGGTGGATGCAGTGAGCTGGGACCTGAAACTCGACCGTAGTTCGTCTCCGGCCATCCATGGCGGAGGGGGCCCGCAGCCGACCATTGGAGAAGATGCGGTGCTGCTTGGGGCGGCGAACGGGGGCCTAGCGGCCGTCAGGGGCGGGCCGGTGGCATTTCTCGCGCGGGCGGACCTTGGGTCGGGAAGGTCGACAGAGGGCGGAGGTCCCAGGGGGGATGAGAAAGTGGGAGAGGATTGGCAGGATGAGGCAGAGGGCCGTCTGGGACGGGGCCAGGGTGGCGTTTGGGGTGCGTTGGGACCCAGCTCGCGCAGGAGGTCCGTGGGCGCGAGGTGAGCTAGGCGCGGCACGGCCGGGCCCGGAGCACTTTGTTCCGGCCCGGCGGAGGGTGACTGGCGGATGCTCTGCTTTCGCGGCCGCGAGAAGTTCTCCACCAGGACCCCTTCGGGCGAGCGCACGTCAGTCCGAGAGCTCTTGGTCCGACACGACTTGGTCGGGGAACTGCATCGCGAGTCCGACATGGTGTCCGAGAAGGCAAGACGCATGGGCGAGGCAATGAAGTTGGCCGAGTGCGACTCTGACCACGGCAGGCCATCCTGCGGGCTCTTGGGCGACCTAGGGCTACCTCCAATTATGTGCGACCCGTTTGAGAGCGAGTCCCAGCGAGGCGAGATGGGAAGCGGTGGCAGCTGGTCCATATCGGTGTCGACAGCCAAGGGCGGACCATCGATTGTGAGGGGAGTGACGCCAGGCCTAATCCGCGAGGCGTAGACGGAGCACTGTCTATTGCGGGTGCTGCGATGGCGCTCGACGACGTCTTCCTGGTCAATGTGCTGAAGGGTCATTGTATACATGGTCTCGGAGAGCCCAGTGTCGTTGACACAATCGATTCACTGGGCTCGTCGAGTAACAAGTGGGTCCGGTGACGGTGACCTTTTGATCGAATGTATGCGGCAGCGACCAACCGTGCCGGGGCCAAACGAAGAGAAAATAGTAAAAGATATCCTGTCTAGGAATGGACGATGCAACTGCAGCGAAAAGGCAGAGGCATCAACGATAAAGGAATGGAAATGTCGGAAACTGAGGCAGATGGCGGACGGCAATGGGCCATTTCCCCGTGGCGCAGCTCTGTCGATAAGAAACGAAGACGGGCGACGAAAGCGAAAAGAATGTGAGTCGCAGACTTTGAACCGAGTCGTGGCTTCAGAAGGTAAGCGGCCAAGAGTCGAGACTTGACAGAATAAACCCGAGCCTGGCGGTGGCTGGCGTGAGTACAGGCGTGGCTTCGTTGGGCGACGAACCAGTCAGGCTCGCGAGACAAGAACAGCGGCAAGCCCGGCTGGGTCAAGGAAGAGGAAAGCCAAGGGTAAGTACCTGTAAAGAGGAGAAGGAAAGAAGAAGAGTCGAACGAGTGAACGAAGCAGCAGGTGCAGACGCGGACGCAGCTCCGCGAGTCGACGGGCTGTGCGTCACTACACTGCTGCAAAGAGGGGGCCTGGTGGAGTGAAGAAGAAAACAGCAGGCGACCGGCGTAATAAACGGAATCGACGAGACACGGGCCAAAGGGACGAAGAGGCGGCTAGTCGTAGATGGGGACCGAGGGATGCGCGGCGCAGACGTCTCAGGGAGCGCGCGGCCAAATGGAAAGAAGAGAGAGAAATAGGGACGCGATTATAGATCGGCGTGACGAGTCGAAGATGGCGGTATCGCGGCGCGAGGGCAAGCAGAAATGGCGGACTCGGAGAAATGATTGGAATCGACTCTCTTTAGCGGCGACGCGAAAGACGAAGAAAGGACCGTGGGAGCCGTAGAGGCAGCTGTTGGTGGTTATGGTGGTGATGGTTTTCGGAGTAAAGGTGGTGATGGTGACTCGAGTGCGAGTGACGGCGCGGGCGCGATTGCTCGAATGGAAATAGTGACGACGGGTCGAGATGGGCCAGGGCCGGCCAGAGTCGTCATCGAGCTGTATGGCACGCAAGCACGGGGCAGAGGTTGGAATGTGTGCGGACCAGAAGAAGCGTGCATATGTGAGTTGAGCAACAGGGGAGTTTTTCTGGGAGGGGTGACCTTTTGCTGTGGTTTTTTTACCCCACGAGCACGACTGGAGCGAGAGAAAGACCAACCGAGACCCCGTCACCGATGCTGGAATTGGCGATGGAGCGGCAGAGGCGAGGGCATGGCGGGCCCCGGATATAATTGTATCTTGGGTTCCTTTTTTTCTTCTCCTCTTTTGTCCAGTTAGGTATTCGTCAACTCCTGCGTTGACGTCAATCCTTTTCCCCTGTTTCCCCTTGCCCTTTATTATTTTTTCTCTCTTCCTTTACTCTCTTGATGGAGCAATAGACGAGTCGTGTTGGTAATGTGAGCGGGACCCGTACCCTCCCCGAAGAAGGAGCTAGATACTTGGTAAACGACGAAGAGAGGGAGACACAAAACAAAGGGCCCTTTGCCCACCCTCTTTTTCCTCGTCGACGGCGATTGGGAGGGGGGTGTGTGAGAGCACGAGTGTGCGTGTGTGCGCGTGTGTGCTCGGGCGGGGTGGGAAGAGAGAAGAAGAGAGAGAGGATGGAGTGCTTGTAACGGGACAGAAAAAAAGGGATAGGCGACGACAAGCAACGATTGACAACCACCAACCAGGCATAAGCCAAGGGAGGGAACAGGGGAGACGGTTGAGAGGGGAGGGGATTAACGCTCCCGTCATGTGCAAGCAACGGCTCTCACTGCGTGGAAGATCCTTGCTGCCAAAACGGCCACTTTTGCTCCGTTCTGTACTGTAGCGGAGCACCGCCCACTCTTTTTCCTTCTTTCTTTTTGGTTGCTCTCCCATGCGCTACTGCCGTGTAAGTTGCCTACCTAGACTGATGGAAGCATCGGAGGAGGAAGCAATTGATGTGCCGTTGCAATACGTGTGCTTCGCATCGTAAGTCACCGGTAGGTAGGAGCATAGATGGGGAGTGATAAAGAGAGAAAGAGGAAGAAAAAAGAAAGATTCTGAAATTTGGCAGTAGGGGAAAAAGGAAGCGTGTGAAATGATTGGCGGGGCGCGTCCTGGCGTGTAACCCGACTGGACGTGGAAGGATCGATTTGGATCCATCACAGATCCAGTGACCACATGCACTGTAGCATCGGGGGCCCTTGCCCTAGAACACCAAAGGCCCTGCGCTGTAATTTAGCACATACCTTACTGTAGTAGGTACAGTTACAGTCGGTACTTCGAGCGCGAGGTAAAAATTGGGCACCGTCAGCGGCCTTTGCCAAGTCATCAGCTTCCACGATACAATCGATCATTTGAGCCAACATTGAACAGGCAAAACGTCCGAACAGTGATCCTCGACGGCAAGGGTCCCCCCATGGACACGAACCTGGACCGCCAGCCATCGACTGCCCGCCATCACCGATCGTCCCATCGCAAGTCTCGGACTACCTCGGCCAATCACCACTTCGTGGATACGCAACTTTCGTTTCTCGCAACGTTTGAGGCTTGCGCACATAGGCACACTCGAGAATGATGGATGGACGGGCTTCGTGCCTGGTTTATGATTTTGCCTAGCGCCAGGCACCCACGCAGGCACAGCATCCAGGCACCAGACTGCGAAAAAATGGCGCGCGCGCACGAGCTAGGGCCAAATTTCGGCCAAGAGAAAAATTCAAGTCCCCTGCTCGATCCATCCAATCCACAAGCTTCTTCGCATCTGCTGATACCTAACTTACTGCCTCGGCATCCTTGCCCGGGCTATCCTTTAGCGCTCCCGCGGACAGAACATCAGATGGCACGTTGCCTGCCAGCTCGCTCGGCGAGTCACGAACCCGAAAGCTGGCACCAGACGACGATGCAGAGTGCAGCCACAAAGGAAGAACATGTTCGAAGCCATCATGGCTCTCTTCGTCGCCCAAGCCATCGTTGTCGTGGCAAGACGACAAAACAACATTTGCGCCGTCGTCGTCATCTGCCCCCTTGCTTGCTTGGCCGTTCATCACCCGCTGGCAACGGCTGCTGGCTCTGTGGGCGTCAGTCGGTACCGTAGCGCGTCCAGAGTCTCTTTTTGCACGTGTCTGCCAAAGACATAACAGGCTTCGAGACAGCATACCGATCACTGCCGCGAGAGCGTCCCTTGCGTCTGGGACATGCATGTGCAAGACGTCCCGCCTTGTCTGCGGACTGCTGGATAGCAAAACACGGACGATTTCGTGCGTCAAGAGCTGCAAGCGAGCAAGACCAGCAGAGCCTCACGACAACGACGGACTTGACGGACGGGGCTTGCATGCACTCCGGTACTGCTCCAGGATCCGGTACTGCTCCAGGATCTTAATGACGATGACGACGTCGTTTGCTCAACCGCGCCCAACTGCATGTCCGTTGAGAACACATGTATCTCCAGGTATCCTTACCCTGGCTTCCACGTCCCAGGCCAGACTCCACGGTCTTGAACTACTTCAATATACACGCCTCTGCCGCACAACAATTAATTGCGTGCATGGGGCCGGGCGCCCTACTCTATCCAATCTCCCGGGACAGTCGAGAGCAACCCGGACATTCAGTTCAAGCTCTGCTAAATACATACACTTTTCACTATGAAGCCCGATCATCTTGGTCGGGCATCGTCGGGCATGTTTCGCATCTCCAAGCGACAAGCCTCAATTTCTCGCGAATGCAAACGTCAACATCCGCCGACACAATGTCTGGCCAGTCCTCGAGTCGCAATCACCATCGCCTCTCACTCGTCTGCTGCATCATACAAGGCAATGACGAGTTTCTCCTGGCTGGTCGACATCGACATCTTCAGCTACAGTCCTGTTGCAGCTCTCCCCGGCCTCGGCACGACCCTGGGCTCTTGCAGGCCAGCACTTCTCCAGCTTTCGCAAAGAAAAGCCACCTCCCAAGTTAATCTTGGCCCCGGTGAAACATGCAGAGAGAGCTCTACTTCGGCCGGCTGGCCGTCTTGTTTGCGGACTTGATGGTGATTTCCCATTCAGAGACACAACAATGCCTTCTACACACCGCGTTGGTTGCTGATGCTCTCGACCCTCTGTTCGCAACGACCCTGGATCCAGGGATGGCCGTGTCAGCCCACGGCTCATGATTTGAGTGATTGATGTCGCGCGATGTGCCATACCTGGGTTGCCCGTCGAGCCCTTGCTTGCTTTTTTTTCTCGCTGCCCACGTCTCTTGTTTCTCCTTGTTTCTTGCATCTTGTTTCTCGTTTACAAATGCGATCTGCGGCAAGCCTCCCCATCCCTCGTTACATCATGGCTGTGAGTATGCCTCGTCTGTTCATCTTCAGACAGCCAACGGGATCAAAGGGGTTATTCGCAATCACCTCGACCTGACACGGCCTCGCCAGCCACAATCACCTGCAAGCCTCCCTTTTTTTGTACTGCTTTTTCACCTCATTCGCCCGGGTTGCCAGGTCAAGCAGGCTCTCTGACTCGAGCACCTGCCAACCGCCAGACGGACGCGGACGCAATGCTTGCCGATTCCCAGCTGCGAGGCGCCATGCATGATGCGCAACATGTCCTCTGCCTATCGCTCGCACGTCTGTCCAGCATAGTGGCTAACCATGAGACGCATGCCATTGCGCTCTCGAATCACACTGCGGCAGTTTTCCTTTTACAGCGCATCTCAGATGGAGCCATGCGAGGTACCGGGTATAGTATTCCGTGCATCAAAGCCATGCAACGGTTAAGGGAGCTCAGTGCGCTCGAACTCGGTGATCTGGTCCGTGTCATGAGTCCTACTCGATTATACGGGGCGCGCCATAGCCATCTCAAACCGCCGCTCACTCATCGACTCGGCCGGACCAAACTCTCGACAACTTATCACATCTCTAGGCCGGTCTGCCCTGGCTAGTGTTTCTGGAAATTGTCCGCGATTCTCGGCTCCTTCCACGGACACTTTTTTCTTCGTCTCCATCTTCCTTTTCTTCTTCTTCTTCTCCTCCTCCCAATCGCCCTCTGCTTGTCTCAAGCCTCCCGTCCGAGGACGCCACTTGAGCAACCTCCCCAAACTCCCCCCCCCCCCCTTTGCCCCCCTTAGCAAACCCCCCCAACCCCCCCCCCCCCCCTTGTGCCCGCAGGCGCCATTTGCATGCCGACCCCTTATGTGCTCGTCGCCCTGTAACATCTGCCTGCTTCTGCGTCGCCGGCCAGCAGGTCTATCGTTCCTATGCATGTGGACGCCTGACTGACGTTCTCTCCTACTCTGGTGCATCTCATCGGCCAGCCGCGGCTGAAACGCTCGGGCGGTCGCGTGCATCGCACAAGGGCGCGGACGTCCCTGATGCCGTCTGATGCCGGGCATCGTCTCGCGCACAATCCGCATCGTCGGACGAACTGGGTCTCTCCTTCAGCCACGTGTTATCCTTCCTTTACTTTCCTCCGCGTTTCAATACATGACGCTGCCGGCTGAAGCCCCTTGTTACTCGATTTTGTCATTCATCTTTAACATCAGGCGAAACAGGGCGATATCGTGTCCTGATACTGTGCCCTTTGAAGTTCTGTCGAATATCGAAACGTTTTCCCTTGAGCAGGCAACGCTGTGGGCAAGACTAGTAGCTCGCCCTCGGGTCAACTACGTGTTTTACTATTCGACAGCGCGCCGAGGAACAAGCGCTTCTTCATCGTCGACGCCGTGTTCACTGTCCCGCGACTCCGCCCTTGAGTCCCTTGGGAGTCGAAACCAAGGCCGTGGGTCGCGTCGTTGTCTCAGCGGGCTCTCCTTTGGTGCATTCGCAATCTGTACGTACGTACTAAGTACATACGCTTCGGCGCGCGGAGAGGAGGGTTTAGGAATGCGTTGGGGGAGAACCAAAGAAAGAGCCGGCGCACCTTTGGTCGGCACTGCGTGAGTCGCTCGTGCCTAGACCGCCGTCTTTACCGTCTTTAGTGTGCTGGAAATGCTTTCCCGAGGCCGTCGTTCGTCTCTCTTCTCTACGACGGTGTCTCGAATTTGTGTTTTCTGTCGTGAGATTATCCCCTTCGACAGTGACATTTTCGTCTCGCCTCCCCACCCCCCTTCTTCCTCTTCTCCCTTTGAACCCTGGATCTGCGCAAACTATTCCCGCGCCCGCCTTTCTGTAGCGTCAAATAAACCCTCCGCCCTTGAGGGGAGCAGAGAGAGAGAGAGCCGCCGAGCGTTGAAGACTCCGAGAAAAGGGCGGATTCGTCCCCCTCCTCTGGAGCTTCACCCTGACCCCTCCCCCTTTTTTGTTGCGGGAAGGGTAAGAGCTATCACCGCGAGGCCGATTCGAGCGAAGAGTTTTTTGTCATGATATTGAATTGACAGCCCCCGTTTTTAGGGGTCCCCTCGAAGGAGCTTCTGCAGTGGGGATTGTTTGTTGTAGACCAGTCTCGGTAAGATATTTCGCCCTCTTGGGAGTCGCCGATGGTGATGACGACCAGGCCGGTCTCCATAGGAGGGAAAGACTCGGTGAAGATTACCGTGACTAGACTCGTGTGTTGAAGGTGCCTTGCGAACAGATGCAGTAGCAACATCCGAGTAATTGTATAGGGTTGCTGCGAATGCTCTTAACGTCCTTCCGTAGTGGTTTCTCCTATAAGTTGGTCATTGAAGCAAAGCACCACCTCGTCGCGATGGACAAACGCCATTATGTTTTGAAAGAGTCAGTCGAGTCTCAACACAAATCATTTCAAAGCGGCCTTTTCACACAGCCTTTTATCTTCGATAAACTCATGTTCAAATGATGGGATAATATCCAATGCTCATGGACTTTGACACAACATGGCGTGTATTTCATCCTGAAAAAAAGTGATATAGGGTAGGTCTTCCTCCCACGATAGGGGCGCCGATAGAACAAAGCGATGGGTTTTCTGCACTCAGACTGAATGCGATAAAACTGCTCGCGTTCATTTATCAATGTTATTAACCACTTCGCGAACACGCAGATAAGATGCAAAGTTCTCCGATGGTATATCACTTCGCACTCGTTATACACGCTCAACCTAGTCCCTTGCAAAGGTGAAGACTACCTATGCCATTTCCGCCGGTATCGGGCCATCCTGGCACGCAGCAGCCCGCTTCACAAGCGACATAGCCAAGAGAAAAGAAGGAATTTCAATCACATACATGATAGATCTGATTCAATCCCTTAAATTAGGAGAAAGCCGCAAAAATGAATGTCCACGGGCATAGGTCTGATAAGAGAGACCAGTCCCCACTTCAAATTGTGATGCGGGGCAAAAAGCTGACAGAAGAGGGATTCGAACCCTCGCATCTCTCGATATGGTGGTATCCATTTGTCATGGATAAGAGGTTCAATTCTCTTGAACACCACGCCTTAGACCACTCGGCCATCCTGTCTTGCTGTGATGAAGGGAGCACAACATGAAGTATATATAGCAACGTTTTTCATGTCGTCGTGCAGAATTACTTCCATTCGCTGGATCATCGCGCTGGATGGTAGATGTCATTTTGAGCTTCAGCGCAGGTTCTACGAGTCTCTGTGTCTGGCTTGCAGGGTCGTCAAGGCCACTCTTCGATTATATTCTGCGGGATCAATGCGCGACTGGTGTATACATATCATAGCGACCGCAGCAGACGCTGCGATTGAGGATGTTCACGGAGGATTGAATGGGTGCCAGAGCTTGACCAGTGATTCACGAGCTCTAATTATTGTGCGTGCACTGTTACGGTGAGCTTTGATTCGCGTTCATGAGGTTGCATTGGACGCAAGCTTGGGAAGGATTGACGTTAGATGGGATTCCTAGGTCTCTGCGTCATGGGAATATTCCATCGAGAAATCCCGGATTTACATATTAGACTCTCCAGGCACTGATGCACACGAGATAAACTCAAGGAACTCAACCCATGAGGAGTGAGTCCCAAGATCCAATCGTTGACGGGAGCAATTCGCAGTTTTCAGGGTGGCTGTCTATTGCCTCGAGGCTGGTATCGGCCTTCATCGTGTTTACCGAGCATCGTCTAGCTGGCGACTGTATTCTCGACGATGTACCACAAAGGCTGTAGGGATAAGTTCTCTGTATCAGTAGAAGAGTGCCGAGGCATCCCGGACTATGCGATTCATCAGAACCCTCTCATATAGCGAAATGCATCTAATTCATCGGCATGGTCAGAGTTGGTGTCGCATTGAGCAACTCGACTTCATCTACCCATTTCGTCCTCGTTGACTACCCAATATCATGTCCTTCATTTCATTGTCATTATGCACGATTCCAGCAGCTCAGCGGATTTGCCAAACTTTTCTAAGTACACTCAACTACGCGCAATGCTTCGTACCGTCCGCGTGAGTATGGCACTCCTACACCTCATTAGCTCGTCCCATTCACAAGAAGCGACAGACTTACAGTCGCAGCGCTCTTGGTCGCGCTGGGTACGGAACTCGACGTCGCCGCCGCCGTAGCCGCCGAGGAGACATTCGACGGCTTCTCTTTCGGCACGCGACCAGTGCAGCCGACGTCGGGGGCAGCCACCTCGTAGGCCCAGACGTCCATGGCAAAGTACTGCAGCGTGTTGCTGTCGTAGCCGCTCTTGTCGGGATCCGTCTTTGCCAGGCTGATGACGCCGGCGTAGTCCTCGGCGTGGTGCTCGACGCGGTCCTCGCTGATGGTCGGCACGTGCAGCAGCCGGTGCATCAGGTCCAGCGCCCAGTAGACGTTGCGCTTGCCCGCCGCGACCGTGTATCCCAGGTTGCAGACGGAAGAGAGCGGCCGACGCTCGGCAAAGGATAGCGGGCAGATGACGGTCTCGGTCGTTGCGTTTTCACCTCGCCAGTGGCCTCCCCAAGCTAGATTATTGCCATTAGTCCTTGGTCTGCCTGAAGGGAAAGGTTAGGCGTTCGTACTAGGCTTCGCCTCGCAATTACCGTCCGGATCGTCGCAGCGGAACAGCATGTCCTCCTTGTTGGCCGAGATGATGCGGTCGTACCAGCCGATTGGCACAGCCGTCGAACCCTTTCCGAAGTAACGCCTCTTGAACTTGGACTTGTCGCCCCATTGCAGGAGGTGATCCCGCGCGTGCTTGGCGAGGATGATGGTCTCGTCAAGGCCCTGCTGGAGCTGAGTCCGTAAGGTGCTGTTGCACGACGGGTGAATGGGGAACGACGTATCGGGCCCGTCCGACCAGTCGAAAATTTCGTTTGCCCTGTCACCACCTGCGGCAGCCCTGAGCGCCGTGTCCGTTGTGTGCTTATGGGATAAGGGTGTTGCGCTAGCCCCGAGGAGTAGGCCGGCGGTTAGGAGAGATATCATGTTGATCATGATGGTCCGGTATACAGCGATGAGTGGTGAGAAATACAGCAAGCCAGCTTTGGGCTTCGAGACGAGGGCCAGGCCATTTATACGTGGCCAGTAATCGGCGACGAGGAATAGCCCTAGGGCTCCGAATCGAGAAACAGTATATGTTCGCAGCCGTTGAGGGGCATTATCGTGACCCATGCATCTTCGGAGAGAGAAGCCCTGTTGGTCGTACTCCACGGCCATCAGGGTTCCGACGTGATCCTTCCGCCATCAGGGTACGCGGCAAAGGCATATCGCCCCGATATGTGACGATACTGTGTTGCCATCGTCTCCGCTCATAAGACTCGGTAATTTGTGCGACAACAAGTACTCGTTTCCGGCCGGCGTGCAAGGCGTTGGCGGCTACTTGCTTCTATACATGGGTAGTTGAATGGGGGCAGACTGTTGCTCGCTCCAAGATCTGTACTATGCATTGGATCTGGAACGATTGCCGACTTTTTGAGATTTCATCGACCATGCGAAAGGAGGAGCAGCTCGATACGGCACTAAAAGAGATGGCAATTACTCCACAGCAAGAGGTTGGTGAAATGGTATATTGAGACTCGGCCAAGGCCTGACAATGAGCGACTATATGTTCTGTTCACTGGGAATAATCAGCTATAGTACACAGCTTTGTCCAATATGCAGTTGAATTTTAGTTATTCCGTCGATGGCCTGCCATGATATCGCAAAGTCGAGCCGCTGCTGTCTGCTCGCATGGAACCCAAAGTCTCATGCCCGCAGTCGAAGCCGGCTCGCAGACTCTGCACAGTAAGCCGCGAATAAGATCTCGGTCTTGTTTTGCACTTGGGAGTACGCGTCTGGTTTCCGATATCGACGGCAGCGACAGAAAGTGAGTGCGTGGACAGCTTCATCATCAAGTGCCAATACCCTCGAGAATTGACAGATCGAGGGAATATTGTCGGAAGTGATGCACGTGTCGCGCGGGCACGGATCAACAATATCCCATTCAGGCCCTGCTTCTCCAGAGACCAAGTGGTGCAGGATCGCCGGATGACGAAAGCATGGGCTCCGTCGTACCGTCGAGCAGATCGCAGCTTGCGGAGAGGCCACCGGGGGTGAGGATAAGTATTGGCTACCTGCGCAGGCGCAGAACATTCGCTTGGAAGCGTAGTCGAGACTACGTGTCAATGGTAGTGGAGACGTTGGCCTGGCAGAATCGCGGGTCGCCCGTCGACGCCCGTTTGCGGCAGAGGGGATCAAAGACACTGATAAAACTCGAGAGCATGGATGCAGCCGACGACATTTGCTGCACCAAGCGAAATGTCACGAACACATGGCCTGTCAATCCATGCGCTTGGGATGATTCCTGCAGAGCGGACGAGAACCGAACCAAGAGCGTGAGAGGAAGGTCCGGAGAGAGAAAGAAAAGCAAGAAAGACGACGCGACAGAGGACGATGCTGTTCGAATTCTGACGCCCGGATTTCATGGCTTCGCGCACGAAGCAGGTGGATGCTCTCGACAGACGGGTCAAAAACACGCCGCGGCCTGTTTGCCTGGGGTTGCTCTCAGAGCTGCACTCCCTTCTGGGGTCGATGGGGGGGGGGGGGGGGGAGCTGCAGTGCGGACTGTTTGGGGGCCTCTTTCTTGGCTTGCAGACGACGCTTCTGATGCGCTCACACCTCCAGGGCCCTGCTCAAGCGCACGGTCATGAGGGAGCAAGCTCGAGTTGTCACTTCCGTTGCTTCTCCGCTGCTCTCTATCTTACGAAATACACTGCGCCACCCCTCCTCTGTCAGGAGGATCGGACACTGCACCAGCCTCACAAGCAGCTCTGCGCAACAGCTTGCTAGGTGGCCTTGTCGGAGCGAGAAGAGCTCCGCAGAATCAGGACGACGGCAGACAAAAAAGACGGCGGGTATGACACGCCCTCAATCATAAATGCACGCCCCCTTTTGGCTGCTTGGCCCTTGCGAACAGGCAAATCGGCAGTGCGATCAATCATGGCTCAACTTGCCTTGGCCTTGTCTGCCATCTGAACAGCTTACAGTATGCTGTCACGCCCTTCCTCTTCCACGGTCTTCCCCCCCTTTGGCCAGCCTCTTCCTCTCCACCTCCCGCGGTGCCCTGCTTAGGTCATGCACATACTGTAGGTTATGTGTGTGCTTGCCCCGGAGCTGACGCAACAGAGCTCATCCAGAAGAGGAGCGCGACTTTTTTCTTTCTTTCTTTCGATTCGGTCTAGCCTCTATTGGTAGCTTGACTGCTTGATGTCCACCTTAACAGCGGCAACCGGACAACACCATGGGCCAACGTTAAGACGTCTGTTCCCGCGTACTCGCTACACCTCCTGTACGTCTTTGTACGCCGTTTCCGGTCGCTGACGCCATGTAGTCTGGTGGAAACAGTACCTCGGCAACATGGCGAGGTGAGGTCAGACTCCGTCAGAGAGAGTGCACTTTTGGTCGTGGGACAGCTCTCCCTACCTAACTCTTTGGTTGCTCCGATGGCCCTCCCCCGATGGCTCTCTCTCTTCCCCCACCTCTCTCTCTCTATCTGTCTCTCTCTGGTCTCCTCTCCCTTGCTGCACCCTCTTGCCAGCTCGCTTTCTCACCTCGAGACGACGGGCGCTGCTCGTAGCCATGCCTACCTTGGCTTGCCGTGCTCTCTGCCCACGGCCTTGTCCCTCCCGCCCGCGTACTTTTGTGGTGTGTAGCGTACGTACTGTAGCTCCCACACTCTGACCCCGTCCGTCCCTCTCTTCCAATCCCTCCCAGTCTCCTGCTCTGCCTGCTTCTGCTTCTGCGCCTCTGCGCCCCTACCGGCCCCTCTCCACTCTACTCCCGTATAAGTAGCTGCCCTTTCCCTCTGCCACTTTTGTCGCAAATCGTCCATCACATCACCTATTGCGACACTTGCCACTTCCAAAGACTTCAATTGTCTTGTTTGTACTTCGCATTACAGTATCATATCGCAAAAACCTCCAATCATGTCTACCCGCAAGAGAAAGCAAGACGAGGAGGAGGAGGAGCTCGTCTCCCTTCCCGAGGACGACGATAGTGAGGAGGAAGAAGAGTAAGTGATTCTTGCGCCCATCATCCTGTCTAGTTGATGCGTATGTAGAGGCTGTTGCCTCAAAATACCATTCGTCGTTGCGATTCGGTATCCAAGAGAAGCGATATTGCGCATTGTGTGTCCTGCAATATAGAGCTGACCCAGCTTGCTAGGTATGTCTCCACCGGAGATGAAGACGAAGGAGAAGAAGACGATGAGGAGGCCGACGAAGAGGCAGTGGAAGGAGAAGATGGCGATGAGGATGACGAAGAGGAAGAAGAAGCCGAAGCCGACGGAGATACAGGCAAAAACGGCACAAATGGCGACAAGGAACACAAGAAGAACGGAGTCAAAGGTGAGTCGAATCGAAGCATCTACTAGTATCACGGCTAACGCAGCCACACAGACGATCAGCCTCCAGTGAAGAAGCGCAAGACAGAAACGTCGGATGAAGCCAATGGCGACGCCGCCGAGGAGGACGAAGAGCAAGACGAGGATGCCGACGAGGGCAAGGACGAGGAAGCTGCCGCGCCGGCCAAAGATAAGATCAAGGCCGCAAAAGGCGCCGCCGTGACGACGGAAGAAGAAGCCGAGCCAGAGACGGCCGCGGCAGGAGGCGACGAGGAATAAGAGTGGTGCGACGCGGGAAAGTCGGGGGTGCCGATGGTGATGATGAACTGTTGCCACGGGATTTGCGCCACGACGAGTCGTGTTCCGTGAGCATTGTTTGTTCGATTATCGATCCGGCGCTGCGACCGGGCCATGGATAGTTAATTGATGGCGATATCTGGGATGTCAACGATTGACTTCGATATGTGTTTTGCGACTCAATGTTCAACGCGAATAAAAGTGTCCCCGTTTCGTGCGGGTGTTGAGTCTTGACGATGGAAGAGCTTGGGTCTCGGCCCGTCCCGTGAAAGGGTAATAGAAGGGGAGGCCAGAACGACTCCCTTCTCCAAGACCAGCTACCTACTGCAGGTAACTTAGGTAGCCCGCACTGGCACTTGCCTCGCAAAGCCAATGCTCGCTGCGACGAAGAAGGAGGGTAACAAAAGCCACATCTCTTCTTCTTTAAACCTCAAGCTGTACCTTACTTTGGACGGGATACTTTCCCCCTTGGACTCTCGCTCACAACTTGGCGGCGCGCACAAACACCATCGCGTGGTGTCACACGACACATGTCATGTCAATGCTCACGCGGCGAAGGAAAGGCACCCAACTTTGCGAAGCCCACGGGCGCTCGACTGTTCATGCATCCGCAAACAAAGCCACCAACAACAACAATTGCCCACGCTGTTGTGGCGTGGCCGGTCCAACCTTTTACCCCAAAAGGACTGCAATCGAGCAGATCAATGTCCAGCCAGTACGCAACTTGATTACCATGCTGCGGCCGAGATGAGGTCGCATCGCCTGGGCCGCGATCCCATGGGACGCGACAGTCGATCGGATGCGATCCATTGAATGACTTACTGTACGGCCGACGTGCGGAGTCGGGAGCGGTGCCGAGAATGCGGGCAATCAAGTCAAGTTAATGACGGGGGCATTGACCTTGACCCTGCAGAAGGGAATCCATCTCACCTTGCCGCTGCAGCAGTGCGCTTTGAGAGAATGCGTTGCAGCGAGTGGCCGTCAGACCAGTCGACCGAGGCACAATGACGGCATGTCCGGGCCGACTGCCACCGGCAGCTCTGCTTAGGACCTACGGGAGCATCTGGTAGGGAGAAAAAGACGCAACAATTGTATCAAGCCCGTCTCATTCATCTCCAGTGCTTCGACCAAGCGTGAGCCGACTGAGAGATACACATGACTGCAGCAATGGCCAAGCCTCTCGCGCAAGTCAAGGACATTGACCACCTCGTCTTGACATGCGCCAGCGTCGATGCCACGATAGATTGGTACTCGCGATATCTCGGCATGACGCCCGTCCGCTTCGCCTCCGAGTCCGACCCGACAGTGCGCCGCGCCGCCCTCGAGTTTGGCACTCACAAGATCAACCTGCACCAGCGCGGTTGCGAGTTCGAGCCCAAGGCCGCCACGGCACTGCCCGGCACCGCTGACCTGTGCTTCCTCGTTGACGATGCCACCGACCTCGACGAGCTGGCCGCCGAGTTTGTTCGCCGAGGGGTCGAGGTGCTCGAGGGCGGCGGCGTCGTTGGGCGGACGGGCGCCAGGGGGAGGATCCGGAGCGTCTACGTGCGCGATCCGGATGGCAATCTCATTGAGTGGGTGAGCCCTTCTGACTACTCGCCAGCAATACTGACAAGGATCTGGTTGCAGGCTGTCGCAGTATGAAAAGTGAAGAATGCACAATGTTTTCGGATGAGATGGGCTTTCGAGCGGTGTTGATAATGCGCTAAAGAAGTGAGCCTTTGCATGGTCCAATCTAGGGCTCGCGATATTTCGCTGTCGTGAAACAAAAGATTAGACCGGCTTACGAATAGCAACTTCCGCTCTATCACCAGGAGTCAAAGTGATCACCGGGCCAGGTATCCGGCCCCTCTGGCTACATGTTCCCAACAATCCTCGTACAGCCTCGGAGGAGGCTTGCAGCAACCATGTCGCATCGTATATAAAGCCCGGGGTTCTACGAAGTAGCTCCCGCCAGCCTGCATCTCGCCGGACTAAAAGAGGACACAGGGGCTTGCCTGATGGCGCGCTGCTGCAGGCTTCAGTGGCTGCTGAATCGCGACCCTGACGACGTGGGAGATTGCAGTCTACGCACTGCGCACCATGGCAGTTAGCAGAAGACGCCTTGGAGGGTGAATCGTCCCCTTCCCTGACTGGGAATGACTATTGGCGCGTGCTTTCACAAGGTTTTGGGTTCTTCTCACGACCTTAAAGCAAGGCACATTGCTGAGAATATACGAAGTAGTCCTTCCTCTAAAGTCTCATTTGCGCCTGGACGATTGTATTTACTCGGCCACGCCTCCTTGCTCGACCCAGGATACCCTCTTCGGGGCATTTGTCTGCGAAGCATTTAAAAGAGAATCCGCAACCTCAAGCACCAAAAGTTCTCAAACCGAGAAAGCCACGTGAGGCGGCATTTCTTGCCTCTTAGAAGCGAGCGAAGACTCAAAGGACCGGAGCTGTTTTGGCCAGTTCTCCAAGCTAGTGTGTCCGCCATCCTGGACGAGGAGCTGAAGCTTTGTCCGAGGCGATGGCTCACATTTCTGTTCGTCTGGCTTGTCGCCCAGCGCAGATCCCTACGACGGCGGACAATCCAGAGCCAAGGACCTGTCATGGTTGGCATTCCTGCGCCTACGGGGCTAGCCTGCTATAAGGCAAAGTCCGGCTTTCTTCACACCCTTTCTCTTATACTTCCTCGAACCCGTCGCCCCGGGTCGCGGCTCAATGCCAACTTCAGAGAGAGACGTGAACCAGCCACGCTGGGCAATCCGGGCATGATGATATACCGAGCCATACCACGGCCGTGCTGGACCTGGTTGTGCAAGGTCCAAATTGACGACACTAGCCTGAAGAGGCTCCAGGACTTGAAGTTTGGTTTGTTCTTGGTAACGTGGGACAATAGTCCCCTTTTACGGCATGCTCAAGAGTCCACATACTGCCGTTGATGAACTATGTTCGTCTCACCATCAACGAGTTCGAATCCATGCGATCAAAGGCCGGTATCTGTTGATATCTCGCAAACTGAAAGCAGAGAAAAGGCTGCCAATGATGGATCGAAGGCTCAGAGGTCGTGGCAGAGACCGATGGTCAGGCTCTGCGCAGGTGTTCTGTATACGTCAGGAACATTAAGCCGTTTAAAGTCACATTCCAGACTGCCAATGGCGACACCAGCTTTGGTCACGCCAAACGAAAGCACAAAGCTATGTCATGGCCTCGCCGGACCACAGCCATGTCTCAGTGCAAGGAACGGCGGTCTTGAGCCGCACCTCAATGCCCCGAGCAGCCCTCCCTTTGAAACATGCGAATACTACTACTAACCCATCCTCCGAGGAGTGGGTGCTTGATTCTACGCGCTTGCGAGGGTCCGGCATGAACGCCAAAGAAGAAGTGCTGCTGAAAATGTCAGCTGAGCAACTCATACCAGAGGACTTAGGGCGACTATATATCTGATCTTGAACCTCCCCCCGCGGGAAGCAGAGGACCCTTTTCGGAGCTGCTCTCCCCCTTTGCACGTCGTGACGACACACAAGAACCACGTCAAGGACATCATCATCCGCCAATTTCGTGTGTAGAGACATACACTGCCATGAAGCCGAGCTTCGTCGCTTTCGCGCTGTCATGCCTTCTCGGCAGCGGTCTGGCCGACCCAATCTCGTGCGGTGCATACCAGTTCGACGTGGCCGTCGACGGCAGCCTTCGCATGATCCCAGGCGTCGACAAGGTGCTGCCGGACCCGCGCGACGAGGACATTTGCCCCGAGCTCAAGAAGAAGTACCAAAAGCAGAAGAAGAAGCAAGCCGCCGGCGGCAAAAGGCGGCGGAGAAGAAGGAGCAGCCCCCCCGTGCTCGAGCAGCGGAGCGAGGACGAGGCGTCGGTGGGCACCGACGACAGCGCCCAGCGCGGGCCCTCGATCTACCAGCTGGTGGGCTCGGTGGGCGGCAAGAACACCGATTTTGTGCAGGCGCTTGCCTACGGGAAAAAGGCGAGCGAGGAGTTTCGAAAGACGCGCGATTTTGGTCAGCTGCGCAAGTCGCTTAAGAAGCAGTTTGGCGATGGGTCCAAGGCGGCCAAGGCGGATAAGGACAGCGACAGCGCGACGGATTGAGGGGGAGATGAACTTAGGAAGGGAGGGATAGTGGTTGGGAGTCTGGATGAGGAAAGGAGGGAGAAGGGAGGGTAGGAGAGGTCGAGGGTGAGGGCATATAGTAAATACCATTGATGACTTGTTGAAGCTTTCTATTTTCACACGTCTGAAGGCGTAGGCATTAATGAATGGAGATGAGCACAGTCAATGTCTGATGCCGTCCATCGATCATTCACATGTCCAAGTACGTCCACGTCTGTCCATCGCACACCAAACACACGAGATTGACAAGAATGCGTCTTCAATCACCCCTGGTTCAGACTCTTATCCAGACCCTTACTCAGACCCTTCACCAGCACCGTCGCGGGCACGGCCAAAGCCAGCGGACCCAATGCCCTCGAGCGTCGCAATCCTCCTAGCCGCCTTTCCCATCTCCTCCTCGAGCTCATTCTGCTCTTTTGTCTGACCCCGTTTAGCCTCGTCCATCAGGGTCCGAATACGCGCGTCGAGCTCGCGCTGCTCGGCGGTGCGAGATCCGAGGAACCGGTCCATGAGCTCGTCCATTTCCTTTTCCAGCCGGGACACTTCCTCCTCCTTCTCTTTCTTCTTGTCCTTGCTGTTATTGGTGGTGGTGGAAGAGATGATGTCCTCGGCGGCCAGTGATGGTGCTTGTCGTGCGGATAGACGGCTCCCGCGTGCGCTGATGGCTGTCTGGCGGTGGTGAGTGTTTTGTATCGGGGCCAATGTGGCCGCCGTGCAAGTTGCGGCGACTGGTGGATGTTATTAGCAGGTTTGCTCGTAAATGTAGTGAACAGGGAAAGGACATACGTGCAAGGAAGACGCTCGCAAGGCGGACCATTTTGAACGTTTTCGAGGGTATCAAAGTATATTAGAATGAGAAGACTCTTAGGCCAGTAAGAGTACGTAAGTATGCGTGAATTAAAGAGATAATCCAAGAAGGAAACGACTCTCTTAGACCGGTAAGAGAGTATAAACCACGAATATTTAGAAAAGGAAGAATCGAAGCGTAAGTTGATGATGCTCCAGCACCACAGGTCTAAAGATTATGTGACTGACCCGGACCAAGGAGAGCCACGCCTTCGCTTTATGTCTGGATGCCATTCTCTAGGATGCCGTCTTCACTTTACACATTGTCGCTTACAATTCTTGAAGATCACCAGTCTTGAAACAGGGAAAAGGACGAGGTGGATGGCCGGTGAGGGATATGCGTGTACTCGCAGTCTCATCTCTCGCGCCTTCATGGTTCAAACGATGCGTTTCGCTCCTACATTTAGACAGGATCATGGTATTGGACAAGGTAGTTCCACGGTGCATGGAGCGCGATTCCTCCTTGTGACGTGTGAAATGACAACTCCATGGTGATAAAGGCTTGGCTCCCGTCTCAAGAGTGAGGTCGTTGACAGGCTCGTTGCGCCTTCTGCTGTTTAGAAACCGACAACGAGGTCAGTCCGCGCTGCTGTAACCCGTCACTTCATGTTCGATTGCACACTTCGTCTCTCCTTGTTGCCTTGAGATATAACGACCTGCAGTAGACCTGCTGCAGAGCACCAGAGTTCACTGCACACAACCCTCAATCGGAGTTGCAGAGCGTTCAAGTGTTCAAAAAAGGATCAATGTGCGAATAGTGTGTGATGGCTTATTCATGATGCAGCCGGGCCGTATTGCCATATTGGTCAAAAGGAAGCCCCGTCAAGACTCAAGACTGGAGCCACTTAGATTGACTTTTTGAAACGACTCCGCGGCGCGGGATCGATCGATTCTGGAAGACTAGAAGAATTGAGCCACTCATCCGCTTCGGGATTGGAAGTGATTGGTCGATTTCGGTCGAAATTATACCTGGATGAATTTGCCTTTTGTTTCCTCGCGCGGCCAGTGTTCGGCGCGGAAAGACGAAGGACATGATGTGATTGAAAGAGACACGATTGCTTATATTACCTTCAGTATCAAAGATCGTATAGACTTAGCAAGGTTCCAGTCTGTCCGGAGAAGTCGTATTGGCAGGAAGCTGGACCCAGGCTGTTTGAACGAAGGAATCGCCCCGTTGCACTCGTCCAATCCTACTCCCCTAGCTCCAGTCCTTCGTGGAAACAATCCGATCGCGTAGTGTATACACTTCGTATACTTCCCCTTTTGTCTTTTTTTTCTCAATCGAAAGATTGACCCGCAATCCTACGATCGCTTCGAGTTAGGACTGGCTCTTTTCAGGATCACGTCAGTATGGCATGCGACCCAGAGATTCAAGTTATTGCAGCTGAGCTGTGAGCTATGATAGACATGGAGTTCCGTTCGCAAAGTCTATCGGATTGTCTCTATAAGGGGTCCGCGACCTTATCCGACGGATCACACGTCGTGATAGTCTTTCCGCCGTGGAGTTGATGGAAGCAGGTATACTAGATGTCATATCGGCTCCGTCGAGGGATGCCCTTTATGGCTTACAATTCATAGCAATACGATTGGCAATAGGATACCGAGGAAGTCTCTCGGCTTTCGTCTGTTTGACTATCTTGCTCCTGTGATTCATCAGCTCTGAACCGGGCTGTGGATGACTTGTCATTTTTCTCGCAGTGTGGCTTCGATCCTACCACACCCGACATGAATGGAGGAAGAATCCTTCTGGAGAGATCGCAGATATTGAAATTGGCTCGAAATCCTTCGACTCCTAACGTAACTGTGGAAGGAGTCTTTCAAGGAAGGTCGCAGATAAATAGTACCGAATTAGGCGATTGAGCGAGAAGACGATCGGGCGCCTAGACATATAGACTGCATAGTCGAGCGTGTATGTGTAACCTGGTATATTATAAAGACAAACTCAACCATACCTGACTGGCGTATCCCTTGTTTCGTCAGAGAGGAGTTCAGCAACCATGATTGCGATAGTGTGGGCTCTACTCTGGCTTACAGTCTCAGCAGCCAACGTGCCAAGGGCCGACCTGACAAGCAAGCCGACAGCTTCTATCTCGGGAGCCTTTGAGCAGCTAATTATCGATGTCTACACACATGGCTTCACAGACAAGCCGGAAGAGGCTCACACTGTACGCCACAACATAATGCTTCATGTGTCGAATGCTGACACGGCAGCATACAGCCCGATGAACTCAATGTGATGCTCCAGCGCCTCGACGAGGGATTCTCGACGGCCAACATCTCGTTCAACTGGGTCCACGACAACGTAACGATTGACTCAACGTGGGCGAAGGGTAGAGACCGACTCAACATGATGTGGGAGAACAGGAAAGGAAATGGCAGCGCTCTCAACTTCTTCATCGTCGATCACTTTCGGAAGAACAAGCACATGGCTGGCGAGTGTACGCATCCAAAGTTGCTGAGCCTCGATGCCACGGCTTATCGCATGGACGGATGCACCCTTGCCCTAGCCACGCTCGAGCAGAGTGCCAACGGCGACAACACGACCTTTCACCTCGTGAGCCGCTGGTTCGGACTCCTAGAAGATCCCCAGGGCGCAGTGTTGAACGAGACAGAGGCTGTCGAGGCGCGACGGCTTTGGGACGAACACCGCTCACAACACCAGGTAACAGAAGAACCTCATCATGAACTCAAGCCCATCGACCCCGTACGAGATCATGGCGAGGACAAACCGCCCGTCTTTCCCCCTTCGTCCATGCGGACCACCGCGGCTGTCATGTGTAGTCTCGATCGATTCGGCCAGAGGAGAGAGACGCGCGAGCATTACTGCGGCACCCTCGATTACTGCCATACCGGAGCCTGGAAGGACGCGGGTGAGACGCACAAGGACACCGAGGAGTGTCTTTTAGCCCGGTTGAAGTCAGTGGGCTCTGAAAACAGCACATCCACTGCATCAAGCGAAGGTGTTGCTCCTACTTTGACAGCTGGTGCTTCGGTAGAACAGACGGTAAGCACAGAGTTCCTACCAAGTTGGGTTGTTCGACTCATTAAGCCTCGATTGATGGGACTCAGGAAAAGCCATCGCTTGAGCAAACGAGCGCGCTCGTCGCCTTACCTGAGCAGCCTGCCAAGACGGTCACCATGAGCACTCCCGCTGCCTCTGGCACCAGAAGCGACAGCTCTACTTTGGAAAAGTTCGGCATTGCTTTAGTAGGCGGCCTCTCGGCGACGGTTTCCGCCGAACTCTTCTCCCTGGTGAGATGTTTCCTTCCTCCCAAGATGTAGCCCAAAGACTTGATGGAGAGTCTCTCAGTGTGTGGAAAGAAGCGCGACATTGACGGTCCCCGATACTGCAGTTCAAGCATAAACTTACCGAAGCCGAGATCGCCGGCGCTGCTTCCGGAGCAGCTACCAAGGCGATCCTTTCGAGGCTCAAGACAAGGGCCTTTCGAACGACCAGCCGAAGCACCACCAGCAGCTCCCTCGTGAGCGTGAAACCTCAAACCCCCCTAAGCCCAAGTCCAGGCCGGCGCTGCAAAGGGCCAACGCTGTGGTGCGTCACGCAGTTGATACTGAAATCGACGAGCCACGATGACGCTGACGAGTGAACATTTACAGGACGAGAGCGGTGGACTGTCTACGATAGAAGAGGAGCCCCTGGAAGTATCGCCCGACGGCTCAAATCTGGCCGACTTGGCCCAAGCCAAGGCCAAAGTCCCGCCTGAGCCGCCTGTGGCGCCTGTGAGCACGCCGACTTTCTTTGGAGGATGCTTCGGTTTGTGTCAGCCATGGCTTGGTTGAAGATATGCCATGAGTAGGCGGAACATGAGGGTAAATCCCAGCTGATTTTGACACCAAATATTAATTGAACGATCTAAGGGTTTGCGGCTCTCTCCAATAAATCGACTGGAGATAACGCGGCCCGAAACTCAGATCAGTACTGAATTGCGCAATTCGCGTGGGAAATTGAGCCCTCGACTCTATTTCCTGGTCCTCTCGAGTCGTCTGGGGACAGCCCAGCCTTGATCCTATGTTGCCTTTCTACACTTTTATCCCAATACTGTCTGGCTATCGTCCGAATCTGATGAACTTGTCATCTTTCTTGGGGCGCTTGTTGGATCGTCGCAGCATCTTTGACGTCGACACGCGGTCGGTGCCCCCTCTTAGGCTATGTGAGCCATCTTGACGGGAGCCGAGATCCTCGACTTCATATTCCTGGGAGTATTGATGATGAGATTCAAGCTGAGATGCCGTATTCCACCAAAGACTTGGCAATAATGGAGGTTGTGGTTACTCACAGATTGTTTCTTGTTGATAACTGCGTGTGTGTCATCCTGCCCGTCACGGCGATGAGCCAAGGCAGCTAAAGCACTACTATACACGAGGTTCGAGAGCAGAAGCAAAGTTGTCAGATTCATCTTGTCACCGATGTTTCTTACAGCGAGGGTGGAAGACAACCTCCTCCGTTGGCACCACGTTGAACCGAGCAGACTACTTATACAGTAGCAACAAGTGGATAATAGAAATCCTTGGCTCGGCAATACATTCACGATAGAAAATGTGACATTTCACATTTCCCCATGTCTTTTGAAAGTTTATGCGTAGAGCCGTTCAGCCGGCATCGAATCATCGGTGCTTTGCGTCTTGGCAACGAGGAAACATCAGGAGACTCTAGGTGGAGAGCACTCGGAAACGGCGGAGAGATCATTCGATAAGAGCCCATTTATTACCTGTCAGCATTGAAGCCAATGCTTTTGTTTCGTCAATGTGGTCAGATACCAGGCATGTAGTTGAGAGTGAAGCAGTCTGGTTTAACCCCTCGCATGAGCTTCGTGGAGTTCAACTTTAGGACATGAATTAATGAGAGAAGCCTCTTCGACCCAAAATAAAGCGGCTAAACAGAGAAAGATGGAATCAAGGTAACGGTAACTGGGATTTGATGCGAGCATGGACTACGGAATGCAAAAGCGTGCGTGATTAGCATTAATCACAAGAGGGCATGGCAACTCAAGATGCAATCATTTGATGACCGGATCAACCGTCCACGTGTGAAATACGACGTCGGGTACGTATTCCCGAGATATGATTGATGACTACGTACCATGTTCAGAGCACTACTTAAAAAACCCCGAAGTGCCCGTCTTTAGTCGTCAAATTCGGCACTCTGAGATGAGGTCGAGGTGTCTGAGCGCCGACGCCAGACCTCGGTTCGCCAGGCCTGTGCAACCCGAGCCGAGCATTGCTACAATACTAGAGGCGGTAGCGCAGCCGACATCTTCATACAGAATCTCCTTGGAACCTTTCAATATATTCGATTGAACAGTTGGCGGATACTTGCAACTTTGATCATCATGGTCCTTTGCTATATCTGCAAACGCAACCAGACATGAACAGGTCAAAACTGTCAGTTGCTTGATTCAGAGATAAATCATTAAGAGTTGAGAATCAAACAAAATACTGTTGATGCCGATTATATTGCACACATGGCTGTACCGATGTCGAATTGAATCACCGCAAGTGACATACCCCCCGAGCAGCATTGATTGAGATTTGTCAGGGTGTCGGACTGTTTGTGACCTCTATCCCAAAGAGGCATACGTAGCGATTGTAAGCCACTTGCATCCCATCTTGTTGCAATCTCGACCTGTCACGCTAGCTAATAACCCGAGCTTAGACGGGATCCGTGCCATTCTTACACTTCCAATATACGGAGTTGTGAGGAATCAAGGGCTCTCTTGGCACAAGAGAGCTGTCGAAATGCAGGTTATAAATTCACAAAGATCCCGTTATTCTCGATTGCACATTATGTTGCTTTGTTCATATCTGGGCTTAAGTGAACTTGCTCAAGGTCAATACCCTCTCTAAGCAAAGCCATGGGGAAATCAATGATTCTTGCAAAGTCGTTGAGATGGCTACTACTGGCTCTTCTCACTGTAGCTTGGGCTGCTCCTGCACCTTTAGCAGAGTTCTCGTCTGATCTTCCTACACCTGATGATCCCTTCTACGCCGCCCCTGACAACATTGACACGATCCTGCCGGGCTCAATCATTAGACATCGACCTCCACCGAAACCGATATCAGCTTTCCAGCTGCTCCCCGTGAATCTCAAGGGAAGCCATCAACTCTTATACCGAACGTCAGACTCTCTCAACAACTCAATAGCAACCGTTCTAACGGTGTTGGTACCGAATAACGCCGACTTTGGAAAAGTCCTTTCGTATCAAGTAGCCGAGGACTCTGCGTCTCCGAAATGCGCCCCGTCCATGGCCCTGCAAAAGACGAGCGATCCAACCACCATTCTCGACAACGCCCTCCCTCAGATCGAGCTCATCATTGTAGCGCAAGCCCTGGCCCGCGGATGGGTTGTTATCCTTCCGGACTTCCAGGGACCTCATGCCGCCTTCTTGGCCAACCGTTTGGCTGGCCAGGCAACTCTCGACGGCATACGCGCGGCGATCAAGTCCCAGGACGTCACGGGTATTCACCCAGACGCCCGAGTTACCATGTGGGGATACTCTGGTGGGAGTCTCGCGACGGGTTGGGCAGCCGAGTTGCAGCCTACGTATGCTCCCGAATTAAAGATTGCCGGCGCTGCCATTGGCGGAATGGTTCCTAGAATCCAGTCGGTCCTCGACCTTGCCAATGAATCACCGTTTGCTGGCCTCTTGCCCGTCGGCATGATTGGATTGGCCAACCAGTATCCGGCCATTGGCGAAGTTCTCGCCAAACACGTCCGACCGGAAGAGAGGCAAAAGTTCAACCAAGCTCGCCAGACTTGCCTGGCGCTAAGTACTTTGGCGAATCTGTTCAAGGACGTCAAAGGGTCTTTTGACGACCAGACCATCTTTACCAAAGACCCCGTCAACTCGATACTAAACGAGAACAACATGGGTCACGGTACACCCAGAATCCCCCTCTACGCTTACAAGGCAGTTCAAGACGAGATTAGCCCGGTAAAAGAGTCCGACGACTTGATCCAGAAGTATTGTTCGGCTGGCTCCTCAGTTGAGTACCATCGCATCAACTTGGCCGAGCACGCACTCGGCTTGATCGAAGGGGTCCCTGGCGCTCTCAACTGGCTGGTCGACGTCATGAACGGAAAGTCGCCACGCAGCGGCTGTACTACCAGGACAGAAATTGTCAGTCCGTTTTCCCCGGAAATTCTACGAGCTTTCCCTCGCGACATGCTCGATAGACTAGTTGGACTCTTCGCCAAGGGTCTACCGCGATGATACGACGATGCATACGTGTACATTTGTCAAGTACTCCTTCTTCAATGTTAATAGTTAATACAATGTTAATAGTTAATAACTAATAGAAAAGACTATGCGTGGTATCATGATAAACAAGAACTGATAACTGAAACCTGAACGCCGATGTGGATATCATGAATGCGCCCTATGACTCTTGTCATCCAATTGAATGGTAATCTCCATCGTCTCCGTCGCGTCTTCATGCTCCTCCTTTACTTCTGGCATCGCTCGTTCCACGCCTTGCCAGATGCCCTGGTGGTTAACGGGGCTGCCCATGTATGAAGACCCGACCGATACAGTCTTGCATATGACTGAATTGGCCCGACTCCCCGTCTCGACAATGCTTCTGCCTTCCTCTAACCTGCTCTGACTGTCGTAAGGTCGATTCGCGTGGTCATCGCTGGATTTGCATAGAGATCGGGAGCCAGTCCCGAATACCTGCGGCCAGATGTGGACCAGAATCGCCCGGACGGCCGGCAAACAGGTGCACATCATGCCGACTTGGACTTCAATGGCGGACCACCATACAATGTTGTACCTTTCCCAGGTCGGATTGATGGTGTCTGCAAAGTTGAAGATGGAGCCGAGGCGCAGAATGGAGACTACTGTGCCACTTGAATGAGAGAGTCAGTCAAGGCTCAGATCCAGGAGATCAAGCTTGAGTCACTGTGGTGAATCACTTACATGGCGCCGGCGATAAACATGAGAGCGGCTCCAATCTTCTTCTTCCAGTGCAGGTCCAGTTTCTTGAGCTGCACGAGCGGGATAGCAAGTAGCCAGAGATCGGCAGCTACACCGATCCCAGCATTGGCCCAGCTCGAGGCGGCAATGTTGACGCAGTGGCCCTGACTGTGCGCCTCCGTGTAGATGCTCCAGTTGAAGCTTATAGGCCAGCATTGAAAGACGACCTTGACGACAAAGGCGACACCAGATGCGACGTGAAACGCTGCGGTGCTCCAGAGGAGACGGCGCGATATCTTGCCGGTGAAGATTTGGAGATAGAAGAGAGTGAGGCTCAGCCTGACGAGCGCGAGAATGATGATGTAGAGCATCTCCATGATGTAAAAGTACAGAGAAAAGGCGGCGACTTGGTGCGGCTTGAGAGTCCAGACGTCCTTGCCGAGGCCGTTGGCGCCCAGGCCAAAGATGAGGACTCCGACACACGGCAGGCCGATCATGGACTTGACCACAATGACCCAGTCGTCCATGCCGAGGCGTCGTTGCGAAGAGAAGAATTGCTTGAAGACGAGACGCAAGAGGATGAAGAGAAAGGTGAAGCCGAGGAGGATGACGAGCATGATGTTGAATCGCGCAGTTTCGTTTCTGACGGGGGCGCCGCATGCTGTCGCGATGAGGTTTCGAGCGGCTGCAAGTTTTGTCAGTCAGTGAACTCGACACCATACTTGGTGATGATTTGGAGTTATGGGGGACTGACGTAGAGAGAGCGGGAAGCCGCAAGAGTCAATGATGCATTGACTTCTCCTGTCGTTGATTCCATGGTAACCCGTGCTGCAAATGCAGGCAATGTCAAAGATAGGACATGTTGTCGTTATGCAACTGACCTAAAGAACAGAAAACACTTCAGCACATGAAACAGGATAAGAGAGCGGAAGAACACAGAAGGTCAAGACAACTCACGGCGCAGGCAGGGAAATTGCTCATGTCTACATTGCGCGGCCCCAGCCATGACGGCGTCGACGGGGCTTCAAGCTGTGACAGGCTTCCCAAAAGACTCATCGCCAGCTACACACTATGTCGTGAGCTGGAAAAGAGAAGACTAGCCGCAAGGACGGACGATCGCGACGAGCCAGGGCTCGTGTCAATCACAGCTCATGGGTTCGAAGCTGGTGTAAGTCGGCCGAGGGAACGATTGGGTCATGTGGATGAAGGGCTCGATTCCAGTGGTCTGTTCAAGTTCAATAGAGCCGATCAAGTGTGAAAGTTGCCTAGTAAACACGAATGGGAGAAAGACGTCATGAATCGGTTCAAAGATGAGAGACTTGAGCAAGAGGAGAAAGAGGAGCAAAGGACGGCATCTTTGTATCATTTTCCTTTCTTTTTGCGGAGTTGTCTCCAGTCTTATTCAGTCCCATCTCTTCAAGGACACAAACTCCCCCCCAGAATCGATCGCAGGGCCGCACCCCATCCATCTACACCATATGGTCCGACACTTTACACCCATCTATTCGCCCCAGCCAAACGAACCTCCCCTCCCCCCCAGTCCCTTGAAGAGCCCATATGTCCGTGCGGGTAGCGGGGAAGCGAGCCGGGTCCAGGGGTTGAGGCTAAAAGCTGGCCCCCTTGTCTCTGCAGAATGCGGGAAACCCCCATAACTCCCCCTGGCAACTGCAACGAACCAGTCTGGGCATGCAGACTGACTGTTGCGACGTCGGACCAATCGGACGTGCTCAACCATATTGTTCAAGAGCTTCAGCGATGCGCAAGCGAGCTCTCGAGCCCCTGTTCGAGTTTCATCGGTCAATTTCGTCACGATCCCGGCGGGCCGGCTGAACAGGCCGCGGGAGCCGGGGGCGAGTTGAAAGGGCAGCAAGGGCAGGGTAAGGGTAAGGGGGAGGGTGGCCGATCGGATCGTTCCTACGAAGTAACTGCTTCGTAACCAGGGACTCTTTCTTGTGTGCTTTCGCTTAAACTTGTGCCTTATTTTACCAGTGCATTACCGCCCGTCATGACATGCCAATATTGTAACCGCCCTGCCTCGTACATTGATGTAAAGACGACAGCCGTGCCGTGTTGAGTCCTATCTTAACCACTCTGAAGTCCTTACAAACAACATGCAACAGAGTCCGGCAATTCGCGCAAAGCCTTGGCGCTTGATGCGGCAATTGATGCACAGCTAGCAGTCTCGGAAACTCTACTCTTTCTCATCTCAACTCTTTTTAAAGTACGAATAGTTACGGTGCACTGCGCTTATTAGCAGCGTCGCAGCAAATCTACAACCACATATAGTAAGTAAAGATTGACTCTTGGAGAAAACCATCCGGGCTTCCGGTCCTCCCCCCTTGCTAACGATTTCTCCGTCCCGTTTCCGTTGCTCTGGCCCAAAGGGTCAAAGGGCCCAGCGTCGCAGCCGACCTTGCCTCACCACTGGGACAAACCGTCTCACAACGCGGGGGGGGGGGGGGGAGGGAAAACAGACGGGGCCTTGCTTCTTTCGACCAGCAGACCATCCCGAGAAACGGGAACAGGACCCAGGATTACGTGTCCCGCAATCGACTTGTACCCAAACTGGAGTGCGTTCGAGGCAGCGAACCACTCTTGATCGTCACTAGCAAGGAGTCCCCAGTGAAACACCAGACCACGGCTCGCACGACTTCCTATTCTCGAGGGGTCTGGTGTGTTTCCCGTCCAGCTCAAGGCTGACTGTCACTCGGGGATTATTGACCGAAGACAGCCCGTCTAGTTGTTCGTGATACATGGAATGTCGACGGCCTTTGCACCGGCTCTCGAGCTGAATCTTGAGACCTTGGAGGCTTTCTCTCTCTCTCTCTTTGCCTCTTGCGGCAAAGGAACTCAAGGCCAAACTCAAGTGCACTCTGCTCGATCGAGCTCTGCAGAAACTCGACAACACCATCGAGAAAGCCGAAAAGAGCCTGCTGCATCGGCGCACAGACGGACTTCTTGCATGCGTTCCCCCCCCCCTGGTTTACACCCCCCTCCCAGCCTACTACAGTACAGTACAGTAACTTAGCCTACAGGCAACTGCGGGCTCTAATGCAACATGGACAGCTTTTACTTCTGCGAGACCCGTCGAGCCGGGCCGCGCGACTTGTGCATTGCCGTCTTTACAGCTTGTGCAGAGCACATGCATGTCGCAACTAGGACTCAACGCGGCTCAACATGACGAGATTGTCGGCATCCCGTCTGGTTCTTTGCTTGTCGGCAAGCCGTCTCAAAACAACGGATGCTTTGCGTCTTGCTGCCCGCGCAACGGAATCCATCCATGTATTTACAGTCTTTCTTTAGGAGGTTTCCGTATCGAGACTTATTTCTCCATCTAATTGAACATTGATCACATCTAGTATTCGCATCAGTGTTCAAAATCATCGCGAGGTTTAGGGAAGTTTGTGTTGACATAGCGATAAATGCAGTGCAGTCTTTACAGTAGAAACTTGAAGTGACTGTACGCACAGACAGGGCTGAGACGAATATTGAAGCCGAATGTTGGCTGAGCCACATCGCCCGCTGATGTTTTTCTTCAGACTGTGACCAGAGAACAGCAAGGAGTCCAGCGGTCGTTGAAGCCCGTGTTCTCCCGATAGTCCGCCGCAAAACAATCGATCAACAGCACGCCTAGAGTACGCAGTCGACATGGACCTGAAGCATGCTGGCTCTACCTCGACCTTTATACGAGTTGAAGATGGAGTTGTGCTCAAGTGTCCACGTCAAGTCCCGCCAGATACGCGTCTCTGCAAGAAAATAGCCCAGGATGAACGAATACTTGGCAATGCATGACGTTTTGAAGGAAATACGGGATTATATGATATAATGAACCGACGTCATTTCTTGATTCTTGTTCTGTTATGTGAGCTGTACATAAATAAAGCCCAAATCTGCTACTTCCTGCTTCCTCTACTGTGAGGTTTCGCCTTCGGCGTAGCATGGGCGTGGAGAGTAACTTGCTCTAGGACCTTGCAACGGTACTTTTATGTACAAGGCGTAAAGATTCATTGTCAATAATGACTCGAGAGTGAGAACTAGTATTATTGATACATGCAATGATTAGTGGGAAACTGCCTGCTGTCTGTTGCTCCTCGAAGAGGCAAAGCTGATGGCCAAACTTCAGTCCCAGTCAGACTGACACTGTACATATAACTTGGACCCGGGTCTTTTCCATATGATGCTTGATCGTTGGGCTCAAACACTCCGTGCATGGTAAGCGGTCAAGCGAATATATGCAAGAAGTTTTTTGGCCAAACTTTCAAGTCTTCATCCATGTCTTTGCCCGAGGCGCGACCTGTCGCTTTGCTGGCAAGAACGTGCAGATAGCCTTGCATACTTGTCTGGCCATTCCGAATTGCTTATTGCTTATTCCGTCTTCATATCATTAAGTTCATCCGATGTTAAAGAAAACTTGAAAAAGAAAAGAACTGCTTGCCTCAGGGGAATATGTACTGTGCTGCCATAGCCATAGTAGCCACACATTTCATTTCGACACCAAACCGCACTTTCAACCCCCGAAGTAAACCAAGAGGCGACCCTGAAGTATGATCTCTCTAGGACTGTAGTGAGAAACGAAGATTGACATTGGGCTTGTTGACTTTCGTCGCGTCTAACTCAAGGTTTTGTGGGTGGCGTTGTTAGGTGCAGAATATAAGGCGAATCATCAAGCGCGAGGAAAGCATATAGTGCACCTGAAGAGCGACTTAACGGCATATTTTCCCCGACTACCATTATGCAGACCCTGCGTAAAATCGTGGCTCCCTTGGTGTTGTGACACTTCATGATACGAGGTGTCGCTTGACGTGCAATTTTGTCGCACAAAATAGGCGACGCCACACCATAAGATGACCGGGGACTCGACACTGGCTTGAACCTGATATCGAGAGATGGGAAAAAAAGAATGGCGGTTATCGACATTGCGGCTTAGCTGACATCTTGGGCGGCTTGGGCTGGACTACCCTTGATTCTTATCCTTCCGCCCATCAGCGCGGCGTGATCAAATCTCCCAGCATAGGAGAATCGGTCCATCGATGCGGCTCATACAAGTGACAGTGGCTCTGGCCGGTCTCCGTCTCGGAGCAGGCCTCGCTACCTATGTTGAACAAGGTGAGTGGCCGTTCAATTCGTGAACCGCTCAAACTTGGAGCCCCTGACGCCGAAACCCCTGCTTGATGCCCCTGCTTGATGCTTACTCCATCGACGACAAACAGTAACAAATTACGACAAAACGCTGGCCTTTGCCGCCTTTAGCAACGCGGCCTACTGTCCCTTCAACTATGACTCCATCGTGGGCAATAATCTGTGCGCGCCCACGTCGCCCAACTGCAACTTCCTCACCAAGACGAAGACGGTCCACGAGTTCTCGCCGACGGCGCTCATAATGGGAAACATTGCCGTCAGTTTCGAGTACAGAATCATCGTCATCTCCTTCCGCGGCACGGCATCCATCTGGGACTACCTCACCGACGTGCAGTCCCTGCCGGTGCCGGCAGAGGACCTCTGCGAGGGATGCTTCGTTCACAGCGGATTCTACAATGCCTTTCAGAGCATCAAGAGTGACTTGATGATTGAAGTCCTGGAGCTCTGGAAAAAGTACGAATACCACATTGTCGTCACGGGTCATTCACTCGGCGGCGCCGTTGCCACGATCGCCGCTGGTTATCTACGCAAGAAGAAGTACCACACCGACCTCTTCACATATGGCTCTCCTCGCGTGGGCAACAGGAGGTTCGCCGACTTCGTTAGCAAGCAGAAGAACGGCGTCACTGCTCGAGTCACCAGCCGCTTCGACCCGGTCACTGTGGTACCCTCGTCCTTGTTCGGGTTCAGACACGTTTATCCTGAACACTGGTTCGAAAGAGGTTTCTCGATGCAGCCTTTTACTATTTGTGAGGGCCCAGAGAAGTCCTCCTGCAGCGGACAATATCCAAGCCCACTCTTCGACTTCAAACATCGCCTCCCCATGCATTCCGACTATTGGATAGGCACAAAGCCTTGCCCCGAGTTCAGGGGGGTCAAGCCAGAGGATGTCGTTCCACAGGAGCAGCAGATCAAGGCGTTGAAGCGCTCCATGATTATCGATTGCGAATGCGAATGTGCGCCGATTGAAGGGCCGGTCCGACCGTCTTGCGCCTGTCCTTGTGTTCCAGCTTTTGATTAAGCGGTAAGGGGCGCAAATTTCTGGATGAATGGTGGAAGAAGAACGTCTCTTGAAAGTAAGTTCATCATTATATGAGTTTATAACAAGCTCTTTGGCAGATAGATCAGCGAGTCCTACTGCCAGGTTGATGTAACAGAGTAACAATATATTTGCATGTCCGTCGTGCCCGCTATTGTCTCTCGAGTTCACCATGTAAAAGACTCAACCATTAGCTTCACGACAATGGGCCCATTTGGCCCGTCATGTCGTCCAAGACTCGACACAATACAACGAACGCTGTCGGCCATGCCAGCAGAGCCGCAAACAACCACTACTGTTCCTCCTATTGCGGCACGGAGATCGGTATGAAGAATCGTCTTCAGGTCCAACCTCTCGCCCGCGGATATCTTGACATCAACGCTCCCCCATTTCCTATCCAGTGAATTACCACCTTCTATCCCCAACATGTCTTCGACCGCGTGCACGAGCGGCATCGTGCGAACGCCCCAATAGAGCTTACTCCGACCAAAAGGCCTGGTGAGAGTGGTGAAACCGTCCAAAGCCGGTAAAACTCCAGTTATGCCAACGCCGCCTGCGATACAAATGAGATTCGGAAAGTCGCTCGTCGGTGCAATGTGACTTTCTTGCAAAAAGGTGACTGTGGGCACGTATGAACTCTCCAGGATAGCTGGTAATCCTTTATGACCGGTTCCCTTCTTTCTGATCAACGAAGTCATGCCCTTTTGCTTCCGAATGAACAAGACAACGCCTGCGGTCTGGGCTTTGTCGACATCTCCACGCGACTTGAAGTCTGTATTCGTGTCGGTCTGCTCGTCGCTACTCTCAGCAGCCAGAGATTTGGACCCTATACCCTTCCTGGCGTAAGAGACACCGGCCACGGAGAACGGATGACTCTCCCAGATACGCCACAGGCGGACTGACGGGAAGTAGATGAACACATGTCCAGATGCCGTCGCGCCAGGAATATCGACACGGCAATAGTCGTCATCTATCGGCGTGACGTATGCGCGTCGAAAACCACCCCGAGCACAACGAAGAAGACGCACAAGACGGTCAAATCCCCATATTGCAATGGCAATGTGAAGCCAAGTCTGGAAACCCCAAGCCTGACCATATCGGGGAGTGACGTGTCGATAAGACCCGACAAGACATAATGCGGCGAGAATGACATGACTGGCGAGGAAGAATTCGTATGCCTTTTGTCGAAGAGGTTGAATAGAGGCAAAGAGTATGAGGCCCATGGCTACCGTCCCCACGGAGCCCCATCTCCATGGTTGCGACAGGCTTATTGTGGCGTACTCGATCCCGGCTTGCTTGTAGATGGCCATGTGAACGTAAATCAAGGTGTGAATGACGGCGTGAAGGACACAGAGCAAAGCAGTCCATCGGTGAAGGAGGAGAAACGTCGATCGTGACCAGTTCGTCAGCCATAGCAAGATGCTGTTGCGCCCAGCAAAAAGAATGACGAGAGGTAACAGAGCAAAGCTGAGAACTCCATGGCGATTTGATATGTACTTTATCAGCTCGTCGGATCGGTTCGTGTACCAAATGTTGCCCTGAGACGAGACCTCGTATCCGAATGCGCTGAGGAAGATGTTGATCAACCAGAAGTAAGCCAGAAAAAGTGCCTGGCCACGAGTCGGCATCATGCCCAGGCCCCAGATTGGCCTGGAGTGTTTGCTTCCAAAGAGAGGCGGCTCGATTATGTATGAGTTGATCCTGGAAACCAAAAGCGCCGGCCAAGGTGCCAGACGAAGTAAAGACATGCCAATGGGGATGATGACACCCGATAGAAAGACAATCATGGCGTACTTTTCGTGTGTGATTTCGTTGTTGGAGCGATATCGCAGAGCATCGTGATTCGGAACGTAGATTGAGTCGGGAACAGTTGCGGTGTAGTTGAGGAGGACGCTATTGTTGAGAGGGAGTCTTGGAGGATCGCGAATAGCGGCTAGAACCTGAGTATAGCTCTGTCTGAAGACTGGCAGTTGTCTTTTATCTCCAGTGGCCAAGGGTGGAACGTTTTCGTCCCAAAACGACTCCAGTTTAGCCAGGGGAACATGATTGCAGCGAGACCGAATGCAATGAGCCACCGTCCGAAGGTAAAAGTCGTTTCCTTGCTTACACTGGGGTGATGGTTGCGTCGTCACCTCCCAGCCGTTTCCAAAGTCGAGTATCACGGGATCTTTCGTGTCTCTGCGGTGCCTCAGCCCGTGGATCAAAGTGTCATTGATCAAGGTGTGATTCGTCGTGCATTTCAGAGGCGCCGTGACTGCAAAGACACAGGCAAAGGCACATGGAGGCTGGTAAAGTTGGATGCTGAATCCAATGAAACCAACTCCGTCTCCGTAGTTTGTCACTGCGGCTTGGACGCCACAGAGGAACAAGAGGAGGACGATGAGCCGACTGGCGCCTGCAAACCAGAACGAGGTCATCGTTCTGCCGGTCCGGGACTTCGCACCCTGTGAAGACCGAAGGAGTCCGGCTGCAGCTGTATGAGGATCACTGGCTGGACTGAATCGAACATGGGTAGGAGTTCCAGGGGCCTGACGGGACTGAGACGACTTGATGCCGACGGGCAAAGATGAGAAAACTCTATCACAGGGAACAATCTACTGTAGATGCTGTACATGAGCTACGGACACATTTTCGAGCCATATAGCTGATTGATAACCGGCAAATATCGCAGACTCTCCAAGGTTTTGATCGATCTCAGAGAGACTGTGCCGAGCGGGCGTCTCACGCGAGAATCTAGACCCTGCCAAGCAAGATTCTGCTAGTCATACCAGGAAGCAAGGAAACCATGATTGACAGAAAAAGATACTGATGGGAGATGCTGGAAAAATTTCAACAGCTCGCTATTCTCAAAGTGACTTCAGCTCACATCATATGATTCGTTACCGAAATCGTGTGAGGATATCCTGGATACCCGAGCACAAAAAGTCCAAAAAGTCTCTACAAAAGTACCGTAAAGTACATGAAGGAAACGGTTCTTGCAATGTTTGTAAACAGTAGAGTACTGTAGAGTAATTCGTTTTAGTGTGAACCGTTCTCGTACAGTACAACACAAATCTCAACTGCGTTGAAGTCGGCTGAAGGTGACCCACAGACCTGACCTGTTCTCCTGGACTGCCAAGATCTATGGCATCTGTCAACCGCCAAGCGACACGACGTCAGCCGAACGACGCAGGGAATTAAGCTTCTATCAAGTGTAACCCAAGACTTTCATCGGAACGGCTGCATAACACATGCGTTTGTATGTGAGACTTCTGTGTCTAAACTTGGCTTACTGAGTTCAAACCTTCTCCGGGACCCTTCTTCCGGAAAGCATGTCTAAACATATAAGTTAGTATAGAACGCTTCACCTACTGCCTGATGCATTGCGACATCCTCGGGGAGAGTCTCTGCAGCCGCGGCAAAAGATCAGAGCGAGATTATCAGATTTAACAGACGTGTTATAGGACCCACGGCTCGGATCAGATAAGGAACGAGTCAGTCTCGCACAGTTCAGTGGCACTTGTAGATTATCAGCGCTCACTTAAGGACTAGGGTTCGGAAAATCTTGCAAACTGGGGGTCCAGGCTTGGCGACTCATGCCCGCTACCGACTGAGCGTGCAGACTGCATAATGTAGACTGGGAAGAAAACATGTGGGTTTCTGAAGGAGAACTCTCGTGACAACATTTACGGAGTATCGTAACGGCTGGTACAAAGACACTTTGCGATGCTACTTGGTTGTCACTTGTGAAAATAATGTTGGCGTGATCTATGTGCTCTGTTCAGTCTTGTTACTCGGCCAAAGTGTGAATGACGATCAAGCAAAGCCTTCGTCTGGTCAGGGGTCTACGAATATTCTTGCCACAAGATCTTGATGATCAGAGAAGTATTTCCGCGCCATTTTGCGTGACCAGTAGGATGAAATAGTCAGGCGTCGAGTTAAAGGGCGAACAGGACTTTTGCAACACACAACATTACTGCATCATAAACAATTCATAGCGCATCAAGTGGTATTACTTCTCTGAGTGTTTATCTACCAAGACCGGCATCAAATACCCCTAGCACTTAAACACTCCCATTATGTAGCTAACCTCAACTATTAGTGATGACTACATAGCATGCATGCAGCGTCAAGTGTGCAGCAAGAACTGCTTTAGATGTACGGGATCATACCCGAGTAGTCGTTCTCGGGGAAAGTGCACATCAACAGCCTCTTCTGGAGCAGGTCCTTCTCGGCCTGAACCTTGGGAACGTTGGTGGACTTGGACTGATGGGGTCCATAGAAGTACCAGCCGTTGAGAGGCTCAGCAGTGACCTGTCTGTTGGCGCCGGGGTTGAGCTCAGCCTGGTAGGCACCAATGTTTCCGGCAACAAACTTGAAGTCCCGGTACGCGTTGGTCTTGGGGAAGTCTTTGACGGACACGAACAGCGTGGAGTAGGCGACGGGCAAGTCGTAGAGACCCATGGACTTGTGGGTGAACTCGCCAAGCTTGACGCCCGTCTTGGGGGCCTTGATGAGGCCGTTGATGTCGTTGAAGTAGAGACCGGTGAGCCAGCCGGTGATGACAAAGTGCTCCTTGCCGCCCTCGCAGCCAAGACGGGGGACAATCATCTTGGACCAAAAGTCCTTGGCCTCGGCGCTGTCAGACTTGTCCCAGGACTCGACGAAGCGGCTGAAGATGGACTCGAGACCCTCGGCGTAGCTGTGGACGTCCTTGCCCCAGAACTCCTCCTTGAGGTAGTCGACCTTCTTGAGGAGCATCTTCCAGTCCTCCTTGGTGCCCATCAGGGAGACAGAGGGCCAGCCGCACTGGCTCTGCTCATCCAGGTACTTGGGGTTGAAGTTGTAGCAGCCCTCTTGCTGAGCGTGGGGCTGAGCCTTCATGTTGGGCTGGCCGACCAGGAGAATCTTGGCCGTCATCTTGTCGGACTCAGTGGTGGTGCTGAAGCCGGGCATCATCCAGTCCTTGATCTCCTGGCTGCGGACCTTGTACGTGAAGCTCTTGTCGAGGTCCTCCTGCATGGACGAGACCGTCTCCAGGCTCTTGGAGGCGACGGACCACACAGGGCTCTCCTTGTACTTGTAAACGGTGCGAGCCTGGAAGGCGTTCTCGTGCGTGAACAGGCTCAGTTGGTTCAGGACCTCGAGCCACACCTCGTCGGCGCGCAGGACGAGATCCTGGTGACGAGCCCAGGCGTTGATGGCGGCGTGACCCAAGCTCGTCGACGGGAAGACGGTGTTCTTGGCGAAGACGCGCTCATCATTGGCGTCCCAGTCGGCGTACGAGGAGAGCCGGACCGAGTCGCGGACGGGGTAGACCAGCTCCTCCGGGCAGCTCAGGGCGAACAGCTCGTTGGGCGAGTTGGCCGACCGCAGCCGGTAGGGGGTGTCCTCATAGGGGGCAGGGACGGTGAGGTTTCGCTCGGAGGCGACCTCAATGGTGACAAAGTTGTCGGCGGCGGCGACGGCGGACAAGGCCGCGAGGCCGAGAAGAAGGTTGCGTCCCATTGTGAGAAGAGAAAGAGAGAGCAACAGACTCAGCTCTTTGTGAAGTTTACGAGGTGCGAAGAAGGAAGCTGGTGGACGGTGATCCTTGAGAGAAGTTGATTCATCTGATAAAGGTTTTATATGCACTTATGTTTACAGGGAAGACCAAGCTGATCTCTTTGCATCCGTACCAGTCATTCGCGCACATGTACACTTTCTTGCTGCTAAGTACTCTGCGGTCTTGTTCTAAAGGGCTGTGTGTGTATCTTCAGCTGATACTGGATATTATCTGGACTTGCGTATCCGCCGCGGAATCCAGGACTGATCCGGCTTCAACCAGTAGAGCTTGGCGTGTAAGGAGTACTGTACTGTACCTTGTCTTGAGAATCCGGCGAAATGAGTCTTGGTCTCGATGCTTCGCTCTGGCTCGGCATGATCTGATTTTAATGTCGTCTAGGCGGAGACCGAGGCAGTGATGCCGGCTGCAAGCGGCGACCCAAGAAAGACGAGGATCCTGAACGAGTCATTCATTGCGGATGCCTCATCTTGATACTGGACTAAGAATGTATTGTACTGTACTGAACTGTGATGTACACAGAGAGACTCTCAAGCAGGACTACTCCATGTTCAAGTTGTGCTACGTCTACCGTAGATACTGCCAGGCGTGCCGAGGTTCACATTGCCAGCATTGTACAGATACTGTAGTTTATGTACCGACAACTTGAACCAGACTGGCCCTTCTCACTTGTCAACGTCACAATGCCATGAGCGTCCAGTCCCAAGCCTTTCTCTACTGTTTCTCATAGGATTCAAGACATCCAAGCATAATATTGGACCCTTCAGTGCTGCAGAACCTCTCGATTGTCAAGTAAGCTTTCACAACACCCTCCTCTTTAAACCCCGTACTCTACAGTACAGTATGTAAATTGTCCGAAATACCGAAGAAGGTCGTATTGGATTGCATGCTGTCGTTTGCCAGGCAGTCATTGAGCAGGATCCATGACGTGAGGCCAAAGATTGGTAGACAGACGCTTCCACCTGTTGCACAGGAACCCACAAGGATCCCAGCAAGCCGGGACCTGTCAACGCCAATGAAATGCTGTCAAATATTTCTCCTCATTACTAATTCTGGCCTCAGCATTGTCGGACAGCTCGCTTAAAGGGTTACCTTGCATGATCCGCGCCCGCGGTCCTGGGACAGGCGACTCAGGTGAGTGGATCTTATCAATCTGATAAAACCCTGATCTTGGCAGAGGTCATTTCAACGCTGCAAGGTCTTGCCCATTCCTCGCTGGTGTTGAGTACGTAGACATGCTGCTGTACTGTACTGTACAGTGTTCATTCATACAACCTTTATCCAACCTCGCTGGGATGAGAATACGGGATTGTGTAGCAATTCAGCGAGGATACATGTACAGTAGGTAACAGAAAGGCAACGTTGAGTTCGCGAAAGAGGCAAAACACAAGTGACTAGTGTATTAACAAGACTGTATTTTGTGTAGAGACACAGTATACACAGCTTTTGATATTTCTACTTGATGTCAGATGAAATGAACTTGCAAGATTCATGTTGTACAGAACAGCACCATCCAATTCATGACTTTAGAAACGATGGTCTGAAGTACAGTAATTACATGGCACTAACACAATACTGCTGATGGATGAATATGGCCCACAGGCTTGACCCAGAGCTTTGAGCACATGGGTTACTTGATAATGTACTGTACCGTACTTTGCTCAATAATGGAAAGAAATTGTCATTCTTGGCACTTTGGCCAGACTGGCATCTTTCGATGAGGACCCGCGAGAAGACAGCGATCAAGGTTTGCCCACTACTTTTCGTTTTTTCGTCAAGCAATATCAAGGAAACCAAAGTAGTAAACAGGTAGTTGTGATCATGTATACACACCATGGATAATGTATCTTCTTGGCTCCTGCTTGTCCCCATGTATCTGACTGGCAATGATGTCAAGTTCCTCACGCGGCATCAACGTCTGCCTTATAACTTGTGATATACAGTACAGAGGACCTCCCTGTCTTGACTCTTTCCAGCCCAGCAACTGTTGCTCTAGCTGCGAAGCAGAAGGTAGGTCACCATGGTCGCCATCGGGGTGATTGCTGCCACGGCCGCGCTTCTCTGCTCCAGTCCGGCTCTCGTAGCTGGTCGAGCGCTGAGTGTTCAAGATATTGAGCCCAACAATTCGAATACTTTTGAGGTACGATGAAGCCGTCGTGCTTGGATTAATCTCCCAATCTCTTTCTACATGACGTGGACACGGAGCTAATGCCGCTGATAGAATGATCTCCTACTGGGTAATGATGCTCAGCCTGGTTCGCCTGGCACGATTCCTGTACAAATCTCCAAGCGTCAGTTGAGCAGGGTCAATCCAGTCAGTGGCAGACCAGGAGCACCTCGACAGCCTCATCGCCCGGTAGGCCCAGTCTCTTCGTCGTCAGGATCACCTGATGAGTCGCCCAAGTCTGCAGAATCAGGGTCATCAGCGACTCCAAGAGGTCGACTCAATCCTGTAGCCGGCCGTCCAGGCGGCGCTCCTAGACATGGACCTCCAAGACTACCTACTAAGCCAGAGGCTCCTGAACCGACAACATCGGAAAGCTCAGAGGAGACTCCAAAGTCGGAGGACCCGAAACCATCCCCGGTAGCTACAAGTGATCCAGTGAATTCAGTTGCCCCGAAACCTGAACAACCCGTGAAGCCTCAGCCAGAAGCTCCGAGCCTGCCAAATGCGGAAACCCCAGACGAGAGTCCAAAGTCGAGCGAGCCGGAAGTTTCACCGGTAGCTACTAGACATCGACTGAGTCCGGTCAATGGCAGGCCAGGAGCACCCCGGAAACCTTTTCAACCTGCAGCGCCGGCCTCGGATCGTCCAGACGAGAAGCCAAAGTCGACCAATTCTGCATCCTCAGCAGGTTCACCGGGTCGATTGAGTCCCGTGGGCGGAAGACCAGGCGGTGCTCCTAGACCCGGAGCCGTGGTTCGTCCTCGACCTGCAGCTCCAGTACCCAACCCGGAAACTCCAGATGAGACTCCAAAGACTGGCAAGCCGGAACAGCCTACAGCGGCTATGAATGAGCCAGTAAGCCCTGTTGCCGAGGACCCTGAGACAACTTTGGGGCCTCAACGAGTTATCCCGGCGCCATCGACATCCGAAGTGCCAAAAGTAACGGAAGAAACTGCAAAGGAAACGCCTGAGAAAACTCCCGCGGAGACACCAGAGGGAGCTTCCAAGCCTAGCGAGCCGGTCACACCTGTTGCAGCCCCAAGAGGTCGACTGAGCCCCGTCACGGGCAGGCCTGGAGCACCTCGACAGCCTTTACGGCCAGCAGCTCCTGGAACCTCGTCCCCGGAAACTCCCAAGTCAAATGGACCCATGTCCAGAAGACCAGGTGGTGCTCCAAGGCCTGGAGCCCGCGTTCAGCCAGTCATTGCCCCTGAACTTCCAGCCGTGGCCCCGAAAGTTGACGATGAGCCAAGTTCGGCCCCGAAGCCCGCTGTGCCATCGCCAACAACTGGGTCATCTGCTTCAGCCCAAGAATCCTCTGCTGTCGAGAAGCCAACGGATGAGCCTGTGAAGCCATCAATTCCCGAGCAGCCTGTCAAGCCATCAGTTTCGGAAGTGCCCGTCGAGTCACCTACGCCTGCGTCAACACGCCTGAATCCAGTGACCGGCAGACCGGGTCAAGCACCGCGGCCTGTGAAGCCAGTCTCTGCGCCCTCAGGAAATGGTAAGCCCGTGGAGACTCCCGCAGCTGAGAGTGAACAGCCAAAGGAGCCATCTGGGCCTCAATCTCCCGCGGGCAGAGTCAACCCCGTCACAGGAAGACCAGTCGCAGCGCCTCGGCCTGGTGCGTTCAAGCCCAGTTCCGAGGCCAATTGGAGCTCTGCGCCCACACCATCTGTAGGAACGCTTCCAGAGCCTTCAAAGCCGAAGGAAGATGCGGAATCAGAGAAGACACCTACATCGAATGAGATGACTGGCTCAGACGATGGTCCCGAGCCAGAGACTGCTCCGAAGCCAGATGAGAAGCCTGAGCCCGAGGCATCCGAGTCCGAGGAGACTCCTGTGCCCGAAGAGGATCCAGAGTCTACGGCGACAGAAGAGACGCCTGAGCCCAAGGAATCCTCTGAGCCCAAGGCACCAGCCAGCTCAAGCCCCCCTTCGGGGCGATTGAATCCCGTCACAGGAAGGCCAATGGGCGGACACCGTATCGTCAAACCAACCGCCAACCCCAGTGTTCAGGAGGAGAAGGAAGTTCTCAAGCCTGAACAGCCAGTTCCTTCATCTGGTAGGGTCAACCCCGTGACAGGGCGACCGTCATTGGCTCCACGACCTGGCATGCCTATCAAGCCCGTTGAGAAGACACCAGTGGAGGAGAAGCCAGCTTCGGAGGAAGCCTCGGAGGACGTGTCTCCCAAGGCCAAGTCTTCCGAAGAGGAACCATCTGAAGAAGAATCGTCTGAAGAGGACTCTTCTGAAGAAAATTCATCTGAGGATATTTCTCCCAAAGAAGAGCCTTCTGAGAAGGAACCATCTGAGAATGAACCGTCTGAAGAGGAACCGTCTGAAGAAAAATCCTCCGAGGTCAAGCCTCTTGTAATCGAAGAGCCCGAGCCCACTCCGAAGCAGGATGACTCTAAGCCATCGTCTCCCGCGAGAGCGAACCGACTCAATCCAGTTTCTGGAAGGCCGTCGTCCGCGCCGAGACCTTCAACTCATGGCTTGCCTGCTGCCCAACCTCCTGTCAGCTCTCCGGCTCCTTCTCCATCATCCGAGGATGTTTCGGCATCATCACCGGCAGGCAGGGTAAATCCAGTCACTGGAAGGCCATCATCGGCGCCTCGGCCTGGAACTTCCCTCAAGCCGTCCGAGATCAAGCCAACCATCTCTCCTGCTGCTGTAAGCCCTGTGGCTACTCCGATTGAGACGCCTTCAGTTTCTCCGTCGTCAAACGGTGCTGTTGTTTTACCCACAACTGCTCAATCCAACGGAGTTGATTCCGTCATCGAGGGACCGACTTCAACGCCGGAGCCGTCAGTCCCAGCGGCGACGCATAGGACTTCAAAGTCCATTATGTCCGAAGTGTCAACAACTGCTGAGACAGAGGTTCCTTCGGCCACTTCCAGCGCCGGTGCGTCTGCGAGCCCTACAGCGAGCAGCGGCCGCTTGAATCCAGTCACGGGACGACCCTCATCCGCGCCTCGACGGGTGCTCTCTAAGCCAGAGGACGCCTCTGCAGTTCCAGAGACACCAAGAACGAATGATTCACCACCTTACAATGGCCGAGTTAGCCCGGTAACTGGACGACCAGCGTCGGCACCGCGCCCGGGCTCAGTTGTGAAGCCTTCGCAAGCCGCTCCAATGCAGCCGTCAGTAACTGCTGTCTCTGCAGCGTCAACTGCCGCATCCATGAAAGTGACTACGGCTTCGTCAAGCGTCGTGTCCAATTCTCAGACGCCATCTACCGTATTTCTAGCTTCTCAGTCAGGCAAGTCAACTTTGGCAAGCGGAACATCAAAGTCAATGAGTGTGCCGGAGTTGAAGCCCTCGACGTCTCTCTCGTCGCAACCGCAAACCACGCGAATGCCAACTCCTACTTCCCCAGTCGCAAAAATGACCTCAGAGAGCAGCAGAAAGTCGACGACAACCTTGGTCATTGCTCCTAGCCCATCTGTCTCGCTTTCCCCGAGACCAAAGTCCAACCGGCTGAACCCGGTGACCGGCCGGCCGGCTTCGGCGCCGCGCTCCGGTCTGTCCGGCAACACCGCCCCGGCTGAGCCCTCTACCACTGAAACGTCCCCGGATCAGCCGTACGCCGGCAGGGTGAACCCAGTTACTGGTAGGCGTGTTCCGGCCCCTCGCCCCGGTATGCCCATGATGCCTGCAAAGCCTTCAGCTGTTGCTTCAAAGCAATCCTCTGCAACGAGGATGCCAAGTGCCACGTCTATCAGCAAATCGACGGTTCTGCCAAGCACGGCTCAAGAGTCTGCGTCACCTTCGGCTGCAGCTGAGGACGAAGAAACCGCCAGCACGTTCATTCGTTCGACACAGTCAAAGTCGACCGCCCGGACCTCTTACAGGTCTACGGCGAAATCAACATCGCGTGTTACCAGACCTGGAACGGTGCTGGCTAGACCATCTCATACTCCGTCCGTTATTGCATCTGTCGCAGCAGACCGAACTGCGACTTCTTCTCGCACCGGCGTCAAGTCTCAACCTACGACCTCAGCTGCTGGACAGCACGTCAAGCCATCGTCGTCCAAGGCATCTACCATGAACCCCGTTGTCACCTCAAGCACAAGCAGGTCTCACTCAGCAGAACCCTCTGATGAAGTCCCCATGACCTCTTCAATGTCATCGGAGTCTCTCGCGCATACCGAGACCAAGGCCGGTTCCGTCATGGAACCTGTCAAGACTAGTCACTCCGAGATGGAGAGTGTTGCAAAGCCTTCCAAGATGAGCACGTCAATGAAGCCGGTCAAGACTGTGTCGCCAGAGCCTGTCCACACGCACATCGTCTCGACCTTTGCCCGAATGGCGCTTTGGGCAAACACTACCTTTACGCTGTCCAAGACCGTCCAGCCGTCTTTGCCAAAGGCGGACTTGACTTCGTTCTCTTCGGAGACTACCGTATCAACTCCCTCATCAAGCCCCGTACCAGCGACTCCTACGCCGTTGACGGATGTCATGATCACAAGCACGTATGTTACAAAGGGCACGACTGCAAGCTCTGAGATTCTGTCGCAAACTGCAACGCAGGATGAAATGGCTACAATAATTTTGACCACTGCCGTCGTCACAAAGACGGAGTGTCCCGAGACAGTTGCGTGCACCAAGAAGGAGGTCCACGTCGTGACCGAGACCGTCTCGTCTTACACAGTCATCTGCCCTACCAGCCTGGCCAATGTTCCTGCGATGCCTACTGCGGCCCCCCAGAATGCTGCTGCAGCCGACGTTGATGTCAAGGTTACTGCCCAAGTCACTGTCATCTATCACGTCAACAACTGCGCGGCAGCCAATCCCAACTGTGGTACTGGCAGTGTTGCTACGCAAGTCGTTACTGCGACATACTGCCCGGCCAAGGAGACGGCTATTCCTGTTTCGTTGCCGTTTGGTGGTGAGGCCAAGGTTCCCGAGTCTGCGATTGTGCCTGTCATTGCAGACGCCCCTTCTGCCGATCGACCCGGAACCCAGACTGTTCCAGAAGACGATCGGGTCCAGAGCGGCCATGAGATGGGCAAAGCCGACAGGGAAAGCTCTCTCAAGCCTGGTCATCCCGTCGGCAAGACTTCTCCTGAGGCACCCCCAGCAGTTAGTCCCGAGGATGTAAATGGCGAGATTGACATTGACGTCTTTGGTTCGGGAAGCGATGACGTTGCTGGCGAGGAGCCCATCATCAATCTGTATACGGGAGACGATCTTCCTGAAGATTCGGTCCCTGATACGGACTCTCCAGTCAACGAGGCCGCGCAGGGCCTGCCTCCAGGCGGTGCTCCCAAGAACGTGGTTCATCTTGGAAAAGTGCCCGATGAGATCAAGCCTGCCGGCGACGAAGTCGAGGAAGATAAGCCCCACGGTGACTCTCCCGAGACTGTGATTTCTGACGTCGAGACTCCCGAGGGGCTACCGTCATTTGACAATGTCCCTGAGGACGATACCGTGTCTGTCAATAGTGATGCCAAGGACAAGTCACCGTCGGGCGATATGGCGACATCTGATGACGACAAAGACATGGACATGGAGCATGCTTCTGATGAGAAGCCCACTGATTCAACTCAGCCAACGCAAGACGATGAACCGCCTGTCGCTGGCTCTGAGGAAGATGCTGAGAGTCTGGCTCCTGAGACGTCGGCCAAGGAGCTGCCAAAGACGCCTCGTCCCGTCAGCGGTGCCGGGGTCTACAAGACCTTCAACTCCTCCGACAGCAACCAGCCGTCCTTCATCAAGCCCAAGCCGGTCGGCGCGAACAATGTCACTTCGGAGGCTCTTGACAAGTCTACTCACAGCTCCGCTGGTTCCAAGGGCAAAGCCGATTCTGGTGCCGTTGATGGCAAGTATGGATCTGGTAAGACCGGGAAGCCCAGCTCAGGAAATGTCAAGAGCGGCGCGGCAACGGTCAGCGTGATGAATGTTGTTGGCACCGCCCTCTTGGTTGCGGTGCTTTCTTTTATTACTCTCTTCTAGATTGTGTAATTCATCTCTGGGGAGAGACGATGTGTTGTATTGGAACTAGGGAAAGGTATTGCATTTGTACATGTAGTATAGGGGTCTGTAAGTGTAATTTGAGAAGAGAGGTTGCGTTTATTGCTGAGTTGCCTCGCTTTCTTTTAGAGCTACTATCCCTGGTATTCGATCATTTACAGTCCTGACAAAGTTCATCTTTCATCATGTAAACTACACGCCTGCTATTGAAAGCTATTCCATATCGACAGAGTATCCGCATATTAATCTTGGGACATTTTGACTGCCGTTGCGTTCCAGGCCTCCCAAACCGGATCGTACCTGTTGACTGCCCAATAATCCTCCTTTTCCGGGCGATAGACGGCGAGCTCTTCTAGCTTGAGCAGCCTATTCCTCCAAGCCACTTGCGCCGCATCCTCCAGGTCCTGCCACTTACGAACCGTGGTCTCGGAATCATCTGCAGATTGATACCTGTACTGATCCGAGGAGTTGTCAAGCTTCCGCCCTGCTTCGACGTCTTCCTCCAGCACGAGCGCCATCTTCCGCATCCAGTTGACCGAATGCATCAAGCTCAGTTCTCTCCCTGGATCTTTCTACTAGATATTAGCACTTTCGAAATCTCGTTGAAGAAACGAGCCGAGTCAGGAGTAAATCTCTCACTTACACGACATTGGTGGTCTTCGACAACGGATCGCGCACACATGACGCGCCACTCTCTCGCCGTCATGGCAAACGCGCGGTTCTGCTGCGCAATCATCTCTCTTCGCCCTTCCTCTGTTTCTGGGACTTCAGTATAGTCTCGCGGAAACTTGGTCTCGCGCACCCAGTGGTCCAAATCCAGCTTGTCCCATAGCCCGTGGCAGTGACCGTTGCGGCAGAAGCGAAGGAGGTTCTGTTGACTGACCCAGCCGCGAAAGGTCTCTTTGCACAGCTTCGCCTGCGTCTTCATCCTCTGACAGTGATTTCCGAGCTCTGGATCTTTGTGAGGGGCGAGGCATTTCTGCATGTATGCTTCTTTGTCCTGAGGCGTCTGGTTATTTATACGCAAAGCGAAATGGTCAGTCTTACAGCTTCATCATACATCTTTGACTCGTTCCCTTAGTTTAAGGTGGCAACTCACCTTGGACTTGTCCATGCTTGCTTGACAGCACACGGATTGGAACTCTGATGAAGAGCATAGCTTGTTCTGGAAGCGCAGAGTATCAGTACTTTAGCCGAAAGGTTGTTTGCGTGACCAGACACAGTCGTGGGTTTCGTACCGTCTTACAGCCCTATAAACGGCACGGAGTCAGCATTTTGCCTTGAACTGATTCGTGATTCAACACATACCTGCACTTCTGATTGACGCAGACTGCACAACTCTTTTTGCATCCAGTGATTGCATACAAAACCATCAAGTTCTGAGCAAGTCTTGACGACAACGGCGGGTTGACCAGGAGGCATATCCGGCAAACACCGGCCCATGTATGCAAGATGTTCAGTTGTTGTCTACTCGCGAGCGTCAGTAACTTGGAAGCCTTGATTCATCCGGTCAAAGTGTTCTTGTCAAGGCCAAGAGGTTTCAGCTTACCAGTGGCAAAGGATCTCGTTTTCTGCAGCAATCAGCCGCATCCGTTGCCTGGTAGTCACCATCTGGAGCCTCGCATATAGCTTTCTGTCCATATCTTAGCGATGTGCCAATGTAACTAAGAATCTATATGTTCATACTCTCCTGCACCCCTAAAACGCCATGTCGGTTAGAATATCGTGTTGCAGTGAAGACCTATGGGACACGTACAGCTCGTTCCCAATCTCTGGCGTCGCAGTACTCTTTCTTCATGTGCCCTTCACATACAAAGTCCTCGAGTTGGGCGCAGCTTAGCTTTGGGAGCTCCTTGGCAAAGGTCGTTTGTGTTATCAGTAGGAGTTGTCCAGCCACTACGGCCAGCGTGGCGAGACGGCTGCTCGAGTACATCTTGACGAAATCAAGCGGCGGCTCCGTAGACACGTTGTGAAATTGCGATGAGAATGAGGCAGCACATTTTCTAGGAAATGTGTCGATATTTCAAGTTCATTGCGTCAACCTTTTCTTACCGACGCAGCTTTCCATGAATCAGGCACCGACACCGTTGATCGTGACAGCGTCAGGTGCTCCTCGTATATAGACATCGTTACGTAAAATGCGTAGTCACAAGGGATGAAGAAAGGATTCACAATCAAGGGTTCCGAGTAAGGTCTTTATCGCCTTGCCCGTATGCCTTGGATTCTAGCTCGCGGAGCTCGTCCCGAAACGGCCAATAATAGGGATGCATGACCTGGTAACAGACTTGATCATGGCGGAGATATAACGTACCCGTTATGGCCAAGATGAGACTGGCTTCGATTCGAATCCACGCGACATGTCATATATTGCTGCAAAGTCGATCATATTGAACCGGGGCCACAGCGTAATAGTCAGGGGGTAGGGGGTTGCCCCAGGTTCGAGTTCCCGGAAGACGGAAATCTTGAAGCTTTGATCGTGCTTCTCTCAGATACGACGGTAAGTAGTATTGTGGGCGCAAACATGCAAGTTTCAAGGAAGTTTTGGCGGCAGTCGCCGTTCTTCAATTTACACAGCATGTCCTGGATTCGGGGGGTTACATCAAATGCCAGATCATTTCGTGTTCAGAGATGACTGAGGTCAACCTAGGATCACACGGCGACATTGCTCGAGCAGGGTATGCTTTTATGTCACAAGTGGATATGCCGGGGATACGATCGTCGATCCACAGAAGTCCCGAGTCCCGGCAGTTCCGGAGTCTGCTCCCCAGGAAACTTGCAATTGGAACTCCCTCTCATCTCATGTCAAACACTAAAGAGCAGTTTTGTATCCCGGTTATTAACTTACAACGTGATAGTAATCGCATGCGAGATTCTCAAAGCCTCGAGACGCCCACAGAAGCCGGACAGCCTATGCCATCCCCGAGAGTAAAGCCACAACCGCTCAAGTGAAAATTCGGCGAGGCTGGAAAAGATCACTGGGCTCCTTCTCGAGCCTATCAATGATAGGGTACATGTATGCGCGTATCAAGATAAAAGAATAGATAACACGTGGTAAACAGGACCATCTTCTCCGGTTCACATCGAGCGATTCCTAGCTTGACTCGTCGTATCTAGCCCACAACTCCACCTTTGCGCAGGAAATCTTTGTCAATATTCCGCCCCATTGAGATGCATGGGGCATGGGTATCAACTTGCCCACAGTATTCGTAGTTACGCTTTACAACCCACCGGCCATGAGGCTCAAGAGTGCGGATACGACGCTCGCGTGACTGATGGGTATTTCTCCGCACAATGCAACGTCTGACAAGGCAGTACATGTAGATATGGAGACATAGCTGAACTATTTGCAAAGCACATTTGAAGTCGTAGCTTTATGGGGCGGAGCTCTGGATGCGCTAGGGATGAGGGCAGCGGCTGAGTTTGGTAATTGAATGCTGAACGGCATCTCAAGCAAGGACGACTTCTTATTTGAGTGGCTCAAGTGTCATAAACGCTCAGAAACAGAAACTGACAACTGAACGGGTTTGCTGCGTCATCGTCTTGGACGAAGGCAATAGGTTGAGGATAACAAATGCCATTTCGCCATGACAAAGTCTGCGTCGTATACTTAACGCATGTAAGTTATTAGGTCCAGATTTCGAACTTCCAATTACATCTCCCAAGAAGTCCCGTTAACAGTGTAATCTGCCTTTGAGGCTTCATAGTCGATGCGATACAGAAACATAAAAACTTTCATCCTAATCCCCAACGCGTTCGATATCCAGCCGTAGACCTGCTACTTTTTACAAGTCACCGTAACAAACTTGACATGATTGAGTTTCACGGCACTCCTCTCTTTGCCTTTTTCTACCTTTACTTCCTCACTGGGTTTATCTTCGCACTTTTCCTGTTTGAATTCAAAGTCGCAGTTGACGAAACCCGTGTTCACTTTGATGTTGCCGCACGTGGTATAGCCGGGCAGCTTGAGGCATGTCCCGATGTCGAACTTTCCCTTGATTGTCTCTGAGGTCCCGCCACATTGACCATTGGGTTCCAGATCTGAAGTGACGACTAGTTGCCATTCTCCCTCTTCATCGGCTTGGAGGTCCAAGTTTGTGAAAGCGTCCGAGCTGTTGGAAGAAGGGATTGCTATGCCCAAGGCCAGTCGTATAATTGCTTGGAAGAGTGCGATTATCGTCACGGAAAACTGCACGAGCAGTATCAAGTATCGTCAGCTACTTTCATACTAGTTGGCTCGATAAACGTAGTGACAGAGGTTGACTCAGTAGTATGAGCTTTTCAATTGTAAGCCGGGTAGCTGACCTACCTTCATTTTGAGTCTATATTGTGCTGTTGGATTGCGGGAGTTGGTCTGGCAGTGATTGGTACCAGAGAAGCTGGACTCATATGAATCAAGGAAGCTATCAGAGAAGATTCGCAAGAGCATGTACAAGTACGAGATGGTTTAAGGTCAGGAGACGGCGTCCGCTCTTTTATAACCAGTACTCGGTCTATCAAACTGTCATAGTCACCTTGGTTCTGGTCTGCTTCGTTATCGTCGATCTTCTTTGCGTCCCTCTTCAGTCTTTAGCCTCGGAGTAAAGACTCCCAACTTGTGAATTCACTTATACTTGGCGTGATATAGCTTACTTGGGTTTGGTTATTTACACCTGTTTCTGTAGGATAATGTCAGGCCTCGAACATGTAGTATGGCTTGAACTTGGTCACAGGTTGCGCCCGCCTGGGTGGGAAAGGCTTTGACTGGTACAACTACGGAATGGTCTCCGCACATTCCGTCCACACCCTCAACTCATGGCGAAGGATCGTACTGATCGACCAACAGGAACCAGAAAGTCTACGCGGGAAGAGCAAGGGTAGACTACCCGGAGCCATGTCATTGTGCACGTAGCAGGCACCCATCGGCGAGCAGGTTATTTGCCACTCAGTCTCGGGGGGCGGATGTGCTTATTTACGGTTTCCAGTCAGCTGGTCTTCATCTTCCTAACGTACTCTTTCCCCAAAACTCGAACTTTCTCTAACAAAGCTTGAAGTTCAAGTACTTACCATACAGCATGAACTATTCGAGAGACTCCGGACGCCCTGTTTCCTTCAACTTCGAGACTCGAGACGGTCATGGATCGAAAGAAGAGACGGATTTCGAGAATCAGACCTCATCTAAAAAGGGACGCCCCCAGGGGGCCAGTGACAGCAAAGTGGAAGGACAGGATGATCAGCCAAGTAGGCAGCCCGTGCCAAATATGAAGCCATCGGCATAAGTATAGCTCACGCATTACAGCAGGTTCGGCTGAGGCTGGCAAGTCAACTCTAGAGCCTGAAACTAAAGTCGAAGCAAGCGCGACACGGCTTGAACTTGAACCAGACTGGGAGATTGTGGCCGACGGTGATGTTGGCGAAGGCACACCTCAACCTCCATCTACTCACACCCACACCACGCCATATACCGCGAGATTCAACCTAGATATTGGCTGGGGACAGTGGAAGTATAGGGTTTACTCTCGGAAATGGGACTGCCTCGTCCATTTTACATGTGAAGACTCTCATGAAGAGGCAGAGCAGGAAGTCGAGACAGGTGACAAGCCCAGTGAGGAGGAGCCCCGAAAGCACGAAAACGTGTCAGTTTAGGGGTTTACTGCCCGCGCGTTGGAGATGTGTCTTGGACCCGAAAGATGGAAAAGGGGGTGATGAAACATCAAAATCACAAAATGACCTGAATCATTGTCAATATTACTGCTTACACGTTTGTGGATTTTGGTTGTCTGCAGCCGCAATTGCAGCTATCGCAATGATCCAAACATGGAGATGATGGCCGTCGACGCTCTGTTTCCAACTCAAGGCCAACGATAAACAGGAACTAAGCATGTTGGTTCTTACGATGCACATGTTAGTATAAGATCCAGCTATGTATATAGCATCACCATGACGAGATACAATCTGCTTCTCAACCTACGAGCTCGTATTACAAAAAGTCTTGGGAGGGGCGAAGCGAGTCGACCAACACGCATGTCAGCCGTGTTAATCTGCAGGGGCTATTGGCTATAGGACTGGAAACTGGATCGAGTGATCGAGGTTACTGGTAATAAGGAGAAAAGGTCTTTAGCCTACGATGGATCGCTCTGGTCGGCCAGGAATTTCCGAATAGTAGTCACATATACGTCGCGATCCTCGTGCATACGTAACGACAATGCTATTCACTACTCTTGACCACGTCTCCTCCTTCTATGGGCCCAAGAACTTCAAAACCAACATGCAGCTGTACCTCGAAAACCCAAGGGGATCTTTGTTTTCCGGAGTTTCCTCACCACTCGTAGGTGAAGGGGGGCTCAACTTACAGTTGAGGTTTTTGGTCATACGAGGCACGATTTCAAGCCGTGCATCGGAGTTGTTTGCCAGCTACCAACATGCAGACGTACCGAGTTGATCGCGAACAAAGATCCCAGTGCTTCTCGGCGACCTCTTTTCATCGACAGGATCGCCTCATCGTTGTCAGAATGAGACTTGTCCCGCTCTTTGCGCTCGAGTGCGGCGATGTAATGCGAGAATCTCGATCCGACTTATCCGACTGCACGTCCACTCGTTGCAGATGCGCAGAAAGCTTCGGCATGATATGTCGTTGCCACTATGCCCTGAACTCGGTTGTAAATCTCGAGTTTCTGGGTATTAGCCATTGTCAGAGCTACAGACGGGTCTCCTCCTCGTATGTTGAGGACGTGGATAAAAGGCAATGTTTCTTCCCCGTTCAAAGGAGCTCATTGAGTCTTCAGATTCCCCGATAAGGGTCGACAATCGCACAAACACCCCATCTGATAACTTTTGAGCAAACAGTACCTTCAAGTTCGTTATTCTATCCCAGATTCTCCTCCTTGTCCTTCATTCAAGAGAAAAAATTGCTAATTGTCTCTTAGCTGCAGCAATCATGCGCTTCATCGTCTTGATAACATCGGCGGCAACATATGCCATTGTCGTTCCTGCTTGGAGCATCGAATACTACAAGGATAAGAACTGCAAGGGCCCCGCAAGCGGTTCTCAGTCGGGGTCCGGCTTCCAGTGCCTCCCCGTGCTCGAAGAGCGAGTCGGTAAATCCGGTGCCGTCAGATGGCACGGCGGGGAGGCTGGAAGTTGGCATGACGAGAAGTGCAGGGTCTCTGCGGATCCGCACGGAGGTACGGTCCGTATTCGAGACGGAAACTGTTTTGGAGTTCTCCCGAATACGTTTATTTCTACTGCGGACTGATAAACCCTAAAAGGTTTGAGGATCAACGGACACTGGCAGTCGTGACAATTGACGGATAATGCGAGAAGGGTTCCTTTATCCTCGAAGTCGGCTATGCGTTTGGCCATTAATTTAAGAAGAAAGAAACAACACACATGAGAAGCCGAATGTCCAGGCTCGCTACTCAGTGACCCTATTTTCGGGTCAGGGCGTACTCAAAGTAGTAGACAGCTTGTTTCTATTACGAACAAACACCATATGTATTCGCCCGTATTGTCCAGCAGCGTCATCGCACTCACGTTCCTTTCCTTTGTAGATCACAGAGCTTCATCGAGCTACCCATATCCCAAATTGACCCCCATCGAGCCCCTCAGCCCACGCCCCATGAATCGTATCAACCCCAGTTCATCAGAGCGGAGATGCAGTATTTGTCACGAAATTTCCATCTCATCTCGTCTCGTCTGCATCGCGGTGGAGCGGGCCTTTACATCTGATCCCGCGCCATTTCGGAGCGGGGATCCGACGAGTCATCTTTCCTTTTTTCCTTCTCTGCCTCTTCCATCCTGCACCCCGGTTTTTACTTGACAAGATCTCGAGATGTCAGATTGACTGATTATTCGGCGATCTGTTTCCGGGAATGTGGTTCATGGATCGATCTTCTTTTGTATTACGTATTTCGAGATCTTTGTTCACAACTTAACTTGAATGATTGTACGTATTTGTAGGCAGATACGAATCCAGGGCAGCGGATAGAAGGATTTAAAGGAATCGAGACTAGAGAGGCTCTCCAAGTTGTCGATCTTGACTCTTGATTGACATCAGTTGTTGGAAGATTAGTTTAGACGCCGATACTGGACTGCGTTTGGTGTCTGACTCGAGGCAACTGCGAACCCCTTCAACTTTCACGCACGTATACAACGACTTTCTTTCAACATTTGCAATCTCAAGTCTTTGCCAATGCATGAGCCCGTTGAGACTCATATTGCAGAAAAGCAGACCAGTTTCAGTAACAAAAACTTTACAAATATGAATCTGTCTTGCACAGACACCTTCGGACGCGGGGATCCGGCTAGTCGGTGGAGAATTCTGATGTCACGGCACATCACTTAACGCTGTCCCAGGTGTATGTATGACGCTCAGTCGCGCGAGCTGCTGCAGCCTCGGCTACTGCACCAAGCAATTGCCACAGTTGCAGCGTAGAAGCTGGCCTGGTCGTGTTCTGTAGTTCTCTGTGACCGTAAACCAAGAGAAACACATAGTTTCAATTCACGTAATCTCGTTGTTTCCCAAGCAATCCAGCCTCCCCTTGCATCGTGATAACCGAAAGAGGATCAAGGGTATAACCTGATATGCGACGAGCCATGGCGTCACTCAAGCAGACAACGTAAGAAAAACAGAGTCAACATTATGAAGGAGGACTACATACGACTGACGCCCGCTGTAGCCGCACCTTTACCCTCAACACGGGCGACAAGATCCCAGCCGTCGGCCTCGGCACCTGGCGCTCCAAGCCCAACGAGGTCAAGGGCGCCGTCGAGGCCGCTCTCAAGGCCGGATACCGACACATCGACACGGCGGCGGCGTACGGCAACGAGGCCGAGGTGGGCGCGGGCATCAAGGCGTCCGGGGTGTCGCGCGAGCAGATATGGCTCACCACCAAGCTCAACAACCCGGACCACAAGGACGTGGCGGGCGCGCTGGCCAAGAGCCTCGAGCGCCTCGACACGCCCTACGTCGACCTGTACCTGATGCACTGGCCGTGCTCGACGGACCCAAACGGCGATGGCAATGGCAACAAGCGGCACTACGCCGACTGGGACTTCCGCGACACCTGGCGCGAGATGCAGAAGCTCGTCGGCTCCGGCAAGGCGCGCAACATTGGCGTGTCCAACTTTGAGCTGACCAACCTCGGCAAGCTGCTGGCCGACCCCTCCTGCAGCGTCGTCCCGGCCGTCAACCAGATCGAGCTGCACCCGGGCTACCCGTCGCCCGAGCTCTTCGCCTTCAACACCTCCAAGGGCATCCACAGCACCGCCTACTCGTGCCTCGGGTCGCAGGACTCGCCGCTGTACAAGAACGCGACCCTGCTGCGCATCGCCGAGGCCAAGGGCCGCACCGTGCAGCAGGTCCTCCTCGTATGGGGCCTGCAAAAGGGCTGGAGCGTCATCCCCAAGAGCGTCACGCCCGCGCGCATCGAGAAGAACTTTGAGCTTGATGGCTGGGAGTTGACAGACGACGAGGTCAAGGCCATTGATGCCATCCACGAGTCGGAGGGGTCGTTCAAGGTCTGCGATGATGCGTGGTTGCCTATTCGCGTGTTTGACGACAACTTGAAGCAGTAGAGCGTTGCAGAGGATCGCTGAGCTAGAGGAAATGGCGTTTCCCTAGATAGGGTATCATTGCGCAACATTGATGCAGCTTGGTCCATGGATGCAGTGATAAGGTCCAGTGTTGCTCCAGGCGGTAACACTCATAGGGCCACGCTTAGGAAGAATGTAAAGATACTGGGAAAAGTCGACTCATAACTTGGACATCTTCCCGCTCTTGATACCCGTCTCCTCTCTCATGACATCGGCAATATGCTCACGTAGCGACTCGACCAATGTCTGTGCCTCATCCTCATCCAGCTCCTCTCGCTTGCCGCGGCCAAACATGGTGAAGCTTTCACTATACCGGCCACTGGCGCGAATCTCAGGCCGCGGGATGAGGTGGAAGTGCATATGAGGCACGACCTGAGCAGCAGCCGCGCCGTTGTTCTGTACCACGTTCCAATCGACAACGCCCGTAGCGCGCGCCAGAGCAGCCGAGAGCACGCGCACGTAGACGCCTAATTCGCGGGCCTCGGCGGGCGTCGCGTCGGTGAGCTTGGGTCTGTGGGCGCGCGTGCACAGCAGCAAGTGTCCGCGCGAGAGCGGCATGATGTCGAGAAAGGCGACGAGGTCGGGCGTCGAGAGGGCGACAAACGAGGACGGCGTGGTTCGCGTGGGCGAGAAACTTGAAGGCGGCGGCGGGTTGAGCGGGTCGTAGGGTTCGTAGGAGGCGGCAATGTCGCAGAAGGGACACAGGTTGACGTCTTCTGCCGCGGGAGAAGAAGGGTCAAACATGATGTCGACTTGTCGTTGAAGTTGTGGTGATGGACAAGGTTTGGGTTCCTTGGGAGGTGTCACGACTCTTTGAGTCTCTGGGTCAAACGAAAGATATAGTCGATGGAATCGAGGAAGCTGGGCACTCTTGTAGCAAACATGAGATGTCGTGAGGTTCGCGCTGTGGCCTCGGGCAGGAAACAAAGTCGAGGATCGTTGGCGGAATACCTATTGAAAAAGGAAAATGAAAATGGCCGACGGGTTTTGGGCCGGGTTCTGGGCCGAGGTACAAGAAATCGTCAGCCATGTTCTAGAAATTACCCGATTGGGTAATACCATGGTCTCGACTTTCAAGACAGGGTTCCAGTCTACATAGGTCACGTACAAACACAACGGCAGACACTTGTTGCAGATATTGACAAATTTGGGAATATTTCTGGATTATCTATCAAACATCAAGAAGAATTCGAAACTGGTCCCAAGTTTGATGATGAACTGTGCCCGGTAAAGTCTTTGCGCAACAGAGCGGTCGCTTTTCAAGGTACCAAGTATAGCAGACTGGCTTGGATTCGGAACGACTTAGAGCGTCTACAAAGTGGCAGTTCTTCTGGGCCAGGGCCAAGAACATCAAGTAACAACGTACTCGCCATCCATCGTCGTCAACGCAAGCCTACTCTTGGCTTTTTACTTGTTTCGAGTCCAATTACGCCATTGGCTGACTTGAATGTCCAGCCACCTCTGTCCCACGCAGCTTGAGCCGTTGAGTAGGGCTGAATCGACGTTCGGCACCTGCCGAAAACACCAGACTCCGAGACTCATCTGTTCACTTGTACGTTGGGCTGATCTACTGGAGGAGACTTTCACCTTGAGTCCTTGTCCGACTTGCTGCAACTTGACTCGCGCATGACGGGCGTGTGACAGCTCCAGCCAACGCTATACTTTGTACGAATACGCGCAGGTAAAATGTCAATGCAAAGCACAGGCAGTAAGTGACCTCTTTCTGCTTCGTATTCCCCGTTCCAATCTCGGTCCAACTATGCCTGCATAGCACAGCAATGAAGCCACACCTAACAGAGACAATGGGGCCCAAGACAAGGGAAGCTATAACTCCCATCACTGTATATGCCAAAATGCGTCTATGTGGGCTCGTGTTCGACTCGAGAAAGAGCATGCAATCTCACCCTCATCTCCACCCTTGATCTTGGAGTGTCTAGGTCCACGTAGTAGACGTGCCTCGACACGAGCAGATGCAACCGTCATTTAAACAGCGCTCTCCTCTCCGGCATCGACGTCCGAAGCCCCGGTCGCCAGACATGTCCCGTCTGCTTTTGACGACTTACTGCGCCCTGCTGCCGGTATGACTCCGTAAGCGATTGCATCAATTGGTCGCCAGCCCTGTAAACGAATTGTTCGTGTTGGTGGCGCAGCATAGAGCGAACGAATCACTGACAGCCGTAATTAAGCTCGGCCAAGTCCCGCCCTGCAGATATCTATCTGCGTGAGGCGCGTTTTGTCGAAAAGTCACGATATATTCACCTTTCCATCTTCCGTCGAAACACATGTCAAAGGGACACAATGACTTCGAGCACGCAAGAGCATGAACCGAAACAGGGCCTCAGGCCCCTGCGGCACGTCTACACGGCCAACGACCAGCTCAGTCGCCAGGCCGTCTTCACGAAATCGCGGCCGGGAGCGCAGACAACCTACAGCGAGGGGAAGATGGCCGTGGACACAATATACGGCGCATCGCCGTTTGATCCGCAACCCGAATCTGGCGGACATATCGACGCGAGGCCAGCAGCGGCTTCCCGCGCGCTCGGCACCGGCTCCTCTAGTCCCGGCGGCACCGTCTGCAGGGTCGTCGACTTTGCGCCGCTGTACGAGTGCGCGACGCAGCGCGGGCAGAACCTCGACTACGCTGTCGTCGTCGAGGGCAGCATCGTTCTGACGCTCGACTCTGGCCAGGAAACGATCTTGGAACGCGGCGACGTGGCTGTTCAGCGGGCAGCCACTCATTCCTGGCGCAACCCGAGCGAGACGGAGTGGGCGAGGGTATTCTTCGTTCTCCAGGACTGCGCCAATAGTAACAAGCCGGGCAATCCATGGCGATCCTGACGAGACCAGGCGATGTATTTTTCTTTTGACGACAAATCTCGACAAGTCAGTAACAAACGGGCTGAATCGGCGCAAAAGTTCCTCCACGGGAGCATCCCCTCCAAGACGGGAGCCGATTCGACAAAGAATAAGTGGCCGCGCGGGAGCGAGTATGCAGGTTCAGCGACAGCACATCGCATGTGAGCTGAACTTCCAGAAGCCAGGCCAGGGACACAGGGCGGTTGCCAAGGCCGGAACAGATGGTCTCCCGCCGGGGATCCAAGCCGACACCAATCAATGCCCGTTGGGCCATCTTACCAACGGAGCCGACAACCGGCGGCAGATGCGTCTTCACCGAGTTCCGGAAGCACGCCTATAGTCATGATGTGTCTCATCCAAGGCTGGAAGCGATCCCAGGAGGTGTTCATCGTCGGGAGTATGATTCAAATGCAGATGATCAATCTGGTCTCTGAATCAACAGTCTGTATGAGAAATCTCTGTATCTCTAGGAATTGTCAATTCGATATGGCATGGGTGCAGACTGGAGCAGTGAATAAAGGCAGCTCTTGCTACGATGACCAAAAGCTAGTTGGTGATTGGTTTACCGTAGGACCAGCTGACTAATAGAACATTGCGCAATTACTGTACCCACCCTGGTCGTCCGCCCTGCATTCATCATCCAAAGCCGACGTCGGATGCGTAATCAGATTCAAAGTCCCACATTTTTTTCTGATGCGTCTTGCCTCTTCGTCTCGCTCTGCGCTGCCCCTCCATCGTTTGTCACAGCGCATTTTCATCCATCTCGTTGATCTCGAACTCCAGCTCGCATCCGACCCTCACACCCTATTTCAAGAAAGCATGGCACCCTCGCCGGCCATTATCGACATGACCTCGGACTTCAATCCCGCCCAGCCAGCATCCTCGTCCGCTGCCGGGCGCAACCTCCTCCTGGCCCCGCCATCCGTCGCCGCTCACGAAGAGAAGCTGCGCGATGTCTTCACCAAGTTCGACCGCGCAAGTACCGATCTGCAGATGATTGATCGCATATCCGCCGGCCTCGTCACTCTGCCGCCCACGACTTACGACCTTGTTCTCGTCCTCACAGATGCCGATGGCCGCCGGTCCGAAGCCCTCCAGCTGCTCAGCCGCCAAGTGTACGGCCTGGTGGTCCCCTCGATGAAAGTAGGCGGCAAACTGCAATTCCAAGACGGTAGCTCCGGCGCCAGCGACGCGAAAGAGGCCATCCTGGCGGGCTTGGTCGAGCAAGACGGCGCATTCGTGAAGCAAGAAGATGAGGAGGCCGTGGTGCCCTTGAGATTCGGCAAGAAGAAGAGCAATGCGCCAGCGAATGGCTTGGCGAGCACGCCAAAGTTTGACTTTAGCAAACTTGACGACGACGATGATGACGAGCTGGTGGATGAGAATGAGCTGTTGACGGAGGAGGACCTCAAGCGGAGGCCGGCGATCCGTGAGTCTTGCATGTCGCTATACTCCAAAGATGTAATACTGACTTGTGACGCGCAGCCACAGACTGCCAACCTCAGAAGCGGCGGCGGCCTTGCAAGGACTGCACGTGCGGCCTGGCGGCCAAGTTTGAGGCCGAAGACCGGGAACGCCGCGCCAAGGCCGAGCAGGGCCTCGGGGCTCTCAAGCTCGACTCCAACGACCTCAACGAGCTCGACTTCACCGTCAAGGGTAAGACGGGCTCGTGCAACAACTGTTCTCTCGGCGACGCATTCCGATGCTCGACGTGTCCGTACATTGGCCTGCCGGCATTCAAGCCCGGCGAGGAGGTCAGGATCTTGAACGACTTGGTGCAATTGTAGCGATGGGATTGAGTTTGGGATCGGGATCATGAGACGGCGTTTTGGGAGTACATACAGCCAAGAGGCTTTTGGGTACGGGCATGGGTCAATGAAGGTATCTTGATGACGCCAGCTGGATGATTGCTCCTTGACGATGGGATTCTACGTATAGGCGCTCAAGACGAATAGATTACTGACTTGTTTTGGCAAACAATCTGATGCGAAATGAAATCTATCGTTCGTGAGTATCTGTAGGGTATCCTTGAGGGAACTGCATGTATCAATAATAGAGTAGGTGTATGATTTCTAAGATATTGCAGCTGCTGCGTTGTAAAAGCAGGAACATTGCATGAACAGAGACGCGATCTGTAGAAACAGGAATAAAAGGTGATGAGTATTGAAGAGGCATGCCTTTTGGAACGATGCCATGATGTAAGTTACCTTATTCTGACCGTGCTGCGGGCCGTCGCACACGGCCAGAGCGTTTGTCAGCTTGGTCCCTCCATACCATCACCCTCCCCCCCTTTTAGTTTCCATACCCTCACCGCCTTATTTTTTTCTGCCCGACATTTTCCAATCATCAGCCCCACCATTCTCCCCTACGCAACCTCTCTCATCGCGACACCTCTTCTTTTTTGAAGCTTCATCCACGCAATTCAACTCCTCACCGGCGACGATATCACTATCACCCTCACGACCAGCGCACGTACTCGACTCTCACACACGCTCACTCGTTTGCCCGACACATTTGTGCGCAGAGCTGTGAACAGTTGCACCAAAATCGAGCAGCGAGCTATACCCTGCAAGAGAGGAGAATATACACCAAGAGAAATCTACACGTAGAGCAATACACAAAATGCCTCGCGAGGAGTACCAAGTCCCCACGTCCTCCAACGCTGCCGGCGGCGGCGGCGCTGGTGCCGGTGCAGCCCGCGGCTCGACGCGCGACGTCCCCGACTCCCGCTCCCCCATGACGTACCAGTGCGGCGACTGCGGCGGCAGCGTGACGCTCGGCAAGGACGCGCTCGTCGCGTGTCCGCACTGCGCTGGGCGAGTGCTGTACAAGGAGCGCACGAAGCGGTAAGTCATCTCTTTTTTTTTTTTTTTCTTTCCTCTCAAAAAGTGATTTCTCAGTACAGGTCTGGACGCTGACGTTTTGCGCGCGTGTATAGAATGGTCCAATTCGAAGCGCGATAGGCGCGTACATATCCCGACACATCCCCCCATGTTTGCGTCACCCGGTCTCGAATCTGATCGCGTCGTGGTCAGCATGGCAAGAAAGTCCAGGGTGAAAGGGCGCATAACAATGAGTAGTGGCGGTGGTGATTCTTTATTTGCGGCAGGTGACTTACCGCTTGGCGAAGGAAGAATAAAGGAGAATGGTGTTTCCGGAGTTTTCTTTCTTTCTCCTGGGACACTTTTTATCTCTTTGGTTTGATATCATTTACCTGAGATCATTACTACAATGAACCAAGATTTTACTTGAAGACTTATCACAAGAGATCAAACAAACACAAGCAAGATATCAGTTTATGGACTGGGCCGCAGACATGAAATGTGATGCTCTCTCACGATGTTGGTCTTTTTGATGCCGCGATAATGCTTCACTGCTAAGCACTCGGCGTTGTAAAGCATCTACCTAATCAATAGCTCCGTGGTAATCAGGCATGTCACAGAAGACTAGAAGCTCTATACGTCGCTTGGAAACTTTGCTGAGATTTATCTTCATCGACATAATGCACCAAGTAAAGCAATATAGAATGGCCGCGCTGGCCGGGTAAACCCATCTGAAACCCCCAAACTCCAAAACTGCCTTGTCCCGTATTGGAAAATGCCCCCCCTTTGCTCGCTTTCTTCCGTGCCGTCCCGCCCTTACCGCTGCTTGTGCAGGTACTTTGCAAAGCTCGCGTCGCCAACAATAGAGTCGTCCGCGTCTCCGAGGGCAGCCTGGTAACGCGCCTGCAGACCCTCTCCAGCCGTGCCGTCGTCCGAATCATCGTCATCGTCGTCGTCAACATCGCTCGCAACATCCACATCGTCATCACCACCAACACCACCAACGCCACCAGCAACGGCGCCCACCTCGGCGGCGGGCTGACCCACCGACATGCCCTGCATCATCTTGTTAAGCTCCTTGTCGCGCGCCTTCTTCCTCTCCTCGTCGCGCTGCTCCCGCCGCCGCTGCAGCTCCGGGTAGTAATCGCGCATAAACTCGTCGCGCTTCTCCTCGACGGCCGCCAGAAACTCGTCGACGCCCGTGCCCAGGCGGGAGCTCACGCCCACCATGCTCAGGTGCGAGTAGAACTCCTCGAGCACCAGGCTCATCGAGTTGAGCAAGCTGCCCATGTATCCGCTGCCTCCGTGCCCGCCCCCGCCGCCCTCTCCACCACCAAAGGCGTCGTCGTCGCCCCCTTCGTCCCGGCGCAGGGCTTCCTGAAAGGCCTCAAAGTCCGTCATCCACTCCTTGGCAAAGGCCGCGTCCTTGACGTCCGTCTTGTTGAAGACGAGAATCATGGGCAGCTTCGTCTTGTATAGGATCGAGCAAGCGTACAGCATGTTGGACATGAAGGTCGACGTCGATGCCGTCCGCGGCGTGTCGATGATGTATGCAATGACGGTCGGGAACGACGACGCCAGCGACTCGAGCAGGATCGTCCCGGATGCCGACCACACAAACACCTCGATCTGGCCCGGCGTGTCAACGAGGATCCGGTCAATAGGCTTGCGCTCGGGGGTCTTTTCGTCTGGTTGCGCGCGCTTCTCCAGCAGGTTGACAATCTGATCCACCTTTGTAGCGAAGAGGTTGAGCGACGTTAGGATTCCGCCGTTGGGGCCCAGGTTGTACTGCTTCATGACCTCTTCGTAGTTGACCGAATCGCGGATGTCAATATTGGACTCGAACGGCGTCGACAGCACTGCGGGATCTAGATTGATGACATATGGAGGCTGTCCGTTGGAGTGCAGGTGCGCGTTGATCCTCTGCATAAAGGTCGTCTTGCCAGAGCCAGCCATGCCGACACAGACAATCGCGACTGGCGGCTTGCCTTGCCCATCGGCGGTGGATGAGGACGCCATGGCGCCGAAGCCACAGGGGGGAGAACTTGAGTCGCCGTGATCTGAATTGGAGCTTCTGTTCGTGATAGTGAGTGCGATGTGGTGTTGAAGTTGAAAGAGCGAGTGCGAAGTATGCAAAGTGTAAATGGCAGCGCCTTTCTCGATCAAAATTTGGTCGCAATTGACGATGGGGAGAGGTCTCTCTCGAGTTCTTGGCATCTTGCCTACCCTGAACCAAGGTTGCCCCGCCAAGGCTTATCGATTGCCCCGCGCCCGTTCCCACTACATGTAACTTGGATGACATTGATGCACCCCTCCAAATACCTAACTTAGGTTCCAACTTCCAATGGCCAGATGAGCAGCTCTCAAAATGCCAATAAGGCGACTTTAACCTGCCAAGTTCATCGCTGTGAGACATGACTTCTCGGCTTTTCAAACTCCACAGCGCCGTTTTCCTTGATACTGAGTAGATTTGACCTCGCGTCACTTCAAGCCTTCATCACTATTACCGCCATCGCCATCTCCTGAATCCGGGCCGACCTGTTAACCGTCGGTGCCACTGCTTCGGAATGTCGCACACAGCGCCGCGTAGTGATGTGTCAGATCCAGCACGTTCTGTGGTAGACTCGTTGCCTGAATGATACTCCTCACTTTGACGGCGCCCTCGTCTTCAATCAAAGTCCGAATTGTGTGAAGCAGCTCGGGGCTGAACTCGCTGTACCACCGGTACTGCCAAGTTACCAGTCTGATGACCGACGCAATCGTCTCGCGCGTGCTCTTGGTCTTTTCGAATACGCGCAAGACGCCCGAAAGCGCCTTGGGGCTGAATCGTAAAGCGAGACAAGCTCGGTACGCCTCGACTGCTTCATCGATATGCTGTAGTCGCTCCGCCAATGCGCCAAGAATCTCCCATTCTTCTGCCGACTTGCGGTACTGGATCTGCTGAGCCCGATATTGAGCCATTTGTGTTCGCCAGATGGTGTATACCCGCAAGTCTTCGTACAGAACCATAAACAGGCTGTCCAACCACCTCTCGCAGAGGCGCTTTGTGTTGAGTTTGGATAGATGCTCGTCATTCGATGTTGTCTGTGTCATGTCAGTTCGACCCACGGTAAGCAAGCTAATTCATCTCACATTCTCGCTATCCGCCTTCACTTCACGTGGATCAATCGTGTTGGACGGCTTCTCCACAGCATTGCCCTGGCTGTCGTCACTCAGCGTCTTTGCCAGGTTGTCGCCTGAGAGCCCTCCTTCATCTTCGTCTTTGGGTCCTCCATTGCCGTTCGTCGCTGGATCCGGTGTCACCTGGAGGTCATCTACGCTCGGCGACTTCCTCGGCGCTGTCGTATGCGTTGCCTCTTGCTTCTCAGTTCTGTACTCATCCTCCATCACGAACACAGTGCTTCGGATCTTGAGCAGCTGATCCCAACCAATCTTGGCTGTCATCTCAGTCAAGATGCTGTAGGCTTCCTTAAAGGTACCTCGATAGGATGCAGCACGGAGCCCCATGAGACTAGCGTCGACCTGTTCCGAAAACCGAGAATCTGGCTCGCTATCGATATCGTCAAGTCGGGTGTCCGCGAGAATGGGGAGATGTACTTCTTTGGGTTCAGGCATGATGGGCGTGTCCTTGTCCTGGTAAGTAAACATGGGACAAGAGTTTAGAGTTGTCAGCGCATTCTCCCAGTCCTCCATGGCCACGTAGACCTGAGCTAGCCTGGCCCACGTCTTGAACTCGCTGGGGGCTGCAACCGTGCTTCGGTCAGCGCAGCCAAGAGCCATCCGAAGGCGTTCCGACTTGAGCTCCGGTGTCTCGGCCCTTTGTGCTTTCTTGAGCAGGAATTCAGCCTGCGTATCGAGCATAACGTAATCCATTGGCGTCTTCTGGAGCGACTGGTACAAGGTCTTGATGCCCGCGACTTCTTCGTTGCCCATGAAGAGGACCTTGGCGAGCAGTGACGAGACCTCCACACTCTGGCCGCGCAGTTTCTCAAAGAGATTGATGCCGGACGCATAACGACCTGTCGTCTCAAAGTACTTCAACAATCCCGTCGTGAGATGATTCGATACATTAGTCGGTACCTGAACGACAGAATCGGACCCAAGTTGCCATCCTGTACCAAGTCAGACCATCATCACGTTTGTCCGGGCCTGAAGCGCACGTACCCCGGAAGAAGAGCTGTTCTGCGGCATGCAAGAACCGATGCTCAGTCTCTGTGTTTGTGACGGGGTTGAATCTGCGAACGCCAACGATCTTGCGAATCGTCTGCCCACTCCCGTCGTCGGCATACGAATATGCTCTTAGCACACTGCAAAGGTACGTCTCGAGCCAAAGCTCATCAGACGCCTTGCGCTTCTCCCCTCGCTCGTCAACACAGTAGCTCTCGACGGTTCCGGGTATTGATACGTGGACTCGCATGTCCAGTCGAGACAGAGCGTTATAGCAACTGTTTTCCAGTCAGCTGCATTTATTGCTTCAATTCTTTTCTGACGTACCAGTACAGTCCCTCAACGATCTTGGACGTCGCGTTGGGGCCATTATCCTTGTAAGTGAGTGTATTGATATATGCTGCTAAGCTCGCTGAAGAGGAGGCATCGACGCCTGTGACATGATGATAGATGCCGGTCTGGGAGCTTAGTCAGGGTTATATCTCCCAGCAGTCCTGGAGAATTCCTACATACCTGCCGCGCAGGATTGCGCGTTCCTTGTTTGAGCAGATGAACAAGGTCCGGGGGACCAAGTTCTCGTAAGGAGATGAGCGACTCGGTTCGTGCGTCGATAGATTCGTGCAAGACCTCCTCGGTTAGGCTGAGAGCTATAATGAGCAAAGGGTATCATTGTCAGGGGCCGGAGCAGTCATACTCGGGGACGGCTGGCGCGACCATGACCACAACGGATGACAATGGCGGTTGGATCTGCGACTCAGGTATTGGTGAAGCAGGCGACTTTAGAAAGGATCGATGCGAAAGTCCGACTGGTTTACCGGCCGTTGGTCCTGTTGAGGGACACGGGTCGAGGCGCGATTAGGGGTCGGAGGCGAAGCTTTGTCAATGCATCGATGTCGCCCAGTGGATCGTTGAAGGTCGACAGTGACGTTCAAAGGAGTCGGCTAAGCTGGTCTCGACGAGGTTGGGATGCGATGAAGATTGGCGCAAAGTCAAAAGTTCGGAGGCAGGAGAAGTTGAATAGAGCAGTTGATCCCCGTGGCCGCAGGTGCAAGTGACGGTCTGAGCACTGTGCTATCGCGCCTCGGGCCGCTGTAGCTCCCAAGCTGCTCCTCTACCTCGAAGAATGGTCTCTCAAGCCCCAATGACTGCGCCTCAACACACGTGGCAAACAGGTTCCTGGATGACCTAGCACTTGCCCCACACTGTGTCACGGGCTGCCCAGAGTCGATAATGGCCGGAGCCCGACGCCACACTTCAAAAACTTGGCCATTCAAGCTTTATTGACAGATTACGTCAAGTACCACTACTCGATAAACGCGTGAAAGGGTACCTAATTCCCTGCATATGGTTGCTTTGCACTTTAAATCAATCGCGTTTCCGGAAGTCTTGCGACGCGATTAGCATTCTGGACATAATCGACATCTCGAACAACCTAGATGTCACCGTAGGCAACGTCGACCACCGACATGCCGCTCGCTTCTTTCGCGCATTGTCGACGTGCATGACGGCTCAAGGGCTGAATCACCGTCGCGACAATGGTATTATCCTCGACATCCGTTTGCGCCTGTCCCATACTAATGCAGAGTCGCAGCCAGCTTTCCAGGCCATTAACCTCGAGCCAGAGGAAAACCTCGACGAACAGGTCGACACCACCAAAGAGCTCCACGTATGTTTATCAACCAATTTCTGTCACGGTGTCTGCGACGATATCTAATCCGATATCAGGTCGATGAGGCGCTCAAGCGATTCCAGACGGCCCTGAAGCTCCATGCCCAAGGTCCGAGAGCCCGCGAGGCTGCTGGCGAAGCGTATGCGGATTTATTTGATTCGGAAATATTCACCTACCGCGAAGCCAAGACCGAGTACGAGCGATCCGAACGACAAGCCGAAGACCCCCCTGGATCCGCCTCTCTAGAGCCTTTTGCGGCGTCTCTCGAAATCGATGCAGTCGGAAGTGACGGCGTCGCTGCGAGCCTCTCCCAAGCCCTATATCTTGCATACAAGAACTACGGACAGTATCACCTAGACAAGCTCAAGGACAGAATTTCTTCAGATACCACGTGGAACAAGGCGCGCATTCGATACAGCGAGGATGAAGCCAAGTTTATCATTGAGAACTGGCTGGCCGCCTTGGATCAAGACCCTTCGGACCCAGAACTATGGCGACGTCTGGCCCGACTTGCTGGCTCGATGAACAGTGGGAGGGCCAAGAGGTATTGTCTCGAGGCTGCCGTTGAGCTCGACGATGACCCAGCCGTCATGGAAATTGAGCCCCCCTCTCTTGCAGAGGGTCTCGCTGGCGAGCAACTCAAGGACCACCTGCGTATCCTCGGCGACAGCATGTCTCTATCGCATCCAATAATGGCACCTTGGCTTAGAAAACACATGCCCGAGATGATTAAACGGCATCTCGATCCAATTCCATTTCTACCGGATCCGACCAAAAATCTAGCTCCTCCGACACCAGATTCTGCCGCTGATGAAGCCCCGCTTGACGTGGTTCTAGGCGACTGCGATGCTAATGTCACCCCAGATCAAGAATCACCTGAACCCATCACGTCATGGCCCAATCTCGGTGTCGAACTCATCAGGTGTCTACAAGATGTAGATGCTGCTGTCCGAATATGTGCCTTGGTGACTAGATCATCGAATAGTACCGCGGTCATCTTGGATGAACCTGGCAAGGGGAAAGACGTGAAGGCAGGGGACGACGAAAGCAAGCTGGCATCCGAAGATCAGGTTTCTGACGTCAGATCGCAGGGAAAGGGAACGTCCAAAGACCGGCAGACATCCAAAGCAGCCGAAGGGAGTACGAAGGGATCTGAGCAAGTCTCGAGAGAGCGCGAATCATCAGCGGCAACGAGGAAAAGATCACAGTCGACAGCTGGCTTTCCAGACGCGACCGAGGAAGACAACGGCGTCGAGAAAAGGAGCAAGAGAGTACGGAGGAGGACTGATGCTAGGGAGGCCGAAGATACCACCGACCCCAGCATTCTGGTCGCGACACAGATTCAGGCCTATCAAGACGTCGACTCCAGTCTCTTTAGATTGACCAAGAACATACTTGAAACAATAGGCGTGGAGGATCGCGGCACGCTGCATTGCTTACAAGAGGTACTGGACTCTTGCTCGGTAGAGGATCGCCCGTCCAAGATCACTCACCTATGCGCGCAAGATTTGCGAAGCGTCATGACTGGGTTCAAGGAAGACACAGCAATGGTTCTTCTCAACAAGAAAGAACAGGCCACCTTGGGTCTCTCTTCGTTTCTCGAGCACGCCAAAACCGGTTCGCAGGACAAACCCAAGTTGCCCGCTTTTGATGAGACAACGGGCCTTGTGGACTTTGCAGAGAGTGTTCGCGTTGGTGCATCGTGGATGACGACAGACGACGTAGCGTTTGAGTGGGTTCGAACCGTCAGCGAAAGCTATATGACCTCTACGTGGTCAGATACCATGAAGTTAACCGTGGTTCAAATGCTCAATCGGGTCGATGCTGTTCTATATCGAAACATCACCAACTCTTTCGAGCAAACTGATCCGAATACAGGGGATCTTGCTCGTCTGGGACAGATGATCTCGATGCTCTTTGAACTTCACGTCGATATATACGAGAGAATCACCAACCCCAGCAGCGCTGTCGACTATGCAACCCGTATGGAGACCAAATATCGCCTGGGTAGATGGATGGACGTCGCGTCGACCTATGTCCAGCTCATGGACAAGCCTGATACGGACCCTCTTTGCGTTCGCTTCCTATGGGCGTCGGTCATGGCATCATCGTTGGCAGACAATCCTGTCCGAGAGCACATACTTCTGCTCTGGACCTCGATACGAGACTTCTTAATCACTGAAGGCATCGATCCGATTGATAATCCAAACAACGTCGTCATGCCCTCAATATCGGCCGCCGCTGCCGATCGCGAGATATCCAAGCTTACAACCATGGACTTCTTCCTTGGCCTTTTCCAAGACGAAATGGAAAACCCTGTGCAGGTCATAGAAACTCTCGAACCCGTCTTGAATCCTTCCTCAGTATATACAACGGTCGAAACAGCAGTCGCCTCAAAGGACGGCCTGGGCTCTTCTTCATCCAGTCGAGCATCATCCCCTGAACAGCAGGGCGTCCCCGTATCCGAATGCGCAACACAAGGTCTGCGCGATCTATGGAAGTTCTTATCCAGCAGCAGCACGGAACTTCGTCTCTTTCTCTGGTCGAAGCTAGGAGACGCGTACGCAGCCATTCAGTATCATACAAAGCGACTCTCTTGCATCCTCAAGAGTATTGAGATGATTATGACTGACCTCGAGGGCGAGACTTATTCCAAGACTCCAAGTGACTCCCGAAGACTTCTTTTCATGAGGACGCTCAAATCTTTGGACGAGCTGATCATTCAAGCTCTTTCCATGGGGCTGAATGAGAGCGGAGCCTTCGAGATTATCGATCAAGACCACATCAGGTCAAGTGCCAGCGCCTTGGCGAAGCTCAGCTGCATTCTTCATGTTGCACCGCTATGTGAAGATGAGGCCCGCATAGGCATCACAACCGCCCCGTCGAACAACAGCACCTTCATGTCCCTCGTGACGAAGCTCCGGGAGATGCAGGTTCGCGCGTGGTCCCTTCAGTATACACTACTCAAGTCCGGTCTGTCGCAACAAGAAGATGCTATTGCTGCTGAGGCCGACCTGGCAGATTTCCTTGCCGCGGTGCACAGAGTGATTGGACTACGCAAGTATTGCAAGGCTTCCAACAAGATTTTCCTCAAGATGATGCGCATGGAGCTACTGAAATGGAATAACGTGGAAAGCTGGGAAGATCATCTCGGACAGGTACTCTATGACCTCCATGGCCTTAAGCTGGGTGTCGGCCTGTGGGAGATTCAAGATCACGGCTGCCCATACGACAAGCTGGAGAAGCGTCAGGCTATGCAGCTCGTTGAGAAGGTCATGATCCTCGCTCGTCGCATGCCCATGAAGGATCTTCTCAAATCCGATCTCAAGACGACCATTGAGCATATGCAACAGGCCATCGGGCAGACAAAGTCGACGCCGCAAATGATTCACAACCTACGCAATTTTACCGAGATCCTGAAGAAGCCAATTCATCCCCTGCGCATGTACCAGGCACTATCAGGCAACGTGTCAGTGGACGCGGTTGGCATCAATATACCAGAAGCCGCCTTGGCCAGACACGGCTGGTTCTTCCTGCTCGGCATGATTGCCTTGACCAAGTTCAAGGGCGTCGACTTGAACCGCAGGCAAACACCCGGGGCGACGGACGACTTGCGAATCGGCGCGACATTCCTTCGACTTCAATTGCAATTTACCGCCGATAACTGGCAAGCGTGGTTCCGGCTGGCCGAATGCTTCGACTATGAACTCGACGAGGCTGTCTTGTGGACAGCGGATAAGATGAATAAGGACCGCACAGAGCTTGTCAGATTTCAACGAAGTGCAATGCATTGCTATACGCTGGCGCTTTCGAATTCTCGGCACGTCGAAGTCGATGTTAGCGACGGAGACGCGCTGCATGATCTCTACCACAAGTTTGCCATGCGCTTATACTCGTCGAGCCGAGAGCCGTTTGCCATGGAGCCTTTCGAGCACTCTGACCAGGAGAGGTTCTTTATTGAGAACATGGGAGCCGGTACCTTCAAGCGAATTCTACATGACCAAATGTCCGAGTACAAGGTCTGGAAGATGGCTGCGAAGCTCTTCCGGATGGCCATGGAGAGGAACCCGGCCATTTGGATGTGAGTCGATATTGCCGACCTCCGTGAGCTATGCTAACAGCATCTAGGAACCCCTATATGCTCGCGAAGTGCTATTGGAAAATGTACCAGACTCCCTGGGAGAACCTGGACAGCACCGACAGGAAATGCACGGTGACGATTGATCAGCTCCTGAACACTCTGAAGAAATCCATCGAGGTTGCCACGAATGCGCGAAAGTCTCGCAACAGTGACCCGATTCTGGAGCCTCACTACAAAATTGTGTCCATCCTGCACAAGCTTGTCATGCGTGGCGATGTTACTGCAGCCGAAGCGGCTTCCGTCTTGTCTCAGCAGCCTTTTGGGGTTCCCGTCGATCCTGAGGATCATTACGCGGCTTTCTCGGAGCCAGAGGACTGGGAAGAATACATAATTCGCAACTTGAGCCGCCTTCGAGACAAGGACAAGTCTAACTGGCACCATCGAATCGTTATGCGTCATGCGCGGATCCTGTTCGAGGAGTGCAACACGGCGCCGGATGGCGAAGGATACGTCGAGGCCAAGGCGGCATTCACTATTCTCAAGGAGAACATGTTCACCAAGACCATGGTCATGAACGTGTGGAAATGTGATGCCGAGCGGCCAGGTCGTCACCATGTGTTTACTGAGCAATACGTCCGATTCATGACGAAGCTTCTCCTCATAATGGCAGATCGTACCAACCTGGAGTTGTTGCTGCGTCGCCTGCGGAAGAAGGGCGCCGACTTTTACCACTTTACGGACCTCTGGCAGTCGTGTTGCTTGGCTTACCTGAAGCTACTCCGCGCGGCGCACAAGATCCATCCTGCCGCCGAGGATGTGTTCAAGGCGCTACCGACTGAAGAGTTTGAGATCATCAGTGAGAGAATCACGACGTGGGCGGCCGGAGAGGGGCCGCATATTGCAGAGCTCAGCTGCATGAAGGAGGCCGTTGAGTTGAAGAAGCTGAACGCAAACCTCATGAAAGTCGCGCCGATTGATGATCTCATCAACGACTGCTACACCGGGATATACCTGAGCGTTGCCAGCAGCCTTCCTGGCTTGGAGCCGAGCAAGGTCATTGCGGAACGCAACCATGCCAAGGAGATTGCGGCCGAGCTCGAGGCAGTCGCTCAGGCTGATGGGAAGCCAAGTAGCTCATTGAGTACGATTCTGAACCCGTCCAACGGCCAAGAAGGTGCTGCTGGCACTTCGACGCCAGTCGATGCAGAGAAGACAGAGGCTGCGCCCCGAGGCCGCAAGATGGTCAGGAGGCCCGACATTCTTCGCAAAGCGGAACAAGCCGTCATCCGGTCGCTCGACGTGCCTAGTAAGCTGGCCAATTCCAAGAGCCGCGTTAGCAGTGTGTCTAGCAAGCGCGGCAGTCAGACGCCGGCCGTGGCGTTGAGCGATGCTAGCAGCAGCGACGAGGACGAGGGACCAGACGCGCAAGTCAGGCGCGAGGCCGGCGCGGACCTCGACGAGGAGATGAAGGACGCCGACGCGACGGAAGAAGCCTGTGACGACGACCACGGAGACGGCAGGGCGGACGGTAAAGACGACACTGAAGTCGGCAGCATCCACGATTCCGCCGACGAGAGTGACCTAAGCGACGTGCCCGAAGGCTACGATGAGGAAGTTCCGCCGGGCCTGATGTTCCCCAACCTGAGGCGTGCCGAGCGAAGTGGAGAGACGAGCGGCGAGGACGCCGATAGCGAAAGTGATGGAAACGGCACCATTGAGGCTGTTGACGCCGACGAGGAGGTAGTGGACGAGGAGGAAGAAGTAGAACACGAGCACGAGCTTGCCTTTACGCACACCCACGCGCGCCTGCAGCATGAGGAAGATGGGACCAATCAAGAGGACGAAGGGGAGGATGTCGGCGGCGAAGAAGAGGATGAAGAGGAAGAGGATGAGGAAGAAGACGATGACGAGGAGACGCTGGACGGCGAGGCAGAAGAGAGTGACGAGGGAGAGGAAGTGGAGACTGAGGGCGAGCCGGAAGTCGAAGTCGAAGCGGAAGCGGAAGTCGAAGCCGTCGAAGATACGGACGCTGATCGGCAGGACACTGAAGCAGACGAGGACGGCGACGATGGCGAAGGAGAAGAAGAAGAAGAAGATGATGAGGACGACGAGGCCGAGGACGAAGAAGAGGACGAGGATGAGGATGCGGAAATGGCCGACGCCGATGTAGGCGAGGCGACGACGCACGACGGGGATGCGAGTGAGATGATGTTGTAGGATATCAATTATATGAATCCCTCAAGGGAACCCGTCTACTGCCCCGTTCCCGTTCCCGGATGACTTGCTTTCGCGGTACTGTGAACTGGACTGGGGGAGACTGTATACTCTAATACAGTACACTGATTTATGTACGCGTGCGCTATGGAGTTTGGAGTTTACAGTCCTGTATACTATAGAAAGTGGTTCACGCGGGTAAAGACCCGGGTTACAGCATTTGTTAAGACTGGTATTTTGTATTTGTAAATTACATACATATACATGAAGTATAGTATTCATGAGGTTTATACTTGAGCGTGGCAGGGTGAGCCGTGTGTCTACTGGAGCTGAAAGTGAGTGACTGACCGCATGCGGTGTCACCAGCTCGGAAACTGGCCGTCGATACAGTGCCATACAGTACAGAACGGTATGTTGGTATCGTGCCGCACTGCCGATATCCCGGAGTTTGAGTCTCGAGATCTTCGGTGAAGCCTGCCTGGGGGAGCGTCGGTTGTTTTTTTCTTCTCAAGAGTCCCCTCGGAAACTCCCCGTCGAGGGCGGTCTGTCGCCGAACTTGCGATTCATCTCTTGTATCCCGCCGGCTTCTACTTTTATGCTCCTAAACCTGCCTGATCCCGACGAACCGGCTGTACTGCATGCCAGCAGCAAAAGATGTCTATCCTCCGTGTCCAGCGAGGAAACTGTCCTGCATGATTCGAAACCCAGGAATGGCAGAAGCGTGACGTAGGGCCAATCCTAGGATACAAAAGTCGTCTCTCTTCGAAACCACCCCTCGGGTTACCCATCGATGGGTCTTCCCAGCGCAGAGACGCAAAATTACCTCGTTTTGGACGAACCCTTGTGGAGAGGAAGGGCCCCCGCTGCTGCTCCTTTTCGAGGTTTTCTTACGGTATAATCATGTAAGCCCCCCTGGGAGCGGGCCGGATCGCGAACGAGGATAAACATGCCGGCCCTTGGCCCATCTTTATCGTACTACAGACTGTACAGTTACTGTATCGTACCGTACCGTGGTGGAGTCTTCCGCTTTTTCTCCCAGGCAAGCGGTTGGGGGGAGGGGGGATGCCAAGTTGGAACGAACGCTGCCCTTCTTGGCCCCGGCTCAACAAGTTTCTGGTTCGGAGAAGAGGATGATGGGGTGGATGGGAGGAAGAGGAGTCGCCAGCGTGAGTCTCGCGGTCATTTGTAGCACAAAAGGGTTGGCAATGGGTATGCGGGCGAGTCAGGGGGGGGGGACAAGGACGTTTTGTCGGTCCGAGCTTGGAAGGAGGTCCACCAGAGATGGGACCGATGCAAGTGAGATTGGCGTTCCCGTCGCTATGATAAACGATGTTTCGTACAGTAAAGTACTGTACTCGATACTGGTTGTAGGCGTGGTATAATCTCCGTTGACGACGAGGATGCATTAAGAGATTGATAACCTGGCTCGGGGGGTTCGGTAACTGGCGAGATGGGGGCTCAAGATAATCCTGCATCATGTCAAGTTGTACCAAACTGTACAATACCGTACTGGCGGCTACAGTATACAATAATGTCGAGGACGATGGATCCGCACGAAAGAATACAGTGCTGTGCAGTACTGTAGATTGAATAGAAGGAGCGTATGTATCTCGACATCAGCTCCCCAAGCTCTTCCCTTTGTTCATCTGTTCCGCCGTCGTGATCGCAGCTCAGGGAGACTCGCGCGAGTAAAAGAGTGTAGGCGCCAACTCACGCCGCGCCGAACAACCATGAGACTCGGCGTTTCAGCGCTCCTGTTTGGAGCCTTTGCGTGGTCGCATCCCCTGATGCTCACACAGTCCGAGACCGAGACTGCCGTTTCTCCAGGTCAGTTTCTTGTCTTCTTCATCTGCAAAAGTCGTGAAAGAAGAGGGAGAAGAGCTTGCGGTTCATCCCTACAAACTCTGGCGGCTCGATAGTCATGCGCCAACCAGCGGCCCCGAGAAGAAAACGAGCTGACAATGGACTCGTCATCCAGAGCTTATTCAGGACATTTATACGTACGCCTCCTTCAGCCACGCCGCCTACTGCTCGGCAAACTATGACGGCGCCATAGGCAACCTGCTGTGCCGGGGCAACTCGACGGCCGGGTGCCGCAGCCTCGGCGCCTCGCGGACGTCCTTTGAGTTCACCGACAAGGGCGAGGTAGCCGGCTATGTCGTCGCCGATCACGAGCGCAAGCTGACCATTGTCACATTTCGCGGCTCCTGGCGCCGCTCCGACGTCTGGCGCAACCTGCGCTTCTTCCGCACCGGCGCCGGCCTCGTGTGCGCAAAGTGCAGCGTCCACCGGGGCTTCTGGAACGCGTTCCGCAGCGTCAAGGCGCAGATTGACGACATGATTCTCGGGCGCAACAGCTTCGCCGGGCCCGGATACCGCATCGTTGTCACGGGCCACTCGTATGGCGGCGCCGTGGCCATCGTCGTGGCGGCGTACCTGCGAAGCCGCGGGCAGGACTGCGACCTCTTCACGTACGGCTCGCCACGCGTTGGAAACAAGGCATTTGCCGACTATGCCAGCAGGCCGGGTCGTGGCACGACGGCGCGCATCATCAATGCCAAGGACATTGTCGCCGCGCAGCCGCCGGCCATATTCGGCTTCGCAAACATTAGTCCCGAGTTCTGGTTTGAGAAGGGCATCGCGGAGGCTCCCTTTCCCAATAATCTCCGAGTCTGTCGCGGTACCGATGTGACGGAGTGCTCCGGGCAGTTTGGATTGCGCGACCTGGCGACTGCTGCTTATACTAAGACGGGCCTCAAGAACCATATGGCGTACGCGTACGCCAATAACACAACGCCTTGTCGTGAAGACGAATAGCCATGGATAGATGGGCTGGAAAGATAGGTGAAATGGAAATAGAAAATAATTCATGACGAATGCAGTGAAACTCCATTCAACGTTGCGACATGGCAACGATCTTGCGGGACAGCGACGAGCGTAAATGAAGACGTAAATGTACGAGAGATATCGTAAGAGGTGAGTCAATTTGCAGTAATTGAAGACTCGGGTATCGAGAGAAAAGGAGGGAATCGAAAACGAGTCGCTAGCCGTCCTCCTTATCCATGTCATCCCGTCGCCTCTTCTCGCTGCCCTTGCCTCGCTGTTTCCTATTGTTTTGTGACTCGGTAATGGCCCTCATCTCAACTCTTGCGTGTCGTTGAGCCTCCTCCACTCTGCCCTGAAAGGCCATGACCTCCTCTTTTTCTGTCGGATAGCTCTCGAGCTTCTTGCCCATTGCCGCCTCGATTCTCTGGTATAACTCGACGTCGTACTGCGTGACAAGGCTGATGGCGACACCCGACTTACCAGCACGGGCAGTACGACCGACACGATGAATGTACGTCTTGGAATCTTGAGGCAGGTCATAGTTGAGGACCACGTCGACCTTGGGGATATCAAGACCTCTGGCAGCAACATCGGTGGCGACGAGGATATCTCGAGTTCCGGATCTGAATTTGTTCAAGGCGCCCAAACGTGACGACTGTGATAGTTGACCGTGCAGGGGAATGGCTCCGAAGCCGAGAGTGCGCAGCAGAATGGCTATCCTCTGTGTCTCAAAAACGGTGCGGCTGAACACAATCGTCGACTTGCCGGCGAACTCGTTGACAAGGTAGATGAGGTACGTGTCTTTCCTGACCTGAGGGATGAAGACGTAGTGCTGCAAGAGTGTCGATACTGTTTGATACTTGTTGAAGCTGATGCTGATTTTGACAGGATCCCGCAGACTGGCCCTCTGCAGGCTTTCAACCTTGGAGCTCATTGTCGCTGAGAAAAGATAGGTGCGGCGCTCGCGGGGAATGAACTTGAGGAGCTTGTCGATACTGGGGCCAAAGTCCATGTCCAACAGGCGATCGGCCTCGTCCATGACAAGATACTTGAGAGTGCGGAGAGAAAAGCCCTTTGTCTTTTCCAGGTGATCGACCAAGCGGCCGGGAGTGGCGACAATAACATGAGGTTTCTTTCCAAGGGCTATAGCTTGAGGCACCATGTCCAGGCCGCCGACGATGACGGCGCATCGAAGAGAGATGAGGGAGCCGAGAGCCTCGAATGCCTGACCGATTTGGGCAGCGAGCTCGCGCGTCGGAGCCAAGACCAGTCCGAACAAAGGCTGAGGCTTGTCGAGAAGAGCCTGAAGCATGGGAAGAGCGAAAGCAGCCGTCTTTCCACTACCGGTTTCAGCGAGGCCAATAATGTCGCGGCCCTGCAATGCGACGGGGATCGACTTTTCTTGAATGGGCGTCGGGAATTTGTAATTGAGGGCCTCGCAAGCCTCGCATAGTGAATCGACGATTCCCTGGAAGTGTCAGCTGAATGTGAAACAGAAAAAAAAGGGAGAAAATAGAGATATACCAAGTCTTTGAATGTCTTTTGAGTCTCTGCCGGTTCTTCTGCTGATTCTGCTGGAGCGCCGTCGAGTGTGACCGACTCCTCCGTGGACTCTGCTACCGAGGGCGCGGGAACACTTTTCTCGACATCTCTCTTCTTTTTTGTGCCGTTGGACACTTTTCTTCTTTTTGCCTCCATTGTGAGTTCAGTCGTACCCGAATCGCAGGTTATCGTTATTGAGAAATGCCGTGATCGAATTCAAAGTCTCGGGGTTTGGCAGGACAAGAAATTTTGCGGGGCGGCCTTATCGCACGTGGGTCGCCGACGTTATCGCAATGGCCCCGCCAATTTTTTTTCCTTGCAAGTCTTATCCTAGTGATAGCAAGTCGCAAATCTTCAGTCTCGCAATTGCAACCACTGCGACATCGACAAACAATTATCACACAATGGCTAAGAAGAGAACAAAGAAGAGAACCCATGTCGGGGCCAATAACCCGGAAACAGCTTCGGCTGGTCGGGCTTCTGCTGCCGATCCCAAAAGCATGGTCATTCGCATCGGCGCCGGCGAAGTCGGATCGAGCATCAGCCAGCTTGCGACGGATGTGCGAAGAGTCATGGAGCCAGGAACGGCGAGTCGATTAAAAGAGAGGAGAGGAAACAGACTCAAGGATTATGTGGTCATGTGCGGTCCGCTCGGTGTCACACATCTGATGCTCTTTTCACGGTCAGAAAGCGGCAACACAAACCTCCGATTAGCAGCAACGCCGCGAGGGCCGACGATGCACTTTCGTGTGGAAAAGTATTCCCTCTGCAAGGATGTACAAAAGGTTCAGAAACATCCACGTGGTGGCGGCAATGAGTTCCTGACTCCCCCCTTGGTAAGTTGCAGCTCTCAGGATCTATCTCGAGCCCTCGACTGATCCTTGGCAGCTCGTCATGGACAACTTTACACGACCCGAGACAGACGCCAAGTCTGCGGTTCCGAAGCACCTCGAATCTCTCGCTACGACAGTCTTCCGATCTCTCTTTCCTCCAATCAACCCGCAGGCCACGCCACTAAAGTCGGTTCGAAGGGTCGTGCTGTTGAATCGAGAGCAGTCTCCTGAAAACGACGGCAGCTTCATCATCAATTTCCGACATTATGCCATTACCACGCGATCTGCAGGCGTGTCTAAACCTTTGCGCCGTATCAACGCCGCCGAGAAGTTCCTGGCCACCAAGTCGAGTCGGCAGGGTAAGATGCCCAATCTCGGCAAGCTCGAAGATATTGCCGACTACATGATGGGAGGCGAAAATGGTGACGGGTACATGACCGATGCAACCAGCGGATCCGAGGTTGACACAGACGCCGAGGTCGAGGTACTCGACTCTGCACCGCGAAGGGTTTTGTCAGCCAAGGCACGGTTGGCGGCCGAACAGGAAGGCGCCGAAGAGGAGCAAGAAAATGTCGAGCGAGTCGGAATCAAGCTAGTCGAGCTTGGCCCCCGAATGCGATTGCGCCTGACAAAGGTCGAGGAAGGCCTCTGCGCGGGTAAAATCTTGTGGCACGAGTACGTGCAGAAGAGCAACGCCGAGGTCAAGGAGCTCGAAAAGAGGTGGGAGAAGAGGCGGCAAGAAAAGGAGGCGCGTCGCAAGGAACAAAAAGCAAACGTGGAGAAGAAAAAGGCAGCCAAGGAGGCTAACAAGAAGACCAAGGGCGAAGACGGCCAGGGCGAGGATGAAGACGACAGCGACGACGACGATGACGACGAGTATTACAGCGACATGGACGTCGACGACTTTGACAGCGAAGGTCTCGCTGGAGACGCCGAGATGCAGGTCAATGAGGAGCTGGAGGAGGCAAGTGAGGACGAAGAGTAGAGGGAGTCGGATTCTTACACGGGGCAAGGCGTTTGATAGGCTGCTGCATTTGGGTCACACAGATGTGCTTTTCTTTCATCACCATTTCGACGAGATACCTTCAACTGAGCCCGATTCATCGATTTTGGGCTGTCCGCAGCATGTCTTTTTGAGATGATGTGGCTTGCGGAGACAAAGTTGCTAACAAATATAGATATGTTGGCGAGGATTGCATTGCGAGGCCGGCGAGAATTTCTCGCGTGTCTACGGCCGGCTGCTTAGAAGGGTAACATGATGATGGTGATGCGAGTGACCAACCCAGGCCTCTCATTGAAGCGAACTCTATGGACATTTCGATCTTCCACTTGACCGCGTGACAAGAAGCAGCAAGTTTGCTCAGTTCTTTATTGACTCTTCCCGAATGGAGGCAGGCTGGCTCATCCTACCGAGTTGATATATCGTTCGGTTCGACTCGATATTCCTTGAGACGTGATTCAACATCGATGCGAATAAACACCAGTTCCAGCCCCATCCCATCCATAGTATCCTCCTCACCCGACTTTTCTTTGTTTACTTGCCTCCAGATCCCCCAAACGTCGCAGCGAGGACATCATCGTCGCTTTCGGGCGAAAAGACATCCCTAGTCTGCACCAATTGACCCTTCTTGTCGCCGCCATTCAACACCTCCCACGGGTCCGACTTGACAATCTTGCGCGGCCGCTCACCGGCTCGACGCGCAGCCAAGGTCCGTCGATTGCCACCCACACGAGGCTCGGGCGACACGGAGCTGAAGAATGCGCGCGCTCGTTCCGGGATGAGTGCCCTCTCGGCCAGTCGGATGTCCGGCAGAGGAATATCTTCGTGGTCTGTCTTGAGTGTTCTCGGCCGCCCCGGGACCTGCAAGTTTGGGGTACCGTGTGTCGGTAGGTCTTGTGACAGCTCAGATGATGGGATGACGAGAGTGTGTGCTGGCCATGCTAGTAGGCAAAGAGTGATGGCTGCGATGAGGAGACTGAGTCGTAATTGCAGCATGATTGCGGCAAAGTTGTTACATTCAGAACCGAGAAGTGAACGCTCATGAACAAGCAAAAGTTTAGTCTGTTATTCTGTTTCGTGTATCATCGATGCGTTCTGAAGAAAGCTCGAGTGCGAGACACGAGGTGCTTGATATACAGCAATTCAAAGGGACTGGCACTATTCGGCATGAAGTTGATGCGAGATGAGTTCTCTCATTCAACACTATCAGGACAAGACGAAAGAAACGGCCATCATGTAAAGACTACTACGGCGTCGTCATATCGAAATGCACAAATGGTCCCATGAAAAGAACTAGCTCAAAGTCTAAATAACTCTCGGGAGGGGAAAGGTTGCAGCGACAGAAGACTTGGCGATTCAGCGCCTCTTTCAGAGTAGAGCGGGTTATGGGACTTGAGAGGATTACTCGGTCATGGTCGAGACGAGCCGACGACTTTGACGATGTCGAAGAGCGCTCAATCTAGAGCCATGTTCAGAGACCGAGTACGTCCGTGTTTACATACTCAAAGTCGACAGTCTTGTCATGATTCCGGTCTGATTTCAACTTTATGGACTGAGATGTGTGCAGCATGGGGATTCAGAGACAACCACGGAGAACATGTCTTCTTGACGCAGTAGTGCCTCGTACAAAGCCCGAATTGTCGGGACTTTCTCATTAATGTCTTGAACTACAAAAACGTGCTCGTCAACACTACCCGGGCATCTACAACAAGCTGGTCCGTGGGGATCGACTGCGATGCATAGTCAATAGCTGAACTGCCAGATTGAACCATCTTTGGCAATCTTGCATCCGACTGTCTGGCTGCACTGCGCTCGGCTTTGCGAGATTTGGCGAGAAAGCGACCAGCGTGTGTCGCCCTGTCAACTTCCAATCGATCTCGGACGACTATTGGTTGCAAAGGATAAGGTAGTATCGTCGACAAGACATTACGCGACGAGAACTCCGTCTCAATAAGTATTCCCTGTCCCATTCTGGTCCGAAGACTGGAGCGTCCTCGAGCACGTTTCCCGGTCGGTGTTATTGAACTGTATCACACTCTATCATCGACAAGCACCGTGATTGTGGCACCTCGTATTGACTCGATCACTCTGATGAGTCCATTCACTAGTGCAGACGGGGTCTTTCTCTGTCTGCTGCATGTTATGCTGATAGGCTGAGAATGCTGTTTCTTTAACCAGACATCATCGAGGCCTTACGCTGCCGGACCTTGAAAGTGCGGCTTGTATAGAGTTTCAGCCACGGCACAAACACTTGTACGTTCATGTTTGCACTCGACCATTTGAATTGGAAGATGAATGACAAAGTCCATTAAAGAGGTGATTGTTGAATTTAATTCTGCCACGCTCCTTGGTCATCGTAACGAACCAGAGCAACCAATAGTGCAAAGTCTAAATTCTACCCACTCAAGGAAATCGAGACCATCGCAAGACGAGTCAATATTGGAAAAAGCTGCATTATCTTGTCTCTTTTCCGCGATCCTCGCGATGAAAGGTCGCATTGTAGGGTAGTATGAGTTGCAATAGTTCGATACTCGACCGTAAATAGCCCCTTGAATGGGGCTTTGGGCGGGATATTCCATCATTTATGCCGACGGCGAAAGTCTGCTGAATCGAAAAGTATGCTGGACTGTGGTTTTTGCTGATGATTATTCTCTCATCTTACTTTCAACCCAATTACTTCGTACGGTTCACTTGCGTATCTGCGCCGATGGTTGAATTCAACACTCAATATACTAAGACTCACGCACTCATCATGCAGGCGGGTCAAGACCTGTTGTCTGTACATTTGCAAACATTATCAACCATACAAAGTATACGAGTATTGATTCCAGGAAATCTCGGGTCAGGCATCGTTTCTTCCCAACTATAGCCACCAGTGAGTTGCCCTCAATTCATAGTCCTCATTCAAGCCATTCAACCTAGACATATATATTCAATTGCATAGAGACTAATATAGCACAACAGAATCCGACATGCCACAATAGCAATCACACTTGAGTTTCAAGCAATTCCCAGACGCTCAATAGATGACAACATCGGTATCAGCCGGCTCTAAACTCCCAGTCCATTGCTACCGCTACTCTTCATCCTCCCACAAGTCCCAACAGTCAAATATCTGTCCGATGAGCGAGATGCGACGAGCATGCATCGCCCGCAAGACGTAGACAAAGGCCCCATCATCCGCGGCAAGCTCCCGGCTCAGCTGCTCTACATCGCTGATGATGGACTGGCGCACAGCCTCAGGAATCTCCTCGACGACAAAGGCCTCTGAAATCATGCGCTCGAGGATCCTACGCTCCGCCGACGCGTAGTGATGGATGCTCTCCTTCCACGGATCGTACCGGAGGTCCTTTGTCAAGCCAATCTCGGCGTCGACGGCGGCGATTATTGCCCTGGCGTCGGCCTGCCTGTCCTCGACAAACTTGATGCGTCTGGCCAGCGCCTCGTCCTTGGCCTTCTTCTCCGCCTGCTTGACCTGAGCCTTTTGCTGCTTCTTTTGTTTCCGGTTGACGGCGTTCCTCATGCGCTTCTTTTGCTTCTTCTTCATGTCCTGCTCGATCCGGTCCAGGGCCTCGTGCACCAGCTTCTTGATGTCTTCGAGCGGGAGCAGGTCCTGCTTCATCGCGCCTCGCTCCGGCGACCCGGGCTCGCTCCGAATGAGGTTCTCCACGATGGTGGTTATCCTGTCTCCAGAAAACGGCGGCGGTGACGTCGACGCACTACGGTCGCACGACTTGTTCTTGTCCCGAGAGACGGGCACTCGTTTTGGTGGTGAGCTCATGGCTTGCAGGTGAAGGCGTTGTCGCTCAAAAAGAATAAAGATGGCGAGGACCCATTCACCCTTGGTCAGGGTTGTTCATCCAGAATGGTTGTGAGGATCGCTCCAAGCCTTGTCAAAGCTGTCAACTGTTCCACTTGACGGCTTTTCTTTGCGGACGGCGACATCTACTTAAACCTTTTCGAAGAACCATGAACGAAACTCATGAGCTTCCTTCATCACGACCTGTTCAAGGCGATTTCGGCTTCGTGCCACAAGGCGTAGAGCAGGCGCCCAAACTGCCCGTTGACATGTCGTGTACAACGCGTGAACTACCCAACATGTCTGTTGCACAGGAACGACTTCTCGCAAATCGATTGGTGGCTCACATGTATAAACCCGCGACGCTGAATCGCTTCAAACCTGTGACACGAGATCGGAGTCTGTTCAATGGCAAACAGGGCGGTTGGTTCGTCTCTTCGTTTAGTGTCTGTCAGAACTCTCATTGGCATTAGTATTTTCCCTGACTCGACTACGTGACCCTGGCGATTTGAGTGCCTCTAGAGTCTTCAGTCTTACGTTGTTGCAAAATAAGATATCCTTTCGAGTCACGGGTTTTCGATTTAGTGTACCAATTTCAGTCTTCATGGTCAGGATATACAGGATGGTGCTGAAGAAGAATGAAGGAAAGAAGCAACAAAGAGTTCTATTATCTAATTCATTACCTTCATCATTCATTATGGCATCTAGACCTTTTATCTTCTAAGCGGACTCAACCAGTAGTCCATGTTGGCGAGTTGAGGAACAATCCCATCAACCCCCATGCAATCAGCGCAGTAATGGGGGCAGTAACAGCCCAACCAAGATAAATCTGTCCGGCGAGTTTCAAGTTTACACTTTTACGGTCGCCGTTCGCTAACCCCACGCCAATGGTAGCTCCTGATATACACTGAGTTGTCGAGATGGGAAGTCGAAAGATTGTTGCGACCAAGACGATGATTCGCATAATGTAGTAGCCATACGTCAAAAGTCCGATTGCAATAACGCCACCGCCAAAGGCCAGTTGCCAGACGGCGATGAAGTTAACGTCTAGGATCCGACTGGTGGACCAGACCTCGTATGCCATGGAAAATGGCAAGATGGCCGCGGCGACATCGACAGCTCCGTGCATGAACAGGACGCTCGCGGCGGTGAGGAACTGTAAGATTGAATAGACGTGTTCAGCTTGGTTGTCGTGCCTCGGCGCGCGCGAGTGCATGTCCAGCAGATCCCACTTGACGGGTGCGTTGCGCTTCTGGTAGTGGATAATGTCCTTCTCCACGCCTCGGAGAAGGAAGCGGTTAAAGTGCCATTGCAGGACTGCCCAGCTGGTCACGCTGCCTTGCGGGCGAGGAGGAATGCAAGAGGTGCTTGTTTCTGAGTCCATTGTTTGCTCGGTTTGAGTCCTGGTCTTGAGAGTTGCAACGACAACCGACTCTTCGTCCGAGTTTGCCCGCGGACGCTTGTCGATTGTATTCTCCATCATTGCCGACTCGAGTAGCTCTTCGGAGGCGCGCAAGTATGAAAGTTCCTCGGGCGTCAGGTATCCCTCGTAAAAGTCTCGAAGTCGGGGCTTTTTGCCATCTTGCGTCGGTTCTTTCGGGGGTGTTCGAAGTAAGAGAAAAGGCCCTCGCCAGAAATCATGCCACTTCAGAGTCCAGTCATTCCTGATGAACTTGACCCAAAGAAATGGCATGAGGAAAAAGGCCGTGATCAGGACGCTTCCGAATGCGACAGCAAGGATAGGTATGAATGATGTCTTTGAGGAAACTCTTGTGCTCTCCCATATGACCAGGACTATTCTCAGTCAGTAATGCATCCAGTCAGATGCAGACGTGCATGACTTACTCGGAATGAGCCCAATTGTGATGAGAGTATAAAAGGGAATAGAATAGATGGCGCGTTTCACGGCCGTCGAATAATCGAGAACGGTCACCTTGGTAAAGAGATAAAAAGTAGCACCGAGGATACCAGCAGCTACCGGGGACACGATCCAAGTCAACATAGCCGATGCCATACCAGTAAAGCCCCAGTTGATCCTCGAAGTCCCTATCGACGCCGCAGCGATGCCGATGAGCCCGCCAAAGAGCGCATGCATGGGCGACGTCGGCATGCCTCGGCTCGTAGCATACGTCAGGAAGCCGGCCGAGGCCATGACGGTGCACATCATGCCGAGCAGCAGGACGGCGGGCGCCTCGTCGAAGTCGTGCGAGTCGAAGACCTTGTTGCGTGCCATTTCCGTGATGCGGTTGCCGACCGTGACGCTTCCAAGGAACTCTGACGCCGAGGCCAGCGCGACGGATTGCTTGAGTGATAGGGATCGAGACGAGATGGAGTTTGCGAGCACGTTGGCGACATCGTTGGCTCCTGTGTTGTATGTTAGAGAAGAAGACAAAGTAAGAGGAAGGGAACCTCGAGAGGTGGTGGTTCATGTTGTTACCGAGAGAAAAGACAAGGGACTTTACTTACCAATGTTCCAGGCATTGAGAACCGTCAGTATCGTGGTTATCGCAAAGATGTGATCATATTCGTGAAGAAAAGCCATGATGGCCTCAATCGCATGGGGCGACTCCCAATCAAGACCTGCTCTGCCCCTGTGCAGCTGCGGATGTGTTTTCTCGACAAACAAGATCCATCGATCTCAATCGATAGGGGGGAGCAGCATCACTTTAGTATCTTGACCCCGTTGCCTACAGAGTCGATTCCCATCTGACTCAATCTCGGCCTAGTCTCCGGTTTGCTGCTCCAGATAATCCGCTGGCCAGTGCTTTTCTTGGTTTAGTCGACGAATAGTCCAAACCGGTAGCTGCAACTCCTTGGATCCACAGCTTCTGGAAGCTTGAAACGACGCGGTGCCGTGGCGTGCACGGCTTTATGGAGTTTTCGAGTAGGCTCAAGTTCCCGAAGATAGTCAGTCCAAAGGGTCAAAAAAGTCGATAGGTCGAGAAAGTCGACGGACTTGACAGGATCATTACACTTGGTGTTAGCCCTTTATTCGACGGAACCGTACGCCTCACTTTGCGGTATGTGCAATGCCAATCCAAGTCTTAGGCTCTACATCTCCAAAGTCTTCAGAATAGATAGCTTAGCGACTTTACCAACGTTGAACTACACACACATGCATGGCAGACTCAAGCATTGATTCTTTCGAGGCGCAATAGTAGCGAGTGTAGCTGACTCGATCGCGGTCTCGAGTAGTGAGGCGGAGGATAAAGGGACCTTGAACGAAACACGGGGATGAGCAGCTAGCGAAAAAATCGCATTACTTGAATAAGGGGGTTTTTCGAAACAGGCCCATCTCACGACAAACGGACTTCTCCGCAAGAGTGTCATTACTTGACTTGTGATACCGTGTGGCAACGAAGCAGGCACCTTGTAGCTTTTAGGTGCTAAAAACTCCTCAAAGTCTCTTTTGAATGGATTATTCCTCGAAACTAGCATCAAATGTATCTTTTCTTTGACTGCCTGCCCTTACTAGATATCGCGGCCGCATTTGTCGAGACTATGTAGGCACATGGGTAGAGTCTTCTTTTGCTGGGCTTCTTGATCTAGCGGTTTCACGCGCCATCATGCTGGGGGATCGTCATAATGCGCATGGACTCAGATGTCAGCGATGGAAGGCTGCTGCAGCACTTGAGAACCGTCGTCCGCAATGACATAACATCGTCTCTGGGCGATCAAGCGTGGCTTTGCCAAGAAAAGACTACAGTCTCGGAATTTGGGGCCGCGGAAGTACTCGTCTCAAATATAAACTTGCTATTGCCGATGGAAAAAGGCGTCTTAGTATTCGTGTCAATCGTAGCTTTGTCCGCTCATGTATTGTCACGAGGCTTCAATGTCTCGTCGAGACAGTCTAATGCCCCCCTTGGAAGACTTGGATATACAAGAAGGCCCAACGTTCGCGCCTACTTTGCACTCTGGGGGCCATAGGTGAGGCGCACATGGAAATGTCCAGAGACAAAGACATATGCCTACCTACGAGTGCGGGTGGATTAGACTGGATTGATAAATGTATCCTCGAGTGGTAAACTTGTGTCGACTCAAGCAGCAGTGGTCGTCTCGCCAAAGCGACTTGGATCAAGTCCAACACCGTGGCTATCATGGCTGCCTTGACTGAATTGTATCCATCCTTCTCAATACATGTACTCATGTGAATTTTGATATACACCAGGCCGCCGGAGTTTCGGAAGTTTTAGCACAGGACCGAGTCCTCTCGATGGCTTTTGGATTGAGGAGAAAGGGGGCAGAATCCTCAATCAGTTTATCAGATCCTCATACCACGAGGCCTCCGCTTAGTGTCTCAGATGAATGTGAACCGACGGTCCAGACGTCTTTTCTCAAGGTTCTTCCTACCTACAAAAGACTTCGTCAGGTCTGATCCTTGAGAGAGAGAGAGAGAGACAAGCTCAGTAGACGCAAGTTTTGACAGCGTAGGGACTGAACCAGCTTTGCGACCTGTCCGGTGTTTCGGCTCAGTTGCCTCCAGGTCCCCACTTACTACCTCGGCCGAGGAGTCTCCCCTACTGGGACTCGACTTGATCAGACGACGTGTCCTTCACAGGATGCTTTGAAACTATTGTCAATCATTGGGACTTGTCAGAATTCCTGGTGTGGTCAATTACTATTCTTTCGTGTTGACATTGACGTTACTCCAGCCGTGATACAGTATGCTCGCTCGATTCAACTGATAACATCGAACAAGGCAGACACATGCTCAAAGCTGAACAGTCTCGAATCAATCAGTGACTGACTTGGGCAACCTCTTGGATGCTCCGCTATGTAGCGCTAGGGCTAGGTATCTCCACAACATGATCGACGCATGGAAGGTCGGGGGTCAACTTTTACCGAGTGGACGCGGACTCCCGAAGTACTTGCAAGCGTTCAACATAGGTAAGCAACATTAGAACACTTCTTGTGACAGAGATACTCCTAACATATTCATCCAGAGGATCAGGTATGAGACGTGAAACAGCGCACATTGAACAATGTCAAGTCCAGCACCGCTCGTGCTCTTGGCAGTAAGTCGCTCATGTCCACCACTGATGGCTGGATGGCCTACACGATCCTATGCTCATGTACTCTGACTGACTATCTAGAGGCTTTGTGCGAGACTGTCGGACAGATTTCTTCTTCCTTTGTTCTGAGCGATAGTCCGGTAGTCTTAGACTCCTCGTCGCATCCGAAGCTTCCCACATGATTCAAACGAAGAAGTGGGCTCAATGCGGACGATTTTTGAGCTCTGCCGAGGTCGACGATGTGCACCGAGCAAGGTCGGATGCCCTTGAGACTCAACGGGCTGTTACAGAAGCGACGGTGCCACTAGAGAGGTATGGATATAGGAGACCTGTGTGGATTAATGTCCAAAGGCAAGTCGAAGACGGAGAGACGATCGAGTCCGAGGGAACCAAGAGTATCCCCTATATAATTCAACAGTAAGCCCTCTCCAAGATGAACTTTTGAGAATGCCATCGTCATCATCTTTTCTCATATACCTCGCTCACTCCGCCCCTTTCTCTGCAACACAACGATCACATACGCCGCTTCATCGTCACCTACTTTCAGAGACTTGCTTGCCGCTTTTCAAGATATCTAGTCGGCCACGCGTCGTATCCAGACACCATCATGTTTTCCCTATGCTCAGTCGTTTCTTCCTTATTCATCGGTCTACCCGTCATAGTCTCTGCTGCTCCGGAAGCAGCAGCCGGTGGCGATGCCGACTTTCACGTCATTGTTGTCGGCGGAGGTCCCTCTGGTCTCGCGGCAACCAGCAGTCTTGCTCGTGTGCGCCGCAATGTTCTCATGGTAGACTCCGCCGAGTACCGAAACAACGCAACTCGACACATGCACGACGTACCTGCAAACGACGGTGAGTCTTGTTTTTCATCAAGTTGTTGATCCGGTCATACATGATACTGACGGCTGGGGTTTGTCGATTAGGTCTGGCTCCCACGTATTTCCGACACGTCGCGCGCGAACAACTGTCAAAGTACAAGACTATAGCCATGATGAACGGCACTGTCACCAAGATCGAGCCAGCGCCGTCGGGCAGCAACAGCACGCGCTTCACGGTGACCATTGACGGAAAGGACGGGCCAATGACAAAGACGGCTCGCAAGGTCATTCTGGGCACCGGCCTCAAGGATATGCTGCCCCAAGCTCCCGGCGTTTTCGAAAACTTTGGCAAGGGCATCTTCTCGTGCCCCTGGTGCGACGGACACGAGCACGCGGACCAGCGAGTAGGCCTGGTCGCCCCCATCGGCGGCGTCTCGTCTCTCGTCTACGAGATGCTATCCCTGAACAAGGACATCACGGCCTTTGTCAACGGAACCGACACGGCCGAGGCGCGGGCCAAGGCCGAGGCCGAGTCCCCCCAGGTGTTCCAGTACCTCCAGATGCACAACATCACCATCGAGAACCGCACCATTGTCTCCGTGGAGCGGCTGGCCGATGGCAGCGAGGCCAAGGAGGATCCGAGTCTCCCGAGCGCGCCCGAGAAGGACCTCTTCCGCATCAGCTTCACCGAGGGCGAGCCCATTGAGCGCGACGCGTTCCTGGTCGAGACCACAGTCGAGCAGAAATCTCTGCTCGGAAAGGAGATGGGCGTCGAGCTGGTCAATGGACAGATGGCGTCTGACCCGAAAAAGGGCATGATGACCAATATTCCTGGCGTCTTTGCCGTTGGCGATGCCAACCAGGATGAGAATCTGAATGTCAATCACGCCTTTTGGTCCGGAAAGCGCGCGGCTGTTGAGATTCACGGTGAGTCTCCCTCCTATCTTCGTTGAATGTTGTAGGAAGGATGAAAGCTGACCAAAATCAACAGTTCAACTGGAACGCGAGAATGCGGCGCAGGAACTCGCTGGTTCCCCGCCGGCCGGGCAGCCTGCTTGAGAGATGATGTGATTTCATGAGAAATTGCGTCTGAAGAATTACGAGACTTGATATTGCATAGACCATAGCGAGTAGACTATAGATCATTTTTATTTTTGAAGAATTTGGAGTATTCGATTGTGAGGCTTGAAACATGGACTTCAGTATATCATGTTATCATGAACCTTGAATCTTTATGTTGAAACCCAGCATGCTGTACTTTTCAATGAGCATGTTGCATATTGGACTCGAGCACCAAAAGTCTTCTTCCTCCAAGCTTCATTCAGGACAGTCTCTGTTTCAGCCGTGAAACGATCTTTATCTTTATAAGCCCCCTATCATACTCAACCTAAGGCGGCACTCCAATCCTAGGCGAAGGACTCGCTATTGTGTCTCCATCTCAACCAAAGCCACACTCCAAAGCCCCGTTCCTCGCCACGTCCAGGCAAAATGGTGCTCATCTATCATATCCGAGGACAGAGATGAGCGTCTCGCGCGTACGGACGAGAGCCTCCATGACAGTCGCCTGTCGAATCTGCTCGCGGTCGCCAGAAAAGGCAAAGGGCCCCCAAATCTGGCAACGGCCCTCTGCCACGAGGGCAATGTACACGGTGCCGACGGGCTTGCCGTCCTGCATGCCGGGCCCGGCGACCCCCGTGGTGCTGAGGGCCCATGTGGTCTTGCCGACATCCGGAAACGACGTCAGGGCCCGGACGCCCTCGGCCATGCGCCTGGCGACGGTCGGGTCGACGGCGCCGGTGCGCGCGAGGAGTTCGGGACTCACGCTCAGCAGCTTCTCCTTGAGGTCCGTCGCGTACGATACGACTCCCCCGCGAAAGGCGGCGCTCGATCCGGGGACCGAGGTGAGGGCGCCCATGAGGAGCCCGCCCGTGAGCGACTCTGCCACGCTGAGGGTCTGTTTTGCTTCGGTGAGCATGCTGATGACCTCTGTGGCGACCTCCCTGAGCGTCTCGGACCTTCGCGCCGTGTAGAGGTATCCGTACGACATGATGATTGTTTGTTCGTCTTTCTCTCCGTCTTCTGGGTTCAGCAGCTGCTTTTGTTGTTTAGTGATGACCTCGATTGTTTGCTCGTTGTCAATGAGACTTGTTGTACTCGCCGTCGTCGTCGTTGTCGTTGTTGTCGTTGTTGCAAGACACGATTCAACGTCGGACAATGTCGATTGCCTCGCCATTTCGCCCTTTTCCAGAATCGAGCACGGGCTTCTCTTTATATCTTGCGACGCTTGGAGCATTTTCTTTCGATAATGGCGAAAAGAGGAAGTAAAGTCCCTTCCCCAGATGCCAAAGAGAGGGAAGAAGAAGGCAAAAAAAGGCCAAGGAGAAAGGGAAAATGGCGGAAAACTGGCACAACCTCGGCGCGCGTGTGTGTCTGGCGTGTGAGGCATCGATGGTGTTCAAGAGTTTGCTACCCAACAGGCTTCCTCCCGCTTTTACCGCACAGGCTCAGTGTGAGAGGGAAAATATTTCCCGGTGACGGGCGCACAGGACACGCGTCTGCCACTGCGTACAGAGCGAGCCGAATAAACCTGCGATGCGATCCCCTCCCCCCCCCCTTCTGTGCGACCTGTCGGTGGTGAGGCCGTGAGTCACGAGGACATTGTGGACAGAAGGCCCCAAGGCCCCAAGGACTCAAGGACTCAAGGACTGCAAGTGTTGCTTGCAGCTCACGCCGAGGCTTTTCGACTTTACAAGACAAGCCTTGCCTTCTAACGCCTTTCTTGAGTCGCGCAGAAAGCTGAGTGTGAAAGGTGCATGTGGCAAAGTATGTCGTCGGTGCGCTGGGCGCAGCCAAGTCTCCGTTCATTGTATTCTCCGAGTGCACGGGGCTTGTGGTGCCCCGAGACTTGGTCGCCTTGAGAATTGAAAGGTGACGATATCTTCCATTCTGATATATATATATATCTCTCCATATATGTAGTCGGTCGTACAGGGCGACTGTGATGAAAGTCAGAGTAAGTTTGATGGCAAGAGAGGGAGAAGAAAATAAAAGGGGGTCACTTTCCAGGAGCGTGCTGTTCACTCATCTTCTGCCTCCAAACTATTCCTGAATCAAAGAGGGGATCGTGACTTTACGCGAGCTGTTACTAGATGAAAGTTGAAAGTTGAAAGTTGAACTCATCACTTCCAAGAAACCACGAGACCTCCTTGTGAGCATACGTATAAAGTCATCATTCTTGGCTTCCTGTCCGTCAGACATCCCATCATGTTTCGTCCTATAAACAATACGTGCAACTTTATACACTCAACTACTATCAAGATATCGCCTTCTTACCTGTTTGAATCACATCATCACCAAACACCAAGTTTGTGTCTGGTCCGACTTGACAGGGACACACGCACACATTGACTTGACACCGTATCACGATGCATCGCCCTACCTTTGACTATATGTGGGGTGACGAGACGGCGCGTGCATACTTTAGCTACAACCGTAACCTCATGGCCGACTCCCTCATCTTTGGCAGCCCTTTCGACAGAGACCTCTCGGAGTTGCTCACCGGCGGCTTCGACGAGAGTACCAGGTGTGTCTGGTGCAAGCGGAACTGGGGCGTGTCCCTGTTGGCCTTTTGCTGTTCGATCCCCTGCCTCAACGCCCTCGGCAACAGCTCGCTCGTGACTGACGAGACGGTCCGCCAGATCAACTACCTGCCCCCATTTATAAGCACCGAGTTCGAACTCGACGCCGAGCAAGATTTGTGCGAAGAAGACGAAGACTTCGCCTTGGAAGACCCGTGCCGTCACCCTGCCGAGCCTCTCGAGCCGACCAAAGACGAGCCCTTGTCCGATATGGCCCGCACAGATGCCGGGGGTCCAGGAGAGGACAATACTTGTCTCTGGTGCAAGAAGAAGCCAATGAGGGATAAACACACCTTTTGCTCGCCGACTTGTTCAGCAGCGGCCGCTCACTCTGCGCCGCAGATTATCGAAGTACCCGCGAACCACAAAACGTATCGCAACGGTGAGTACCTTGATCCCCAGAATCGATAGCTATTGTCTACTGTCAGCCGACTCCGTTAACCTTTCTCGTATACAGTCTCCCAACAGTTCTTTGCCGGATGGAAAAAGAGAAACGCCACTCCAAAGATTCACTCCATCTGGCTCGTCACTTGGACCATGTCAGCGCGGGCGACATTTGACGCGTACCGGTAACTTTTCCCCATCAAGATAGAAGACATACGTTGTGCTGTTGTTTCTTCTAACGTCGTGTTCGCCTCGCAGGGAAAGGGTCGAGAACGCTCAGTACTGTAGGCTCTATGGCCAGTACTGCGGCAACGAGCGCAAACTGTTTCGCGGCGTCGAGAGGGCCTGTCGCATCGGCGAGTCGACCCGAGAGCGGACTCCCTGCTCGCAGGCAAACTGCAAGCTCTGCGAGGCGCTTCGATTCGGTTTCGGGCCGTATCTCCGCCTGAAGCGTATGACGGACTAGTACGTTCAACTTGAGTCGACACTCGTGATCCGAGGACTTTGTAACTGACATCTTTCCCAGCCACGGCACCCGGCTTGGCCCGGGACTCTACACGTCCCTTGACACGGCAAAGTGAGTATCGACTTCTGCCTGGCCTCGTGGCACTCGCCTGGTCATACCGAGAGATTTAATGCTGACTGTGTAATATAGGGCTTCGAGATACGCCGTCTTCCACGGCTCGTCGGACGTCCAAGTCTTGATGCTCTGTCGTACTGTCCTTGGCAGGCCGTTCGTCACGTCAGAAGAGGGATACTGGATGGAGCCTCCGCCCGGCTTCGACTCGGTAAGTCAAGATGACCGAGAAACCTAAACAACGTGAAGGGCGGTGCTGAATCATGTGTCTTCGGCTAGATCGAGGCCCAGACCGGCGTCGGCAGCGTCTTCAAGGATGACGAGCATGTCGTGTACACTGAAGACGCCATGATGCCGGCTTATCTTATTACCTACTGCGGAGGCCATCTACCTCGATGTGGCAAGCACTAGATGCTGAGCTTTGGCCGTCCTAGCCGGACACGGGTTGAGACTGATATAACCTCTCAAGCTGGGAAAGCGAGCATGGAGTAACGGGTTTCTTGGGCTGGGGTATTACCCAGAAGAGACTTGGGCTTTGGCGTCTTGGGTTCTTGTACACAATTTGATTGCTCTTTTGTGGCCCTTCCGTTTCTTCCTCATAAAGAATAGGGCTGAATCTTCTTTTTCGTTCGTCGAGTTGCTGCACATACGTGATTGGCACGTCGTTGATCATGACAGCTTGCTTCCATGCCCTTGCTATTCGTACATGTAAATTTTGTTCAACAATTTCGATGCTGCCTGGAACACAAAACCCATTCCTTCCTCTTATGGACGAGTTGGTGCGTTTGGCGCTATATGATTGGCTCTATCCTTGACTCCCTAGCTGGTCACGCAATGAGTACTTGCACAGTGCGCACATATTAAGGAATGCGTCAGTCATTGCCAAGATGTCTCGAAGACTCGAATATACTTGCATTTCTACTGACAGTCTTTCTGGGGAAAATTCCGTGTACAGACAGTATATGGGGAGCGCAGCATATGACATTCAATGTTCTTTGGGCGCATTGTTCATCGTATCTGTCTATCATCTGCACGTGAATACAGTGCGCCGGCTGTACGAAGTATATACATAGGACCCCGTATCCGCATTGTTGGAGTAGATTCGGCTTCACAACGCCTGGGTGCTTTGGTCCTGAACTACGATATCGAGGGGAATCCGCTGAACTCGGGCGAGATTCGTAGAGGAATACAACTGATACCTTTGAATACCGGACATCATGCTCGCGCAGATGCTGCAGCTTCCCTCTGTAAGGTTGAACCATGGATACTCTCCGAGGGCCACTCCAAAAGGTTGGAGCAGCATCTCGTGATTCTGCCTGCAACGTCCATCAGCAAGGCTTTGGCCCACCCCTTGGCCCACCAACGATCATCCAAAGCGTAGAGACTGACAGACCAGTAGGCCAGGAGGGTAAGTGCTGCCTCGTCGTCTCGCTCAATCGCCTGAACAACAAAGTGGGGCAGCTCGATTGGCCAGGCCATGATGATTTCGGCCCATTTCGGTGAGGACGCAAGTTGGAGAATGTAGCGCAGAGAGAGGATGGGATGATGGAACTCGAGAGCGTGGAAACTTGGGTGAAACTGCTCGAGATGACCGTCTAGTTTGTCAAGTGCCTGGTTGACGTCCAGAGGCAGCTCGGGCAGGCTCTGCTGCGAGGGTGCCCGCAGCAGCTCCGCAAAGTCTCCCTGCTGAAGCCAATGGCGACTCTCGTCGACGACATTCTGGATGGGTCTGAGCTTCTTGAGGATTTGGGTGAAGCTCTTCAGTGAAGAGTCTTGCTGACTCGAAGCCCCGACACGACTTGGTGGCAGTGAGAAATCCGTTGACAGGATGCTGAGCTGTGGCGGAAGACGTCGCGATGAAAACGCCCAATACGAGACGAGCATGGAGAGGATGAAGATGGCCTCGCAGGTCTGGGCGTTGATGGTCTGCAGGAGCGCTCTGAACCCCTCAAGGGCTGCCGTCTGCTTGCGTAGAATAACGGCCTCGAGGTTGGTGCCTTGGCTACCGCCAACGGAAAGCTTGTGAATAGCCGCCGTAGTCAATATGGAATGCATGGTAGGCTCTCTGAGAGCCTTGGAAAAGACGGTGTCACGCCAGACGCGGCTCGCCTCGGGGCGGGCCCACAGAGCCGAACATGTCTGCGTCAGAAAGAAGTGTGTCAGCTCAAGGTCGAGAATGCTGCCGTCAGCCGAATTGGTGCTTTCTGCGAGCGTCTGGCAAGCTGCATCATTCGTAGCCGGAGGCGCTCGCGACGATGTGTCGGACGATTGAAGAGGCTGCGTTGAGGGTGTCTGGTACTCTTGGACATATGAGCAAATCAGAAGTCGACGCTGACAGCGGAGACACGATGGCAGGGTCTCGTCGCACTGAACCGGCCAGAGAATTAGCAATGATGAGGTTGTTGTGACATGGCAATGACCAAGAGGCAACCTTGACTTTGCGTGCTTTGCATCGTAAACATCCGCGGCGTGACTTTTGGTGATCTCGCATGTTGCGTGAACGGTGAAGGAGTAGGAATTACTTAAGGCGGTAACAATTTAGGTAGTCTCATGAAGACGACTCTAGGGGTGCGTCGGGATTCCGCTTGTTAACGGGGTACTTTCAAATCCGTGAGTATCTTGAGTTCATGCTAGTACTCCCATATGCGCACCTCACGAACCTCCTCCCTGTACTCCTCCTCCACTGTTTATGTTCGCGCCTGAGGCATCACCGCCATCCATCATCGTCGCCATTCTCCGAAGCCTTCTTCATCTTCATCACCAGTAGAAACAATGGCGCCATCATTCCATGCTTTGTGGCTCGGCCGATAACACCTACTGGCTCGACTGTCTGACAATGTCGTGTCCCTACACCGGCTGCAACACAACTGCGTTGACTACCTCGAACCTTGGCTGGCTTGACAATCTTTCGATTTTAGCCTTCCCGACGAGACTTTATACCATGTAGATGAAGTTGGTCTATCAACTCTCCTTTGATGACATCAAATCGACTGACCCTTGCCTATAGACTCGCGATTCCGGATATTCATCTCGTCAGCATGCAGCCGGTGTGGCATATGGTTTCATCAGGCCAACTGCGCATCGGACAGTCTTCCAACTGCTAGCAGCAGTTCATTTCTACAGCCCTCTCTGTTCCTTTTTGACATTTCTCCTACTGCTTGTCGGAATGCTGTCCCTCGACGCGCGTCTCATCCTCCTTCTTCACCCGGCCTGTCCTCATCATGGGGTAGAAGTATCCGGGATGGGCGAGTGTAAGTGCTACTGACGCAAGAGCAATCATCCTAATCAAGTCAGTTGACATTTATTACAGCTCAAGTCACGTTACTTACAGTCCATCGAGAATGAGAAACTCCTTCTCGTTGCGCATCCGCGGGTTGCCCCAACCTCCGGCCATCTCGGGCAAGCTAAACAAATCATATCAGCCATCATCTGATGATACGAAGGCAGGATCGACATACCGGTAGATTGATCTCGTCAACACTGTGAGATAGGCAAAAACGACGGCATATTGAATCACAGTAGCCTTTGTCATGTCGCTTTGCTCCTGATCCGCCACCGCCCTACGCGAGCTGCCAAGGGCGCGACGCTTCCGCGCGACGTACACAGACGTCAAGACGCCGCAAACAAGCATGGTGACGACCTGGAAGGCGATGCCCGCAATGATGACACGACTACCTGCGTCCAGCAACGCCTTATCCTTCTTGGACGCCGCCCCGGCCATACCCCCGCCAATTGCCTGCAGCAGGATCGACCCTATGTCGCAACCGATGAAGACCCAGGTGTATAGCCTCGCAGGAAGCAGTGAGAACTCGGGCCCATTGCGCAAGACGACGTGCTTGATGGTCAGATATATGCCGGCCGCGGTGAACGAGGGGCCGATGATGAGGCAGACAATCTGTACACGGAAGCCGTCCTCGTCCCACGGGTTCGCATGTTGCATGAGGCGCCCGCCATAGCCAACCGTCTCGAGCAAGGCACCTGCCGCGACGGCGAACGAGTACGAGTAGACGCGAGTGCCGATGCCGAGGGCGATCTGCGCTAGGCAGCACGTGGCGAAGACGGCGAGGAGAGTGGCATTCGCCCAGAGCGTCGGCGTATATCCGTACGTGGTGGCCTCGACAGGACATTCTGGGCTTGGGCTCGTGCAGGCAGAAAAGTCGGCCATTTCGGTGGTGATGTTGCCCGTAGTCGAAGAACGGCCCGAAGCTGCTAACAATCAGGACAATAGAATGCAAGTCGAACGGCCAAGCACAGCTCGGGAGTCAACATAGCAATTGAACATTCATAAAGTAACGCCAATACGCACAACAGCCCCCAAACAGGCACCCATCCATCAATCGTCAGTGGTCACAGCTCGTAAGAGGCGTCAGCGGAACCTTGCACTCGGCGCTTCCGCCGGGGCCCGTGCCGCCGCAAGATCCACTCCTCGGCCGGCTTCGATCCGAGAGCGCTGCCTAGAGAGGATAGGTGTGCGTGGCTCAGTGTGCCTGTGGAGCAGCGGAGTTGCGGACTGCCGGGCCATGGATTCAGGATCTCCTTGTGGAGACTCCAATAAAGGGGCTCTGTCGTTCTGCAGGCTCTTGTCATTCACCCTCTGTGCTCACCTTATTGCCCAGACTCTGTCATTAATCGGGTCACTCCGAAAATTCAGATTATCTCGACCACCTCAATTGCTTCAATGATCCAAACTCTCAAGTCCTCGATGCTTCATCACCTCAACGATTTGAGTTGCTCAGCACTTACGCCCCAAAACAAAGGTACGAAAAAAGACATGGGATGACGAGACAAGACTGATTCGCGGACCGAGATATCAGCCAAATCCGGTTAGAAATGCGAGACTCTGACTCCACCCTGACCTATCTCCTGCGAAATCGGGCAAGCCCGCGTGGCCGCGTGTCAAATGAGGCTCAACCCTACTCTATCCTCGAGTTCTGAGGGGCGACCAACAGCAATGGTGTGCTGAGTGCTGAGGATATGACGGAGGAGACGACGACATTTTCCCGGCACGTCACCATAATAGACATCGCCGGACGAACTGAGTTTCATTCAAGCACCCAGCCCAAGGATTTGATGCGAAGCTGAACTGTTATGTCTTTGCATTTTTACTCCCGTATGCCTTGCATGTCTGGCTTAACAAACAGCTCATCTCGACTCCTCGAACCCTGGGTATCGACGATTTTGGCAGCCGCCGGCGCCCGCTCTCCGCTACTCTGAGGCGCATTCGGCGACGGGACGCTTCTGGCGAACCAGTCTTCGAGCCGGATAGGCCGAGTCCAGGAAGAGCCCGGTACATCGCCCTGGCTGGGCGTCAACCAGCGGCCGTCCCGTTCGTAGATGTTTATCTGCAAAGTCCTGCCGGACTCTTTGTGCAGCGCTTCCAGATAGACACCTGTTCGCCACGCTTTGTTAGTCTCTACTCCCCGAATACCAGGAGGAAATATTGGAAGTCAACTTGCCTTGCAATTCGACTTGATCGCTCGTTTCCTGGCCCTCGGGCGCGATGGCGAGCACTTTTACTGTGGTTACCTGGTCCAAAGGGACCACGGATTGCGTAAAATCCTTGTCAAAGTCCAAGGTAAAGTTAGCCGCCGCTCCTTTGACGGGCCTTTCGAGAATTCGACTCGATATGAAAGTCTCTTCACCGGCGGAGCCCAAGAGCACAATGCCGGCGGAAAGCGTGCCGTATGTCCCTGCGAAGTATTTAGGGCCGACGACGACGCGGACCGTCAAACGGGTGATGTGGTGCATGTGGCGCCGATCGCCGGAGACGGCAAGTAAGCAGGTTCTGACCTCTTCTCTTTGTTGATCGCAGAGTAGGCCATTGCCGAACCTGTCTTTGAGGGGGCATATCCGAGGAATCGCCAGGGGGGCTTTCGATGGCCCGCCTGTGGGTGATTCAAGTTAGCAAGCTTCCATACCGCCCTGCTTGGTTCTGAAAACTTACCCAATCGTGTATCAGCCGACGACACGTCCCGCGTATGCATCGCGGCTATGGACTCGGCGCAGAAGAGAGCGAGTGCTTGCAGCGCGCCGCCCTCGGCCTGCGTCATGCGTTCTCCATTCCTCATGAAGTCGAGAAGATCAACATCCCCAGACGTGCTAGGTCCGACGCTGGTCAGCTCAGTGGCGGCGGTCTCAGTCCTTTGGGTAAAGCCGGCGAGGGGAAATTCCTGGCCGCGGCGCCACCCGACCTGCTCGCCGGTGAGGTCCATGAAGCGACTGGCAGTGAGCATCGTCATGTTGTCAGGAGTTCGATACCGCGCCCAGGGCTGTCGGTTCCAGGAGTCTGATGATAAGTAGCCGGCGAGCGCGTATGGAAACTCTGGGCTTGGTGGCACACGAGGCAGGCGATACGCAAGCGAGTCGTCAAAGTCGCTTCTGCGCACAAAATGTTCGCGCCACTGCACTTGAAAGCTCTCGGCCCAAGGGGGGGACAAACGTCCGGGTTGATCTGACGCCTGGGTCGTGTTGCTGTCCGCAGGATCGTAAGCGGCGCTGTATCGTAGCCAGCCCATGACGAAGCGCCACGGGATACCCCCTAGGACGGCCCATTCTTGCTCTCCCTCAAAGGAGTATTCGGAGCCTAGGGCGTCGCTGACGCTGACTGCCGTGGGCGGACACAGGATCTGATAGACGTAGGAGCCGTCGTGGACGAAGCTCATGGCAACGTCAAAGTCGGCCGACGTCGAGACATATGCCGACGCCCTAGAGCCAAACTGGTGGCTCTGGATACTGTATAGGAAGCTCGCAGTAAGATTGCCGTCCGACGGCCACTGGGGAGCAAAGCCGCCGGCCTGCTGGATTTCCTCTGGTGACCTCGAGTCGACGCGGTAGCACCATACAGGGAGCGGCTGTCGTCTTCGTGAATAGGCCTGGTCCTGCTGCAATCCGCTTAGCTCATGGTTCTCTTGCTGAGACTGACCCGATGATGGCACATTTCGCGGCGACAGGCAGCTGCCCGGGACCCAGGCAAAGATCGAAAGCCAGATAAGGCTGGACCACAGCTGACGTCTCATTCTCAATGCATGCGACTCGCGCCGATACTTGAAGACTACTCGTGAGCGGCAGCGTCAACTCTTGGGTCAAGGGTGTCTCGCGAATGGAGAGATCATCGGCCCAGCTATGGGAGCGCCCAGATATAAGGCAGGCATCGTCCTGTTGTCCTGCGGATATCCTGCGCATGTCGACAGAGGGATCATCGTCGTCTCCAGATCTGTGGGCTTGCAGCTGTGCTCAAGGGTCACGATCCTTCAACCCGAGGTTCAGCAGGATGTTGGCAGTCTGATCCCGGCATGGGCCCAAGGGTGCCATTTGGACACAAGCCAAAGTTGTCAAACCCAGGCGAGTCCTACTTGGCAATGACACATGGAATCCTATTCCTGTGGAGCCAGAAGGACTTGAGGCCACACGATCCTTTCTGTCTCGGCCGGTCTTGTCGCCTCGGCACTTGAGATAACAAGAGAGACCCGAAGTCGCGGTGCAGCATGAGTGGGGGGAGACGACTAAAGACGAGTTATCGTTCGTCGATTTCTGCTATGATGCGGATATAGGTGTGCCGAGGAATCGGGTCGTGGGCCGGCTACGTGGTATAGGCGCCCCGCGAAGGATCCACTGGGTACTCGGCAGCACGACGTTTTGGGATGTCTGTATTGAAAGAGTCTTACTGAACAGGAAGTTGTGAGAGATTTCTTTATTTTAAACTTTTCTAGGATTGGTCGAAGAAGACAAGAGGACGAGTAGGGGTCTTTCATACGGTGCGTCGAGTCTTGACGACCTCGGATAGTCTGACAGTCCGAGTTGACTGTTCTTGGGGATCATACTCGATGCTGGCGAGAGAATATGCGAGAGTTATCTTGTCTTTGAACTGCGTTATCGGGGTGATTGAGTCTCGGTGGCAGGGCGATATACATATGTGGCGGCAACAAGGGGTGGGGGAGACGAGTCCTGGTGGAGCTATGCCGGTGGTCCAAGTGAGAGTGGATGAGTGGGGGATATGAATCGAGAGTTCCCTTTCAGGTCGCCGGCGAAAGTTGCCTGAACTGAAAGACGTCTCTTGTGGGCTGCTTGGTATGAGGCATGATGCAACAATGATTCTGAAAGCAGCACGTTATGGTGTGAGAAGTAAGTATAAGCCAAAGACTCTATTATGATCGCTTCGTCGACTTTTCTACTCTATACAAGTTTTGCATGACCACGGGCGCTTTGGCGTTGGGTAGACAGGATAATCCATACTATCCGACTCCACCAAGGTATTTGAGATAAGATGTCTTTGCCGCACCCGTTGCCCACGAAAATGCAAAGTGTTGAAAGAATGCTGATGCTGCTGCGAAGCAAGTACGCTTACAGAAGCTTGACGCAGTTGAGAGCGTTGATGTTGATCAGGAGGCCCTAGAGGACGTGTTAGTCTCTTGGAGAGAGGAGAGGGGATAGAGATAGGAGTCAAAGGGGGGCTTACGGCAGAGTGGCCACCGTCGCAGCAGTAGGCCTCGTTCTTGCAGTTGTCGGCGGCGACAGTGGCGACGCAGTTGAGCGCGCCGTTGCAGCAGACCTGGGTGTTGCCGGAGGCGGAGCACTCCTCGCCGCTGTGGTAGGCGTGGCGGCTGGGGGCGGCCATGGCGGCGGCGGCAAAGGCAAGGACGACGGCGAAGAACTGCATTTTGAAGGTTGGGTTGGGGTTGGTTGGTTTTTTGTGGGAAGAGAGTTGGAAGAGTAGAGAAGAGAGAGTGTTGATTAGTGATTAAAGTGTATTGTTTGAAGATGAGAGTGTGTGATGATGAGAGGAAAGAATGGACTCTGGACGGAAGGAAGGGTGGTTTATATACATGATTTCCGTCTCGTCTTGTTTGGCGAGCCTTCGAATTCTCCTTGCTGGGCATCGAGAGTCCGTCTCGTCTCGTCTCCCGAGTTTGCGTGTTTCTTTGCGCGGGCTGTCTCTCTCTCTCTCTCTGCTTGCTGGGGGGGATTGCCTGTCTGGGAGATTGGAACCACGGCACCACGGACGACCAAGGTCCAGGGTGCCATGTACAGTTAGCCTGCTTGCTTGCTTTGACGACGATCGTTTTTTTGCTGTTGCTGTCCGAGTCTCACCGTCTGACAAGCAAGGGCGGGCGCGATCCAGGAAAGAAACCCCTGGGGGAAGAAGCAAAGACTGCTCACATCACCTCCCGGCACACACACACACACACAGACATTTTGCCCAATGTCCATCAACATCTCTCTTTCGTGACCTTGGCAGCTTGGGTCCTCCATGGTGCGGCCGCTTGTTTCTCGCTCATGTTGCAAAGATGTGATTGTCACTTTCATCTTGTCTGACTGTGAATGTGAATGTGAATTCTCGAGAGTGTGCCGTAATTAGACCTACATTATTCTTTCCTTTCTTTTTTTTTTACTATTCCTCCATCTCTGTTTCCCTCCTTGCCTCTCTTCTCTTTCACAGCAAGTTACTCTCATACGACAACGGCAATACTTTGCTTCAAGCGTGGGCCAAGATACAATGTCCAACAATCGTAGGTCTGCAACTTGAGCCTTGCCGTCGTCTCACGCCCATCTTTCTTTTCCCAATTCCCCATCACATTACGTCTCCTCTTCTCTGTACAATACAACTCGCTGCATGTCACCCGTTCTACTAAGCCTTGCTGTAAGTTATGCAACACATCTTGAACTTCTTGGACGTCATTTTCTCGAGACAAAAGGTGAGGCTCACGCGAGACTTTTCCCCATCTTTGCCACGCGTGCGTGAAACATACAGTACAAACGTAGTTCACTCAGATTCTTTGTACTCTGTTGAGCCTCTCCCTTTTCTGAGATGTCTCTCATCCTGCGGCAAGGTTCGTTTGCGATTGCTGGCTTGCTTCTTCTATGCTCCGCGAGCTTGCACGTTCAATTCTTCGTTACCTTGTAACGCTGCACTGTAATTCACTGTATTTGTATCCTGGCGCTTCTTGGTCAGCGTCAACTGGCACTCGGCCGGCAGACCGCTAGAAGGGGAGGAGAAAGACGCGGCTCGGAGGCACAGCCATCCGACCGGCAATCTCTTTTTCTCGGCTTTTTTCCCTCCCATACCTTGCCTTGCCTTGCCTTGCTCTCTCTCTCCTCTTTTAGTCCCATCTCTTTTTAGTCCAAGTTCCCCTGGTCCCGCAGTTTCTGTCAGTCAACCCCCTTTTTTGGTGGGATTTTAGGCCCCGTTCCGTGGTTCACTTCCCCTGACTAACTTCGGCAGACGGTGCGTTTGGCGCCCAGCTGAGATGCAAGGCTTGTCTCCTCATGCTTCCTTTTTTCCCACCTTAGCCGAAGAGGTTTCTTTTGTCGGCACGCAACTCTTCTGTGTTGCTTTTCTCTTAGCTCAGTGCCAATTCGGGGCATTTCTCCCATGGATGGATGAGCTGCGCCTGTGCTGGTTGGGCGGTCGTGGGGAACAAAGACCACTCAGCTTGGTGTGCTTGGCAACGGTCTTTTGTGTGTGACGAAAGCCTGACTGCATTTCCTCGTCACAAAACTCACCAGCTGAAAGGCACCGAGATCAATGACTTTGAGGAATGTACAAAGTATTTTTGTGATAAATGATATCCTGTCGTGTTGCGTTTCCTGATGCCCACCGTCTATGCGATTGTATGTACAAGGCTTTTGTCCAACAAAATCCACATTTCGCTCTATTCGCCGTGTCGCGTCAATACGCATCGATTCGTTTGCATGTAGGGTAGCATCGAGAGAAAGTTTCTTTCCCCAGATACAATCTGCCGTGGCTGAGATTGCCGGCTGGTCGGGCCCGACGGCCAGCAAAAAGGAATCCAGTCGGGAAATAGGGGCCAGCCTAGCAGGCGACAGGAGACAGGAGACAGACGGCACGGCTCACGGCCAAGGCTAGCCATGCACGCTTCGGCATCGCAATCAAGTCCTCTGTCCCGTACCGCATACTCTTGAACGGGAAAAAGACGTCAACCCGCTTTTTGAGGCACCCGTAAGCAAGGGTCTTGATGAATCCCGGGGCGCAATTTTCCCGCGGGCCAATCCCGTGAACCCACTCACGAACCACGGCCCTGGTACGGTCGGATCTCGTCGCCGTCGTTGTTGTCCCATGTCCAGAATCCCATTGGCGAACCTGACATGCAAGGATAACCGGACGCGCCATCTCATCACAGACGCGCATGTCGCTCGCGCGAGCTGGCTGGTTGCCACGGGGCTGCGCCCGCTCGTATGCAGGTCCAAGACAGTCGTGACTCGACTCGACCACCTACCCCAGCGGACTCTCAACCTCAGCCTCAGACCGCTCAGCCATCGTCGAAGCCGTATTCCTCTTCCTCTGCGTACTCGTCGTAACCGCCATCAAACTCGCCACCACCGCCAAACTCTTCGCCGCCGCCTCCGTACTCTTGCGTCTCATCGTAGTCGACATCAGCCTCGGGCTCCTCTTCGACCTCTTCTTCGGCCACGCTCTCGACGTCTTGCTCGTCATCGGCACCGAGTACACTCCCAGCCAAGCTCGTCTTGCGGCTCGTAGCCGCCGAACCGAGTCCACCGGCGTTGGGAACGTCAAACATGCTGCGAATGGCATCGTAGTTGATTCTCTTGGACCAAGCTCGATCCTTGGCCACGTTGATGGCAGCTTCAGCCGCTGAGCTGGCGGGACTTGTTTGACCCTCACCCATACGAGCTCGTTTTCGTCGTCGACGTGTCTGCTTGGGTCGTTCTGCCTCCATTTTTCGTCTAAAGACCTTTTCTTGGTGCTGTCTCAACCAGTCCTTGTTCTGGTTGACCCAGATGAGCTCCTTGATGCGAGCCTCCTCGGGTGACAAAAGGCAGTTGAGGACTTCTGGGTCATCGGCAAACTCGTCCTCCCCAACCACTGCCTCCATGGACACGTCCTTGAGCGGCCGCTGTTTGAGAGCCCAGTTGCTGTGAATTCTTGCTCGCTGCTCCGCACTCGAGTAGGCCATGGCGTGTTCATGAGTCAATGGGTCGTTGAAGATTTCTTCAATCTGGCTTTCCAGCTCCTGCTCGTCTTGTTCCCATTCATCGTTGATGGGCAATTGTGGTCTTGCGCGTCGCGTGCCTTGTTCTCGTGTGGCCTCGGTCTCTTGATCCACTCCCTCGTCAATAGCATCGCCAAACTCGGTTGCGAGCCGTTCCAGGTTCTCCACATCCATCTCTGCGTCTCCGCCGTTGGCTGCCGGGTCGTCTCGCGGAATCTCGGATGGATGTGGTGGAATGATGAATCCGTCAGCATCCCGGCGGAACTTGATTGCAGGAGCCTTGGACAGGTCGGCTCCAGCCTCGATAGCCCGCTGACGCTTGGGTTCCGGCTCTGCTTCCGCCGACTGCTGCTGCGCTGCGTCTGTCACACCGGCTTCCTGCCCTTCATCACCTTCCTTTCGCTTACGCTTCTTTGATTTTTCGTCCATCATCTTCTTGTACTCGTCCGAGTTACGGTAGAATGCAGGCGGATCGTGAGAGCTCTCGAGAAAGTCCTGCTTGAGGAAGTCTTCGACAGACATTTGACTCGACTCGGTAAAGTTGAATTCTTGAAGACGATTCTGGATGGTGTGGTTGGTGACCTTGACAATGTAGACGACCTCGCGGACGGTGCGACGAAAGTTGTGCATGCGGGCGGCCATGAGGAGACAGGCACCGCAGATACCAGAGGGTCGACGGCCCATGACCATCCAATCTCTGCTCATGCGCTTGACGAGCCGGACGGCGTCCTCTGCCACCTTTTCGGTGTCCTGATGAAACTCCATCTTGGTGGCAAAGCGCCAGATGAGGTCCTCGGGATAGACGGGGACGAGGCCGTCATTGCCCAGAGGAACGGCTTCGTTGAGCTTTTTGAAGATGCGTCCGAGCTTGAAGACGTTGAGCTGGACGAGATCGGCCAGGTCTATGAGCATCACCTTGCACGGTGGTTGGGCACGACAGGCCGCATAGAGGCAGACTGCTGCGACACTGGCAAGGGTGCGACCCTGGATGAAGTTTGCGTTTGAGGCGAGTTTGAAGACTTGAGTTCCGGCCGTAACCAGACTCTCGCTAATGTTGAGCTGCTGAGCGTAACCCTGCATGAGACCGCGGGCCTCTCGGATGCTCTTCTCGCGATCCTCTGAACCACCGACTCTTCTAAAGGCGGGGCCCATGCTGCGAATGCCACCTTGATCTGCGGCGACGTAGGATCCCTGGACCATGGCGGCACCAGACGACGTCTCGCCAAACTGGACCTCTGCGACAATGTTGCTCTCGTCGGCGACACGACCGCAAGTGCGGCAAGTGCCGTCGACAACATTTGGCTTGGGACAGGCCTTGTTGGGACACTGCTGGCGAGCTGGAATGGCAACCGAGGCGTTGCGATTGGCGGATGCCGAGGAAGATTCAGACCGGCTCATGGCTCTTTGGCGTTCTTCCCGTTCCCTGACGGCTCGAACATGGTTTGGCCTGGCGAAGCGCGACTTGGGGGCGTTGGCCGCAGGTCTTTTTGTGGGTAGAGAAGACATTTTGGTGGTGATGAAGAGAGATTGGTGATGTGGTTTTTTGGATAATCAGTGAGTTTGTGAGTCGATAGATTGAGTTGAGACTGTAAGAATAGCCGCGTCTCTTTGTGTGATGAATGACTTATGTCTCGATGAGACTCGATGAGATTTCGATGAATTGATTGATGAAAGTCACGAATCCCGTTTTCGCCAGACTTCTTCGACTCGACTCTTTCCTCCCCCAACGCGTTCCCCAGCAAGACGAGCCTCAGGTGCGGGCATCCGCTTTAGATGCAGTCGCCACTCACTGCTTCAATGACTGGGAAACCAAAATGTGTAAGTCGTCTCCGTGAGATGCGGCTCGTGTTGCATGTGTGGGGTTGCGGATGTGAGAGAGTCTGCAGCAGCAGCAGCAAGTCTGGGCCGGGCGGAAAGAGGATGGCGGCGAGAAAAATCGTCCGTCTCGTTGCGCGGTGGGTGTCGAGTCGAAACCCCCGTGGCCGAGTGGGGAAGGCGCAGCATGGGCGGACCTGCCTGCTGACTCACTACCCGGATACGGTTAGGCTCTTTTCTGGAGCTGCGCGTTCGAATCCCGCGGTGATTTGAGAGCAATAGAGCTTGCAAATACTCTTATTCCTGCAGGCCAAAACTCTGTGCAAATGAATTGATGCCACAGCAAATGGTGGAGGAAATACGCAGATGTCTCAGGGATCAGTCTTGCCGTTTTTGTGCCGCCCGTAGTGGATTGGGAGCGCACGAGATCCTGGTCAAGGTGGATACCGAGGAGGGCTTAGAATGTGCGACACTGCTGTTGCCAAACACTCTGAACATTGACTTCAACCTGTATGAAAGTCGTGTCTGGCGTCTATCATGCTGCGAGGAGAATCTCAAGTGGGATGGAAGAATCTGGCTCGAGTCTATCGGAGAAGATACCGGCAAGGACATCTTTGGCAATACGGAACTGCGAGTGGAGCTTCGCGATGAGACGAGAAGCAGGGTCTGACAATTCCACGTTGCACGGTACTTCTCCGCTAGGTGCTGCGGCCTAAATCGCCTTGGATCAGGTTGTGCTGCTTCATCTAGATACAGCATGAGATTTGTCTTGTAAGGTTTCTACCATCTAGCACGATGCTTCTCTCCCTCCAGAGACCTGATCGTGGATCACTTGGATGGAGTAGAGGCAATGTGGCAGGAAGAGCAACGAACTGTTGCGAACTCCTTGCGACAGGATGGCTTGATTTGAAGTGGGTGCCACGTGCTTGGAAAGGGAGAAGATTTCTGGTCTCGCTCAGATGCTATCAGATAAGACTTTAGGACGCAGGCCTTGCCGTTAGATATGACTACATAGCCAGTCATAAATCTAGAATGAACCGTTTATAAGCAGTAACCCGTTTAATAGATAGCTACTAAACCCCGTAGGGATAGTTAGAACTATATCCGCTACCTTTAAGGTGCATCCTATAGCGTAGCGAAGGGCTATATAAAAGGGAGCATAGCGACTATTTATTATAGAAGCATTAGGCTACCGCCTATACTTTATATATAACTAACCGAGCGAGTAAATACGAGTATAGGAAGGGGGACCGGAGTAACGAGAGTTATCGACTAGAAGGAGATCGAGGACCGAAGATAGGAATCGAGGGACGAGGGGGTCCTATATTAAGCAACTAAGGGCTAAACGCAGTAAGGCCCAAGGAGAGCGGAACTCTTATATTTAGTATATAGGATCCCTAACTCCCTAATCCCTAGATCCTGCCCGTATATATATAGAGGGAACCGGAATATATATAATACCCGAAACGGAATAGTTAAAGTAAAGAGGGTACGTAAAGCTAATAAGACGAGAGGGCGAAGGCTATAGTGAGACTCGAGGCGTTGTTTATATGCATATATCCATACTTAATGAAGTGAGTCTCTCTAACAATATAATCGTGCAAATACGAGCACACAGTCTCGAGAAAATACTCTAGAACCCCCCCTCACTCATATTTCTCATTGTGTAAACTCTTGTAAATTCACTTGCTCGCAAATGCACCACTTAGACACTTGTATGATATCGGATGGAGAACATTCGTACTGCAGCATTGCAATGCCACCGCGTCTCCTCCTGCCGTGCAACACAACAGCCCTACAGTACAGCACTGTGCAGGCTGATTACCCGCAGGCCCCATTCGTCGTCTTTCCGATTCAATAGCAACGTGTTCTATCGGCGAGATACCTCTTTTTGCTCTTGATAGGATTCAGCTCTTCCCATCAAGTTCTATGATCCTACTCAAACCACATCCATCCTCATTCACACTTCGTATGCCTCGTGTACTTCAACAGTGATCCTGTCAACTCTGTCCTCTGTACCTGACACCATGGAATCATCAACATTTACACTCGCCGCAGAGCCAAATACAGATATTTGGAAGAAGCCGCCCTCGCACGACGTCTTTAACGGTAAATGACTCTCTTTCTTCATCTCTTGCGCCACGTCTCTCTCTCTCTCCCAAAGCAAGACAAGACAAGACATTGCACGTGTCTTCGAGACATGCACCCCTCCTCACTCTTCACCATAATCCATCTTCACCCCGCACCGAATCAGCCTCGTTCATCACCAACCTCATACCTTACGCCTAATCCTCCTTTTCCCAACTTCTTCTCTTCTCATCATGGCTAACACCATCAACAGCACCCTATCGCGTCCTCGCCAAACGCCCTACATCGACATTCCAATCCGCCTCACTCACCTTTTCCGCACCCTACGTCCACCAATTCGACCAAGCCGGCCTCCTCCTCATCTTCTCTCCCCCCTCCTCTTCTGCCTCCTTCTCTTCAACCCCTTCTGCCGCTTCCCCTTCTGCCTCCGCGGCGTCGCGCAAGTGGATCAAGGCTGGCATCGAATTCTTCAACGGCCAACCTCGTCTCAGCGCCGTCGCCTGCGACGCCTGGTCAGACTGGAGCGTCGCCCCCATCCCCGCCCCCGAAGATCATGACATTCACCAGGGCGCTTCACTTCGTCGGGACGTGGCTTCCGGCGCGAGACCCGTCACGCTACGCGTCGAGGCCCGTCGTGAAGGTCCCGGCGACGTGACCATGTGGATTCACTACGTCCAGACCGCCACAGCCGCCAACAATGACAACGAGCAGCAGCAGCAGAAAGAGGAGAAAGAGGTCTTGGTGCCCATGCGCGAGCTGTGCTGGCCGTTTGGCGAGGCCGCGGGTCCGGGTTGGCAACTCGAGATCGCGGCGGCCGTGGCGAGGCCCTCCAAGGACGTCGAGGGGAAGCTCGAGGCTACGTTCAAAGACTTTCTAGTCGAATGGGCATGACCCCTGGTGTATCCCTCTCAAGTCAGTTAACCAGACTACGTTGAAGGACCCGAGTAGAATAGACAGAGAGAGAGATGGCATCATGATCACATACACCGCAGAATCGAGGTGACCTTTTAACATTGACCTCGCCCAGCTCAGGTGCTAGATAACTACACGATTGCTATCCAAATAAGCACTCAGATTGCAGACCGTAACATTATCATTCGAATCACCACCCAAGCGTTTCCACACAAGATCCCTTTTCCCGTCAAGAGTCTCGCAGAAAAAAAGGATAAAACACGCGATATGCTGCGGCGCCCACTCATTGATCGTCCATTCTCTTCGTAAATCAGTGAGAGTAAATCGTCGCAGTAATCGAACAATTTGAATCGCATGTTTCCGAGATTCAACTCCTAGAGGGGGAGGCCCGCGTCGTCGTATTCGCACAGCATCATCAATCTGGGCCGGGCTCCCCCCAGCCAGTAGACTGGCAAGAACCAGTAGACGCTCGTGTTTCTCCATCCATCCCACAGCAGTCAAAACTTGTTCTTCTTCATTCGTGAATTAGAAATCAGCAAAGTAGCATATTCCAGTACACGATTTTCGAAAAATAAGGGTCGTGCGATGTGGGACTTCTGTTTCGCGCATCAAAATAGTCATTGAGTAAGAGATCTTCGCAACCAGGCGAAGCAGGCAACAGAACATGGCAGCAAAACGCACCATGCCAGAAAAAGCCGAGAAAATGAGCAGAGAGACGCATGAATCCGTACGCGGCTAAATCAGACCATTCGAGCTCGCAAATCATCGACATACATTGGCCACCTCGCGTGAAGCGAAAAAAGGAGCAAGCTCAAAAATGACCAAACTCCAGGCGGCACATGTCAATCTGATGAGGAGCTCGAAGGGTCGTCGATTCCATACCGCCTGGATCCATATATCCTCCGTAAATCGCACAGTTCTTTCTTTTTTCTGGTTTTCTTGTTGCTGGCTAATCTCTCAAGTCGAATCACTTTGACACGCGCGGGAGCGACTTTGTCTTCGTGTCGGCGCGCATGAGCCGTTCCTCTCAGACGGTCCTTGGCGTGCGAGCGTTGGACGCGTCAACGACGTCGTCGAGGTGGTTGCACATGGCGACAAAGAGGTCGAAAAACAGCTTGCTTCCGCCAGCCTCCATCTCGGCCTGCATGGTGCCGCTGCGCTTGAACGTCTTGCGGCAGCGGATAATCAGGGCGAGGTAATGCGCGCGCAGTCGGCTGTCCGAGTCGGGCGTGTGAGCGTAGGCGTACTGGGCGGACCGCAGGATGGTGCCGACGTCGATGCCGGCCTGCAGCCCCTGCTTGCGCAGGGCCAGACGCTTGAGCTCCTCCAGGTCGTAGCGCTCCGCGGCACAGTAGATGACGGTGTCGCGGAGCACCACGGCGTCGACGCTCGATAGGTAGACGACGGCCTCGGGAGCCGTACTGGCGCGGCCACCTCCATTTTCGGGGTCGGGCGACGAGTGCACGTCCTCGAGTTCCCAGGAGTTTCGGCGCCTGTTGTGCAACAGGCGAGGGTAGTAGTCGCCCCTGTAGAGGTACTCGAGGACGGCCGAAAAGACGCCGGGCTCCTCATCGGGGAGGGAAATTCTCTTGTTCTGCGCGTCGGGAAACGCAGTCCGGCAGGCGGCGTCGAAAAAGGGCGACTGGCGCAGAACGTCCTCATGCGCCGCAAACAGGCGTCCTTCCCCGCCGACAGTGAGAGTCACAATCGGCGAAGGAGGGCTGGGCGGCACGTCTCGCTCGGTGAGAGATCTCTGCAGCTTCGACAGCTTGGCGGGATCTCGAGACGAGCTCGACTTCTTGTGCCGAGCTGCCTTGTCAACGCGGTTCTGGTCCTGAGACCGAAACGAACGCTTAAACATGGCAGCCATGGCGAAAGAGTCGAGATGAACGGCGATGCTCTCGCAACGACGTCGTCTTCGTCTCTGTTTGTCGCGAGATAACGACGAGGCGAACGCAGGGAATCAGCCCGGCGAGAGTCGAATTGGATTCATGAAAAGAGTGTTGTTGACGCACACAAGAAAATGATTGACAACAGGGCCCGGGCAAAAGATGATACCGCTTTTCCTTGTCGAGACAAGAAGCAGACGGTATGACCTTGAGTGGAAGATTTGCGGCCACTGGTTAGTTCTCGAGAGAACGGCTGTGGGTGAGGAGAGCCAGAGGAAAAGAGAAGGAGAGAAGAACCCAGGTGAGGAGAGGCAAAAGAGGTGAGGCCGCCGATGCTAGAGTAACGTGAGCGTGACTGGTGCGCATCGATAGAAGGTACCTCAACGCTGTAAAACGCACGGCAAGGTACAAGTCATCTTCACTGTCGGTGAACGCGGCCAATCGCCGTTAAACACGCTCTCGATTGGGCGCCATTACAACGGCTGCCTGGTCCCGTCTTTTTTTTTTTTTTTGCCTCTTTTGGAGACGAGGCAGACGTTGATTTACGCATCTTTACTTACAGATCTTGTCTTATACAGCAGTGTCAGACATTGGTCCCCGTCATGATTCCACGGTGATGCCCTCTCGATGCTATTGGTCTGCTGATGCTCTCCGTGGCATCGAGATAGCCTCAACAATGAACAATGCGTAACTAGATAGGTAACCACGTAATAATCTTGCGAAAGCTGCACTTGCATCTTGTTCCTGCAGCTCACCTCTTGTCCCATCATACAACCCCATACTATCAGACAGCCTGACGGCATTCTCATCCCCCGTCTCGGTCGTCTCCACCGTCTTGGACCCCTGTGGGGACCGACGGGAACAAGCGAGAAGGACAGCGTGGAGCCTGCTATAGCAAGGGTCTTTGTCCCATGTCTACTTGCGTCATTGTCTTGCCCAATCGACAGGGCTCACGATCCAATCTCATCCAAGACAGGTATACATACAAGAAGCAAGAAAAGGCCGACAACATTTGACAACTCTGTTCGCAATTCATTTATAGGGACAGTTCTAGGTGGGCGTATGAATGATACAATAAGGGGTCTCGCACGTCTCAAAGACAGCCGCCCTCGCCAAGGCAACAGCAGATTCCACGTCTGGTCCTCTTCCTACTGATCTCACCACCTTTGCACACTCGCAGAAAACGGCCGAGACTTGACTTTGCGGCCTTGAAGCTCATCGTTCAAATCAATGCTCCAGCTCCTCGAGCGAGTTCTCGTTGCGGCGAACAATACCCTCGCGGATGCCGACAAACCCGAGCTTCAGAGTAAACACTGCAAACGTCAGCACTTCAAGTCGGCCATATAACTGAGACTCGACTCACTGATTGAGGACAGAAATACGAAACCCATACAGTAGGCCGTCACAGCCTCCTTGGAGCCAACTTCTTCTTCGTTGAGCCAGAAAAAGGGAAACACGTCCGTCCATGCCTTGCCGCACGCAGCCCAGGCAAGGTAGAGACCTGCATGGAACATGAGACCGACAAAGTGAGATCCAAGAGCCTGCAAGCATCAGAAAATAAGGTCTCTTGAAGCAAGCGAGGGCACTCACCAGAGGTCGCTTGGTGCTGTTGAAAAAGATGGTCTCAATCACCATGATGGCAGAAGTGATGCCGTACAAGTTGAAGATGCAAAACGTCTTGTACCAACCCTCTCCGAAAATGTCGCTGACTACGGTAATGGTCAGCTATAGAGCCTATCAAGAGTATGGAAGGCATAAAGGCATACAAGGACCGTCAACCACATGCATCGGCTTGGGGGCACCGCCGACCGGACCGTTGATGGCGGGCGCAACCTTGTGAACTGCGGCGCGAGCAATCATGGCGGCCTCGCCCTCGTGCGGACGGGTGACGGACCAGTAGATGGCAGTGTTCATAAAGGAGAAGACTGTCGCGGTCGCGTAAAACAGTGTGAAGTAAAACTGCTTGCGCAGGCTTCCCATGTTCGATGGAAGCGACATGAGGCGGACAATCCAGGACTCGATGCCTCCATGGACACTGTCGGGATCAGGATGATACAGGTGGGTGAACGTCCAAGCCTAGTGCGCCGCGGGGTGTAAGCAATGTGAGAGCACGAGGGCAAGACGGTAGACTCACAAAGGTGATGAGATGGTATAAGGACACCAAGCCGTAGCTGATGACACCAAAGTCGAAGAAATGTCTCCAGGCACTCTCTTCAGACTCTTCGGTGCGCTTGTAATGACCGAGCATCACCGACACACTAATCAGGTAGGACAAGGTCAAGCCACGAAGGACGACGAGGACGTTTTGAGGGATGGATTGCCATGGAGAATGGCTGACGCGGAGAAAGACGGGCTGTTCACGTATCAGTGAAGGGACAGGCTGAGAAGAGCGAGCCACTCACATGATCCTGCATCACGTTGGGGCCAGGCAGACCGCCAGATGAGAGAAGAGGAGTTGAAGACATTCTCGAGTATTGACCGCGGTCTGATGAGCTGCCGTTTCCCATGCCAGATGTCAAGGTGGATTAGGCGAGGATATTAGAGGAATTGAACGTGGATAGAAGAGGCAAAAGGCAGAAACTGTTGTGAAGAAGAGTCAAAAGAGCTGAACCAAGACTGTGGGGATGCAAGGCGAGGGTGGACGGCTGCGAGTTGAAGAGGAAGAAGAGAGGAGAAGAAAGGAGAAGAGTGAAGCATGGGGACGAAGAAGAGTTTTTGACGCGGAATTGAGGAGGGGAAAGGGCACCTATACATGGCAGGAGCGCTCGTTGAGGGAAGGTGAATGGTATTGTGAGAATGAACAAGAGGTGGTCAGTGTAAGTCAAGCGGAAGGAGCAGGAGCTATTGAGGGTATCGTGGCAAGTGAGCCTGAGGCACCCAGGATACAACGTGTTTGCTGATGATATACCTTGTAGCGAAAGTATCTCGACCTTTTGATGAGATTGCTTCGACATTCTCATGTATCCATCTCCAACTCTTTTGGCGACTGCACGCTTCCCGATTCATGTCGGCATCATTTCTTCGGCCGCAGTCATCATGAATCGCCGAAAGACACAAGTTCCATAGGGCAGTGGGACAATGGCGTCCGTATAGTAGGTCATTCAATCATCCAGATATCTTTCTACCAACCTCTAGTTCTTGCTCATACTCCCCTCCTTCTCCATGCCCTCACATCCTGCCATCTTTCCTGCCAGCTCCTCGGCCTTTCCGAACCCCTGAGTGGCAGAGTCGCGCTGCTCCGACGCCTGCTTCATGTCCCGCGTGGCCGCCGCCTTGTCCTGCTCTCCCGATGCCTTCCACGGTTGCGAGCCGGTCAAGTCGCCAATTGTGGACTGGCAAGTGCTGGTCAGCGCAAGAGCTCTCCGTTCCTGAGCAAAAAAAAACTCACCTCGACAGCTCCCTTGACGTATTGAGCATGCGAGCTGATGAGGCCGGGCTGTTGAGAGTTGTTGCTGCTGTTATCCGCCATTGTCGCTATCAAGTATTTTCTGGGAAAGGTATGGTATTTTGAATCGAGAATGGTCAATGGTCGATCTAGATTGATGCAGAAATTAATTTCTGCACAGCTAACCAGGCTGCGCGACAAGAGTCTTATATGCGCCGACGAGTGTTGGTATGCCGCTTGGACGGGTCCCAGTTCCATGACATCACCTCTCGAGACCCCTGCAAAGCGGGCAGCAGTTTGCCGACACTACCGTCGCGATGAAGATGACACCGACTCTGACCCGGGACCAAAACGGGTGGTTTGTCTTTTGGCTTTATTCCTTGGACGGTTTTGATCGACATCCAAGACTCTATAACAAAACAATCAGCAGCCTCTCGTATGTGGCAGTAGCAGCAGCCGCAGCAAGTCCCGAAGCAAGCTCAAGCCTCGACCGGGAGCTTGAGATGGACGTTTCAAGTATAGGTTACAGTGGAAACCCCGCAAGACTCGGGTAACAACAATGTCTACGCTACATGCTCCTACGCAGCAGCTCCAGCAACCCTGACGCCTCGGCCAGGTCAGACCTTTCCCGGAAAGAGTCCGGAAGCAGCATCAAATCCATTCATATGAATCAATAATGCCATCATGGCAAGCCATTTCGTCACCGTCCATTCCCAACTGCTCCCCCGGCGCCTCTATCAACCGCCCTGTCCGCCAAGGTCCGGGGAAGCGGGGCCCGGGACTCCACTCGGCGCCGCTGAGTCCAAGGCGCAAACCGGGGATACTTTCTGATGCACCAAACTACAGCATCGAATAAAGTACTCGGCGCTCGCTTAGGTAAGAAGCCAATTGGCAACATGCGAAAACGCCAGCTTGCCTATCGTCAGCGTCCAGCCAGCTCCCGCGATAACGGTACGACAAGACCTTCGACGACGCCCAGATAAACACAACCCGCCTTGTCCAAAGCTTCGCCTCGTTTGTTCTCCAAGAAGCGCACTGACGGGGTCATAGCAAGACCCGACCGGCGCGATGCTGTCCGGCATGCAGAACCCGCGCCAGGCGGCCGCGCAGCTGCTCAACTTTGCCCTCATTCTCTCGACAGCGTTCATGGTAGCGAAACCCAATCTGAACTCTGGCCGCGCTCTCAGTAGGAAATGCTGACCAAACTTTGGGGAATCATCAGATGTGGAAAGGCCTCTCGATAGCGACAGACTCGCCGTCCCCCATCGTCGTCGTCCTCTCCGGCTCGATGGAGCCCGCCTTTCAGCGCGGCGACCTGCTGCTCCTCTGGAACCGCAACCTGGTCAAGGAGACGGAAGTCGGCGAGGTCGTCGTTTACAACGTCAAGGACAAGGATATTCCCATTGTGCACCGCGTCGTGCGCAAGTTTGGCACAGGGTGAGTTTCTCCCGCACTTATTCTCAATGGCGCACGCATGTCAAGCTTGCGAACCAAGACCGCTTCCTTGTCGAAACATGCGTGCTCTTCGGAATCATACGCACTTCAAATTTCAACAGAACTAGGCAGAGAAAAGGGCGGAAAAGGCTGACTCTTGCGCAGGGAAAAGGCGAGGCTACTGACAAAGGGCGACAACAACATGGCCGATGACACGGAGCTCTACGCCCGCGGGCAGGACTACCTCGAGCGCAAGGACATCATCGGCAGCGTCGTCGGTTACGTCCCCTTTGTCGGCTACGTCACCATTATGCTGTCGGAGCACCCCTGGCTCAAGACGGTCATGCTCGGTCTGATGGGCCTGCTCGTGATAATCCAGCGCGAGTGAGTGCGCGCCGTGCACCGTTGTTGATTCTTTTTTGAGAAGGGGGCGGCGGACGGCGGTGTCTGCTGAGGAAAAGCATAGAATCGGAATACCAGCTTGCACCATTTTTGGGCACATGAATAAGCTCTGCGTCTCAAGCTGGCTGTGGTTTCCCGATATGCGATACTGATAATAAGTGACCCCGGTGAGCGACACGTAGTCTGCGCGACTCATGATTGCTTCAAAAAGCACGAAAAAGCAGTGGCATTTATATCGCTAACACCATCACACTCCATATCCGTACAGTGCACATCTCGTTCGCTCAAGGATTCCAAGTCTTTACTCCTTCGCCCTTTTTTTTTTACCAATCTCGCCAAATTCCCGCATTCCCAAACTCCCAACCTAACCCCCATTGTCGCGCGCGCGCGCGCAGATTACCGCTGTCTCCAAAGACTCTAAATACAAAAACAAAAGACTCTAAAGACTAGCAAGGCTGCAGAAATCATCGCTTCCTACATCAAACAGCCCAGCCGCACCGAGGTGAAAAAAAGGTAGTAGAAAATGGAAAGGGCCAGTCTAATCCGCACACGAACAAGAAAAAAAAATCGACGTAGGCTTGGTACATCTTCCCCCATCGTCCGCCCCCATATTTTTCCCGTGTACCGATGAAAATAGTAGGGGAAGTAGGGAGTGGAGGAAAGTGGAAGATGAAAGATGGAAGACGGGGGGGTATCTCAAATCGTTTGTCCCGACCATGAAAACCCCTAGAGCGCAAGGAAAAACACGCAAAGCAGAAGCTCGGGAGATCAACAAAGAAGAAGGGGCGAGAAGTAAGAAGAAAAAGGATGGGTATTAGGTCCAGTGGTAAAAAAAAAATCATCTTCGAGGTTCATCAGGTCGAATGAGGCTGGGTCGATGTAATGTCTCCCTTCCTGATGTCCATGGGCGAAAACTGCTCGTCGATGAGAGTAGTAACCGTCGGCAAAAGTATCCATGGACAAGAGTAACGTCAAAGGAAGAAAGCTACCCCGGGGGCTCACATGGCATCCACGTCGAGCTCCTCCCAGCGCTTGGGAGGCAACTTTCGCACCTTTTTCCCAGGACTCCCTGCGCTCGCACCGCTCACGGATCTGTTGCCGTTACCACTGCCGCTGGTGCTCTTGCCGGTGCTGCTGACGCGCAGTCGCTCGAGTTTGCGGCTCACGCTCGACAAGTTATCCACGCTGCTGCACGAGCTGCTCACGCTCAACCCACCACCGCCGCCGCCGCCGTTGTTGGGACTCCCTGCTGCTGCGGCGACCTGGGCGGCAAAGTCGTCGCGCTCGCCCAGGGGCACGCGCTTACTCGGGCTCCGTCCGGCGAGCTCGCGCCTGAGCACCAAGTTGTCCCGCCGGAGCCGCTCAACCTCGTGCGCCAGGTCCTCCGCCAAGACATTCTCCTTGTCGCCCTCGCACCCCCAGCCGCCCGGCTGGTGCTGCTGTTGGCACTGGTAAGAATCGTGGCGATGGGTGCCGCCGAGACCGCGCTCCAGCGCGTCCACCTTGCGATCCCAGTGCTCCTCGCCGCGCTCCTGCTCTCGCGCCAGGGAAGCCTTGCAGCGCGCGAGCTCCAGGGCGAGCCGCTGCTCGAACTCCGTCGCGCACTCGTCGCGCACCGCGGCCTCGAGGTCCAGCAGGCGCTCCTCGACGCTGAGCGCGTGAGCCTCCGCGGCGGCGCGCGCAGAGTGCTGTCGCTCGACTTCTGCACGCAGCTCCTCCATCTCCTCGCTCATGCGCGCGATCTCCAGCGCGGCGAGCTCCATGGTCGCTCGCTCCTCCGAGTGTATGCTCGACGGCGTCGGGCTTCGCTGCGCCGGCATCGCATGCTGTCCGTGGGAGGGCATGAGCGTGCGAGCGGGCTGCGCGCTGCTGCTGTTGTTGTTGGACAGGATGGTGGCGGTGATGGACGGGATACGGGGCACCGTGACTTCGCGAGCCAGGGCGCTGTATCGTAGGATCTGCGAAGTGGCGTTGAAGTCGCCGCGCGGGTCCGCCGTCACAATCATAACGCCCTTTTGCGGGTTGCGCCGGGGAGCATGTGGTTGCGACGCCGAGGGGAAAGAGTTGGAGAAGAGGAGTTCCGTCAGTTTGCACTGCCTATATGGCACGACATTCGGCTGCTTCCAATCAGTTTCAAGCGATTCAAGAAAAAAAACAGACAACTCCAACTCACCTTTGTCGAGGATCCCACTTCGCTTTGCGTCTGCAGACATTGCCCCAGATACATGAGGCTCTCGTTGATCTTGCCCGCCTCGACCAGCGTGGCCCCCTGCGTCTTGGCCTCGCGCGCGCGCTCGCTGCCAGCAAGATCAACCACTGTGAGCTTGCTGCCGATCCAGGGACCAGGCCGCCTGCTGCGGGTGCGGCGCTTGACCTCGAAGCAGAAGAAGCCGTGACTGCGACTCGACACGCTATTGCTGCCGGTGCCGGCGACTTTGCGCTCGACGAGGCCCGCCTCGAGCACCATGACGGCGTCGGCGAGGCTCGCGCAGACGACCTTGCGCAGGCCGGCAACCACTTTGCGGTCGGGCGAGAGCTCCGTCGACTTGAAAAGGAGCGGCCTCCGTCGGTAGTCCTTTGTCGCTGCCGACTTGGACGCGGGCGTGAGGAGGTCGTAGATGCGGTCGTTGTGCACCTCGTACATGGACACGACTACGACGTACTCGGCCGCGTCGTCGCAGGGGACGCTGATGTCGCTGACGTCTGGAGACGGAGGCTGCGCCGCCGGTCGTTCGAGGTTTCGCCGTGGCTGCGGAGAGGTGACGCTGCGGTCGAAGCCCTGGACGTTTTTAGCAATTTCCCTGAGACGGCTCACGGCAGTGCAAGACATGAAGTGCTGCGACCGGCCGGCATCCTCCCGCTTGGGCGGCGGCGACAACACATTGGCCGCAGTTGTTGGGATAGTGAGCTCGTCCGTCAAGAAGAGATTGCGATCCTAGCGCTGTCCCTCTTGCCGACGTTCCGGGCTATTATTCCCCAGTCCAGACACTTTGACCATGGACTCCCATGGCGACGCGAGGCATCTTGCCACTCGACCCTGTGCGTTCATGTTGGAGACGGAGGCGGGAGGTAGCAAGGGGGTCCGTACAAGCATAGGCGTGGCGGCTCTCGAAGTCCCGCGATGAGGAGACGCGTCCGCATATGTCGTCTCGATAAAGTTGCACGAGTTGCTCAAGACTGCTTCGGAAGAATCGCAGGCTTGTAGTGACTCGAGACTAGCCGGCAGCGAGGCCGCGTCGAGCATGTTGTCGCCGATGGACCGGAAGAGAACATCGAGGGCAAGCTGCGTCAGGCCTCGCTGAGTTTTCGATCCGAGTATCGTATGCGTCTGTTTTGCCCGTCAACATCTCAACGATTTGTTTACCCACGAAATAAAGACTCCCTTACCTTGCCAGAGCCAGTGACTCCCAGCGTCGCAACCACAGCATCAGTGCCCTCACCACCCTTGGGCGCCAAAATCCCGCCCACAAGGGACGCAATATCCGTCGAGTTGAAAACATGGAGCTGCGTCGCGTCCTCGTCAAAGACTTGCGTAAACGCAAACTTCTCGATTGCGCGTCGGCGGTCGGTAGGCGGATTAAGGGTGATGTGCGAAGGGCGGACATTGGGCGTCTCGGCTTCCTCGACGTCAAGGATGCGGTCGGCGTTTGTAGAGCTCGCGGGTGACGGGCGGAGACGAAGATAGACCTCGAAGAGATTGTGCGACGTTGTGGACGGCCATGGTAAAGGCGACGCCGACGACGCCTTGGCACCGGCGGGATCCATCTGCCAAGAGAAGGGCAGGAAACCAAAAAAGACTTTGTCGAAACAGACGGGAGGCGAACCGAAAGGGACGGAGATTAAAGGGTACTGGCGTACAGTAGGTAGGTAGTAGTATATGTGGGAGAGTTGCAGCCGGTGATGCGACAGCACAGACGCGCAAAAAATGAAATAAAGAAGACGGGATGAAGAGAGAGAAAACACCAGGCCTAGATGCTGGGTACAGGTAGGATGCAACGACGAGATGCAGCGACGAGGATCATGGGAGTGAGTCTGCGTCTGGGGTCCGGGGTAATCGATGCAACAGCGGCCTGGTCTGGACTCTGCTGCAGAAACACAACACCAGTGCAGTGCAGTACTGGAGAGCAAAGTCAAGTACCGAGGTGAATAATAAAGCAAACAAATATTATGGAGGGGTGTGTGAGATGGGTAAAAAGAGGGCCCCCCCAGAGATCGGAGATGAGGGCGCGTGCGTCGGGGAGGAGTTCGTCGTCGATGTCGAGATCTGGGAGATTTCAAAATGTGGATCTCCTCTTCTTCTTTCTTGTTTCTTTTGTTTCTTTGTTATCGACGTCTTCGTTGCCCAAGAAGGGGATACAAATTGAAAAGGAAAAAAGCAAGAGCAAAGGGGAAGAAGGAGGAAAGGAGGGAACGTGCGTTTACTGTAGGTTACTGCAGAGCGTACTGTAGACGTGCTTGCATCAATCGCTCTACAGATTGGATGCTGCAGATGCAGATACTGCGATGTACTGTAGATGCCGATACAGATTGACTTTTTTTGGGCTGCCAGGCAATTGATCCGTTTGCCTGCAGTCCATGTTCATGTTGTCCAATTCCGGGTCCATGTTTACTGATCCTGCGGCCCGCGCGCGCAAGGGAGGGAAATCCCGGTTCGTGCATCGGCCGGAAATCTCCGTTGGCGGGGCAACCAGTAACACCCTTTCCTGTCTTTGGTGCCTGTTGACCCGGCTTTTACTAGACGCGCGCTTGTCCGGCCGTATTGTAAGTACAGAGTGGGGCCCCGGCGGAAGAGGCGGGTCCGGGACAGATTTAGACGCCCGGCCGCTTGCAGCTTTTCGGCATGTGTGGATACATGCAGCCCGTACAGAGCAGCTGGAATAACGAAAAGTCCGAGCGCGGGAAAATGCCCAAATCATGCCCATCTGAGGAAGAAGCGGCAAAGTCGAATCGAATTCCGCCAAATGTGGCTTTTTCTCTCTTTTTTTTTCAGGCCTATCCATCGGTTCGTGTCTTCTCACGTGCCACTCAAGTCGGAATACTCGGTTCGGTTCCCCCCTCCCTTGCCGCTGTGGAAGGCCAGCACGGCGTCGCGCATTGCCCCATCTGCATCGGCGACAAAAGACACATCCATACAGTAAGTTAGATTGCATGCCGCAATCGTTGTGCCACTGTGGCTTTCTCGTCCTCATGGCCACACGTATGTTTTACACAAACCTTCTTTTTTGGCGCCTGACGCTCAAAGGACCAGTGATGTAACCGGGATGCTGCAATTCTGCTTTGCCCTTTGATTTCTGGCTGCATCTCGTCAAAATGTCGTGTATCCCGAATCGCATCTTTCGGGGTATACCGAGGGCGCGCCCAGCATCTGCCAAGTGACTCCCGGCTCGCTTGGACGAAAAAGGTGCCCGTGAGTCACTGAGGCCACTGAATGCAGGTCGGACAAGGTTGAGTCATGGGCTCGGCTGCTGCGGTCATTGGCTTTGGGGAGCTTGGGATTGGTGGCCCTCGTTGAATCCGATGCCGACCCTACCCTAGACATGGAGGCAGACGAGACTGAGATGCACATTTTGTTGTCATGATCCCTAGCCATTGTGTCGACTTTTCTATGACTCTCCCCCTTCTCGCTCTTTCGATGACTTACCTAAAACTCAACGACTCCCTTGCGCCGTCAAGCCGGTGTCAGTACGGGTTTGGACGAATAAGCGGCGCAGGCGGCGTTGTCTTAGGTCGGAGCCATTGGTTTTGACTCATGAATAGTTTTACGCAAAAGATGCACTGTGTATCGGGGAGAATACTTTACATAACGGACATAACGGAGCAGTCTTCGTCATTCACTTTGCCGGCTCCCTTTTCGAGGCAATTGCTCCGAGGGCCGAGTTTCGTCTACTCGGTGAGCTTTGCTAAGCTTCCGCATTTTCTCTTCATGCACGCAAGACAGACTGCGTAGTGTAAACCATGGTGCGAGATGCTGCAGCTCGCGGATTCCCCCTCATTGTGATGTGATGGCATGATGCAGCAGCGAAAGAGGAGTACGTACCGTACTGTGAGTTCATGAATACAAGAACCAGAAAAAAAAAGAAGAAACGAAATTACACATGAAACAGGGTCTTTTTGCAAGCCCCCCTCCTCCCCTCTACTAGCCTCTCTGTTCCCCTCTCCCTTGACAGGAATGGCGCACTACGTACAGTAAAATAGCAGACCAAATGCTGGTGGATGATGTGACTTCAAACACCCAGAGCTCCGAGGGATGGCACCGAGTTGCAAGAATGAACCAACAATTGATCGACGGAATGAAATGAAGACGAGACCAAACTGGAGAAAGCGAAAAGGCGGTCGGAAAGCAGGATGGCGACGGATAACCTCACTCAGCGTCATGCTGCCAACATGTGTATTCCATCCTACTCAGCATAAGTCAAGGTACTGCTGTATGTATGTATGGCTGGCAATGCTCGACCGAGGTGCAAAGTCTGGTACTGTATGGAGTTCTGGACCCTTTTTTTCACACCAGAGACCCGCGTTGGCTGTGACCCTGCCTTGGTTCTGATTCAAGTCCGCCCTTGGGCCGGTGACTTGCAAATGCTGTAGTTACGGTACGAATACGGCGTGCAGTCCAGCACTGCACTGTTGCAGTGTAACTTAACTCATGAAGTAAAGTATTCGTAGGAAAGATTGAACTGGTGCGTGCAGCCTGCAGCCCGTAAGGCAGGGGAGGCAGGCATTGCGCACCTCAACTGGCAGGGAGAGAAAAGGAGGGTGACGTGGGGATCGGCAGTGAGGAGCGTCGGCCCCCCATGCGAAATGCCACGACGTGTCGGATGCCCTGCATGCGAACGTCTGTCAGTATTGCGCGGGCGCAGCATTGAAGCCATCGCGGGATGAATGAAGGAGAAGTACTGTGAAAATGAAAGTTGTGAGGCCCATTTGGCCTTGACGGACGAACCTTTCAGTTCACGGTACTGTGCGTACAGTACAGTACAGTGCGTCTTTGCAGTATGGGGGATCGATAGAACGTTTTACAGTGCAGCTTGGCAGTGTAGAACCCTGTAAGTTGCCCCGTTCTCTGCTGTATGTACCGTACGTAGGTACAGTACAGTACTGCAGCGATGCCCCTCCCCGGTGCCCAAAGAGCGGTGACGCTGCGTGTGCAGCACCAGACCAGACCCCTTGGGCCACTGTGCTGGAGAGGCCGGCGTGAAAAAGGGCACTGGCCACATGCAGAAAGCCTCCGCCAACTGGCCAATCAGAACCATTATATCCGTCCCGCAAATCCCTTCGAGCGAATCAGACGTCAGACCCCACCATTGAGAAAAGTTTGGGAGAAGACGACTCGAGTAGGAACCTGGCAAAGCCCGTGGGGGAGAGTGGGAGCAGGGGAGAGAAAAAAAAGGTATTTCTCCCTCCGCTCCCCTCTCGCCCGAGCCTCCGCCTCTTTCTTTTTTCCCTTCTTTCGCTTCAAGCAAATCACCATTCAACCAAAGACAACGAAGTCGTCCGTATCACTCACTCAGAGTTAGAATTCCAGTAACAAAACGTCCGTCGAGCCAAAATGCCTCTGGCCGTCGCTGAGCTGTAAACGCCCACTGCGGGCCGTGCCTGATTCCCCCGGCCACGGCTCGCAGTCCAGCAGTTCACCGAGTTCAATCAACTTCCTCGACGTCACGTTTCAACAGCCTCTCCCGCTCTCGGAGCTCTCTGCTCCCCCGAGAGTCTGTCTTTGAACACCATTGGATCCTCCTCGCTGCCCGAATGCTCTGGGCGACCTCTCCTCCTTGACCTCCCTCTCTCTCTCCTGAAGCTGTCACTGCGGCACCAATTACATCCGCCAGCAAATCTTCGTCTCAGCTCTTATACGACTAGACAATCATCCACAAAAGAACAAGTTACATGTGCCATCGATACAGTACGAATCTTTTACACGACCCCGATATCCAGAAATCGACGCCGCACACAGCTTCGGTGCCCATCTCAAAACCGCAGCCGGCATCCAAGACCGGCTTCAATACAAATATACCCCTCATCACCCACATTAACTCGCAAAAGAAATGTCCCGAAATATCCGCCAGAAATACCCAGCCCCTGTCAAGGCCAGGAAGCGCCGGGCCTCCGACTCCTCCTCTTCGCTCGACCTATCCGACGATGACGGCTACTCGGCTGTCGAGGATATAAGTGATTCCGAGGATGACGATGAGGACGATGTCAATGCGGTCGAGGAGGAAAACATCCTGACAGAGACTGTTCCTCAGTCCACTGCTCCTCCTCCTCGACCGCAGCTCTCCCTTGATACCAGCGGCGTTGACGATAACGACGATGATGAAGAAGCTGAAGAGGAGGAAGAAGAAGAAGAAGAAGAAGAAGAAGAAGATGACGACGACGACGATGACGAAGGCGACGAGCTCGCCAATGACGACGACGACGATCATCAACTAGCCGACGCCGATGCCGACGCTGACGCCGACGAGCAAGCCAGCTGGGCCGGCATTGTCTCCGAGGTGGATGGCAGCCAGATGTCCGACTATTACCAAGGCCACAACTCCTTTGCCGCCGATGCTGTCGTCGAGCGGCACGTTCGCTTTGACGTTCCCTCGAGCGATTCGGACTCGACCGATACCGAGGACGATCACGCCGACCTGTTTCCTGACATTTTCGTTTCTCAGAGTTCTCTAGACCCTGCTTTTCGCCGAGAGATTGAGCATGACCCCGACGATTCTTCGGGCTCGGGCTCGTTTTGGGATTACGGCAGCCACTACGAAGAACGCCAAGACTCTGATGCCGAGGAGGTTGTGCGGGAGCTGTCTGACGACGAGACTCCCACTGCCACACCCAGAGCGTCAATACCCGCGCCAGCACCTGCCACGTTCACACCCGTCTTTGAGGAGAATGGCGAGCTCGACGGGTACGAGAGTAAGTGTCACGCCAAACGTCGACTCGACATGTCTGTTCTTTGATGCTCATCTCCTGTCTGCAGCCGATGGTGACACGACCGAGGAAGATATTCCCGACCCCCCCATTCGTAGAAAAACAAGGCGGCCCTCGAGTCACATGAGCGATGCGTCTGATTCGGACGTCGAGTCTCCCGTCAAACCCCAGCGAGGCCAGCCGCGCGTAGGACGATTCAACCTGGATCGGTCTGACAAGAAGCCCATTGCGGTCCTGAACCCCCTGACGCGCAAGATGATGATTTTCACCCCACACAGGCGCCGTCAGCTGGATCTCTCGCCTGAGCAGTTCAACTTTTCCTGGCCCCTGGAAGAGCCTTCTTCCCCGCTCTTCAGCAACTCTGCAAACATGATGCTGAGTGCCATGTTCTCGTCCCATACCTTTGGCGATATTGTCAATGCTCAAACTATGGGACCCGCCGAGGCGTTCTTCCCCTTCCCATCGGAAGCCAACACGGCCGACGAGAGCTCGTCTGGCGGTCCCAGCGAGGAGGATGAAGCTGAAAAGAAGCTCGACATTAACGACTTCATCACGTGGGATGACGCGCACTCGTCCGGTGAAGAAGGCGACGGATCCTGGGAGCCGTCATCCACGCCTGTCAAGTCTTCGGCGGCGTCGACCGAGCGTGATGTTCTTTCGCATCTCAACTCGGAGACGGTTGGCGCCTTCCGCCGCAATCAGATCAACCAGCAGCTGTTACTGAGCAATCAAGCCACCCATGACTCCCTTGCGTTTAGCGGGCCCTACAATTACACGGCGCTCAAGGGCCTCAAGTCGGACAGATTCGATACTGCCGGCCTGCCCCTGACACCCATCCGCCGGCAAAAGAGGCACCTGGGCGACGTGACGCGGAGCCCGCTCGAGTCGGCGTCTGCGAAGCGTAAGGCTACAGGTGATACCGGGGGCGGCCATAAGAGGCACAGGAGCATCTCGGACGTGAACATGTTGCAGATATGACGCGCGGGTAGCGTCTGGCGGCACGACAACCCATTATTACGAGTGAGGACGGCGTAGCGTCGCACGCCTCACGCGGCGCTATCCCTGGCCTCGCCAGCCATTTTTGTGTTTATCGAGTTTGTGAAGCCTTTCTCACGACTCCTGCTTCTCATCTCCTTTGCTATCTGTGTTGACGAGCCTGAAGAAGGTAGATGAGGCCTTGAAGACCGCCTGGTCACGGGCGAGAAAGAGACGTGGAGACATGAGTTGTCTGAGAAGGCATGGCCGGGCGTTTTCTCGCCGTGCGTCAGAAATAGCGAGCAAGCCGGCTGATACTGAGGAGCGGCGATGAATGAGTTTGCTGCACCCGCGGATCTTGGCCGAGGGCTAGTTTATGAAATACAAAAGTTCCTGTTCATTTCTTGTCGATGTCTGGTATAGTGACTCTCTTTCACTATCTGCGATGGTGCCGGATACTTGTTGAATCGAGCGATCTTCGTGAGTGAGAGCATCATGACGGCGGAGATGCCAAAGAGAAAGCTGGTGATGGTGATGTGAATCGGTCTCGCCACTCAGGTCAGTTGGTTCCGCAGCCCGACTTGACAGCTGCTTATACGTGACCGGTCAACCGGATAATGCCATGACAAGTCTATGAAGAATTGGGGGCCAAACGGTGCCTGTTTACGAATACGACTTCATCTTTGCTTGTTGCCTATCAACACGTAACAGTGCATCTGGATCCTCAAGACTCGGCAACTTTACCCAACCAACCACAAAGACTACGACTCAGACGAACCCCGAATCGACTCTTGTCAGGACCCCCCCTCAGACTCACTCCTCTCTCGCCAAGGTACAAAACTCCTTGTTCAACGATCACGCATATCCCCAACAATGAATCTCCTCATCTACGCCCTAGTAGCCTGTCTCTTGGTGCTCGGCGCAGCCTTGATCCAGACATGGCACGCACTCTTGCGCAACTACCTCGCGGCGCGCAAGCTGGGGATCCGGTTCCGCGTCATCCCCATCAGCCACCTGAACCACTTTTGGATGCTCGTCGACAAACAGGTGCTCCGGTACGTGAAGCTCGTGTTTGGCGAGAGCGCCTTTACGCGCTTCAATTGGATGGGGTGGGAGCTGCACGAGCGGTATCGCGCCCACCACGAGCTCGGCGACGTCTTTATGCTCGTCACGCCGGGGCGCAATTGGCTGTACATCGGGCATCCGGACATCGTCATGGAGATTGCGCGAAGGAGAGATGATTTCCCGAGGTGTGTTGAACTTACCGAGGTTCTCGACGTCTTTGGCCCGAGTGTCGCGACTGTAAGTAACAGCCCCCTTGCAGCCTGGATCTGTTGTTGATATTCACGTCTTGAACTGTCTATTCACGTCTTTAAATATCTATGGCTGACACTGTATACAAGGCCGAGGGACAGCGATGGGTTCAGCAGCGAAAGCTCATGGCGTCGTGCTTCAATGAATCGTACAACCAAGTCGTCTGGTCCGAGAGCATATCGCAGGCCACCGACATGATTCACTTCTGGTCATCCCAGCCGTCTGTAAGAAGCACCGCCGACGATCTGCGTTCTCTTTCTCTCGGTGTCCTTGCCAAGGCCGGCTTCGGCAAGTCGTTCAAGTTCGAGGGCCACAAGGGCGCGACGCACGTCGATCCCGCGGGGAACTACAAGGACTCTCTGCAAATGATTCTCGAGAACTGCATCCTGCTCATCGCCATGGGTCCAAAGTTCTTCACCAACACGCCGTGGGGGCTGCCCGAGAAGTGGCGACGGCTCGGACGGGCTGTGACGTACTTTCAGGGCGCCATGACGGACATGTACGAGTCGGAGAAGCGCAGGATCGCAGAGGGCAGGTCAGACGACGACGCGGCCGCAGTAGCAAGTTCGCGCCGGACGTTCTTGTCGTCTCTGGCCCAGGCGTCGCTGGACGCCGCCGACAAGGGCCAGGGCCAGGGCCTGACGGAGCGCGAGATTTACGGAAACATGTTCACCATCAACTTTGCCGGCCACGACACGGCGTCTCACGTCTTCACCTTTGCCGTCTACTTCATGGCCGCCCACCCGCAGGTGCAGGACTGGGTGGCCGAGGAGCTGCGGCACGTGCTCGGGGACCGCCGGCCGGACGAATGGGACTACACGACGGATTTCCCAAAGCTCAAGCGCTGCCTGGCCGTCATGTACGAGTCGATGCGGCTGTACACGCCCGTGCCCGTGACCAAGTGGACGCGCGAGCGGGCGCAGACGCTCGACGTGGGCGGGGGGAAGACGCTCGTCCTCCCGCCCAACACCATGCTTTGTCTGGCGTATTCGTCGCTGCAGTCGGACCCGCGCTGGTGGGGGGAGGACTCGCTGACCTGGCGGCCCTCGCGCTTCATCCGCCCAGCCGAGTCATCGTCGCCGGCGTCGTCGTCGTCGTCGTCGGGCGAGGCGGTGGCAGGGGAAGAGTTCGTCCCACCTCGGCGCGGGAGCTTCATCGGATGGTCCGAGGGCGCGCGGGACTGCCCCGGGAGGAAGTTCTCGCAAGTCGAGTTCGTCGCCACCGTGGCCGCGCTGTTTCGCGACTCGAGGGTCGATCCGCTCGTGTTTGAGGGGGAGACGCTGGATGATGCGCGCAAGAGGGTCCTGGAGCTCATACATGCCGAGGCTGCCATGGTTTTGCTGATTCAGATGGTGCATCCGGAAAAGGCGCCGCTCGTGTGGTCGAAGAGGTGAATGGGGCGAGAATATGAGCGAATGATGGACATGGAAGAAGTAGAGTATTTGTTTCACGCAATGAGATGGCAGTCTTGGTGTGCGTGTAGACAAAAGAGTCTTGGCAACACCAAGTCTGTACATAGGTTGGGAACTTATTCTGTAAAGTTGGGTTGAGTGAGTCGTAAGCAAGGTAGATCTAAAACGAGTCTGATGATCATGTCGACATCACCGAGAGCGAGCGAATGGAGCCGTGCCATGTGTTGGTCGACCAAGTACAGAGTCGCAAGTTTGATGTTGCTTCGACGTTGGGAATTTGGGAGTCTAGAGGCAAGAGATGGTGTTGATGCAAGTTGCGCTACAACTCATGCTTCAAGTACCGCATTATCTCTCACATCTCTCAAGCGGGTATTACCGGATCCGCACCTCTTCGATTGGTCTAGTGGCGCAATGGCAGCGCGTTGCTTTCCGGTGGCAAAGGTTCCAGGTTCGAGTCCTGGCTGGATCGAAGTTTTTTGTCGTCTCTACGACCAAATTTTTCCTAATCTCAAGATCCCTCTGAGGTTCATTCGATTGTTCTCAAATTGCAGTCAAGTCTAACCCAGTTGTCATATTTACTTTTTCGTTTCCGCCTTCTTCTTTTTTAGGTTCTTCAACGGACCCGCTCTGACGTGCACCCTTGGAGTTGCGGACATTCAAGGCATTCACAACCGCAAGAGTGCGTTGACGGATAATGACAGACTCTTGTTAAACCAATATGAATTTTTATGCATTTTGCATTCAAAGTCATGTCTTTATAAGGCTTGAGTAGCAAGTCCAAATTTCTTTATCGACAAAATGACCTATCAGAATGGAGACTGGTCGTTGACATCTACTGCTAATGGATCCATGTCAACTTGACACCCATGACCAACCAAGTTAAGTCAAGTCACAGTTGCCGGCCGCTGTCAACAGTCTTTAAGCCAAAAGAGGACTGACGCGGCGACCACAACCACAATCAGCAACTCCAACTTCTTTCCTATGATATTCTATAAAGTTTGCTGCTCTCATGGCCCGCTTACAACATTCATGCAGCGCCCACTCGAGTGTCGGCTCATGCCAAGTCTCGTTTCCTTCTCTCAAGATAACCAGAGAAACAGAGGGGGGAGAAGGGAGACATAATGTTTCCCTAGTTCATTGCTCGCACGTGGGTGGGTCATGGCATGACAATAGGAAAGAAAAAAAACTCCGTAGCGTCCGCAGTCTAGCGCGTAAAACTCCCTTGAGAGAGAGAGAGAGGGTTCCACGTGTAAGAGAGACTAAGCCTAGAAGTAAATGACAATGTCGGGCTTCGAGACCGATGCCTGTAAAACGCAATTGCCGAGCGAACCCCGTAGTCTTTCACGCTATTCGACAGTTTTCGGGGTGCGAATCGCGATTTTTCACCTTTTGTCGATTTGGCTAATGTCTTGGCAGGTCGTGATGCTCAACTCGAGCGGAGTCTCTTTTCTTTTTTTCTATTCTTTCAGATGAACCTAGGTGGGCTTGGTGGACTGATATTATTGGAGCACATGGTTTACGCGTTACTGTACCAGGTGTAGCAGGGGGGAAGCTTTAATAAGTGACCGGTTGATATCGCAAGGGATGTCCCATGCGATTCTTTAGGGATTGTGGGGGTTGCATTCAAAGTGGCAAAGAGAATGACATCAAGGGAACCGCTGGTGAGGTGTTGTCAAGGTTTGGTTAAAGAGCTGTAGATTTGATGATGTAGAGATAGTTCCGACGAGACTATGAGGACTAAAAAGCCCTTGCCACAATGTGCCGTTGGCTTGCTCTGCACATGTTGAAACCATTCCTGGATGAGGTCTTTTGACGTTGGAGGATGGCCAAGCTTCACCAGTGCTAGACAGTACACCAGATGAGCGTGGCCTGACTTCGGAGAGGCGTAAGGGCATGACACGGGTCCTCGACTGATGCCTCGATGGGGTGTATTCTGGCATGGGTCCGATGGGGACGGCCCGTCATGCATGCGTCTCGATCGAGATGAGTCTGACTGTAGCTACCATGTTCTCATGTGAGAGCTGCTGTAACTGCTGCAACTGCTGCAACTGCTGTGACTGCTGTGACTGCTGTGGTTATTGTGCGTGGTTATAAACGGGCTGTTCGTTCCACTTCAGCAAAGGGTGTCCTTTTGGGTTGTAGGAACAGGGAGAGCACCTCGCTTCACATCTCCATCCACACTAGCCGGCTAAACTGCCTGGGACCAACTGCCCATCATGCGTTCTTTCACACTGTTTTCTATTGCTGCGTGCTCATACGCCAGCCTTGTTCAGGGCCAGAGTATACCTGGGCAAACTTCAGACTGCAAATGTGTAGGTGACCATAGCGACGGCATCTCATACGTCAGAGTGAAACGACTTACAACCGTATAGGTCCCTGGCGAAAAGTGCTGGCCAACACGGACAACATGGGACGTCTTCAACTCCACCATTCACGGAAGACTCATCAAGTCGACCCCAGTGGCCGCAGCATGCCACGCCGGACCCGAGGAAGACGCCGGGCACTGCGCATACGTGGAGAAGATGTGGACAGACCACGACTTCCAGACCTCGCAGCCCCTTGGCAGATGGTACCCCTTTAACCAGACCTGTCCGCCAGTCCAGCCCGCCGCTGTGGGGATCACGAGCAGCAAGGCACACGACACTTGCACGCTCGGCCAGCTCCCCCCCTACGCGGTCAACGTCACCGAGCGCGAGGACATTCGCGCCAGCCTGGACTTTGCGCGGGAGCACAACATCCGCGTCTCGGTGCTCAACACGGGCCACGACCTCAACGGCCGCGCCGACGGGTTCGGCAGTTTGTCGATTTGGTTGCGCAACTACCGCAACAAGGTCGAGTTTCAGGAGTCGTTCCAGTCGGATACCGCGTGCGAGGCGTCCGGATGGACCGATGGCGCGATCCACATTGACGGAGCGTGGCAATGGGGTGACGTGTACCGAGTCGCCAAGCGGAACAATGTCATTGTCGTCGGCGGAGGCTCGTCGTCGCCCGGAGCTACGGGCGGATGGCTCTCGGGAGGCGGCCACGGCCCTGCGTCGAGAAACTACGGCCTCGGGGCCGATCAGCTTCTCGAGGCAGACGTGATGCTTGCCAACGGCACGATCGTGACGGCGAATCACTGCCAGCACGCAGATCTGTTCCGCGCTCTCCGCGGCGGAGGACCGGGCTACGGCATCGTCCTGGGCACAAAGATTAAGGCCTACCCCAACGTCGACGTCGTCACCTCTCACGGGCTCAACATCATGCCGCGGGATACTCAGGCCGGTGCAGATGACAACGGCGTCTATCTCGACGCGGTGACGACCATGATGCAGCACCACCCGGGCCTCAACAAGGCCGGCTTCGCAGGCTACGTCGTCTGGTTCCCGCGGTGGTACAACCACAGTCTCTGGACCATTGGCAAGACGCGCGAGCAGGCCGACGAGGCCTTCGCCCCCGTGCGGGAGAAGCTCGTGGCCGCGTACAACGAGACGCTCGTCATCAGCGAGTCCTGGCGCGAGTACCCGGACTACTGGTCCTTTTACGAGAGCGAGCTCGACCGCGCCGACGCGCCCGGGGACACGCTGCTCCTGACGTCCCGCCTGCTCGAGGCGGCCTCGGTCGAGGACTTTGCCAAGACGCGCAAGGCCGTGGGCCTGACCACGGGGGGCGGCAGTCAAGACCCGCAAGGTGCCGCCGACATGTCGCTGCTCATGCTCGTCTCGGGCGGCAAGGTCTTCGAGGACGCGGATGACGGGTCTTCCGGCCTGCACCCGGCGTGGAGGCGGTGCCCGATGGTGCTCATATCCAGCCGGCGAGTCGGGAGGAACGCGTCCGCCGACGAGCGCCGGCGAGCGGCCGAGTACGTGACAAACGTCAAGGGCGCGGCCGCAAAGAAGCTCGCCCCGAAGACGGGAGGGTACATGAACGAGGGCGACCGCAGCGACCCGGAGTACATCGCGGCTTTCTACGGTAGCAATTACCCGCGACACTTGGCGGCCAAGGATAGGTATGATCCGGAGGGCGTGTTTTACTGCCCGACGTGCGTGGGTGCCGAGAGGTTTGTTGATCGACCTGATGGGGCTCTCTGCCGGGCTCGTGTTTTGTGAGAGGTTGAAAAAGTCTAGATCTTTGAATCGAGGATTGGCCGACAAAGGACAAGGATGTTCCCTGTATAAGTGAATCGTGTCCATCCTCGTACGCCCGCTTGACCTTGTCCATTAGTTCAAGAAGCAATGGATAAGGCACGGTGTCGAAGCTACATGAAAAACAGTCTGTCAAGTCAACAGTCAACCAGAAATCCTCATAGACTTGGTAGTGTTCCTCTTGATGTATACCTTGTTGAATCATTAACCTCAATATCCCATGTCGCATAGATGAGCTCCTGGGAGTCCTCAATATGTTGATTCTCACATGGCGTATATTCGGAGTCATCAGGGGTAACACTCGCAGCCGCAACTTCACCTTGTCAGCAGGTCTACCAAACATGACCTTGGCCGCATCATGAAAATGTCGAGGTCTTGCAAGCACTCAACTGTAAAACGACTAGACTCGGCTCATTCGGGCCGCCGTCTTTTCTAGAGTGTAGCATCCGGGTCTCGGTGAGGCAGGGTAGCGGTTCCCTCCGGCCGTAGACATTGTCACGGCGCTCCCATCAAAGAAATCAAGAAAGTATATCCAGGGGGGTTGAAGGTACAAGAATCCCAACTCGTCTCATACTCGCCAGAGATCTGTGCTTCGTCTGCAAATCAGTCTCTTCTCGTCCAAATCACACCTTCTGCGATGCGTTCCCAACTCCTCTCCTCCCTGGCGCCACACATCGCCCTCGGGATGTCCGCGCCTTCCACCGCCGCCGAAGACACAGCCAAGCAAATCAGTAACCAAGTCGGAGACGCAATCAAGGACGCACAGAGTCACTCTTCCGCATGCCCCTTGGGAGAGAACCAACTCTCGCTCAACGACGCCGTATATTGCTGCAAGGGCAGTACCACGGGCGAGGTCAAGAACGGCAGCGTCAGCGTACCAGAGAATTGTCGAAAAATGGAAGCCGCATCATCTCAGACAGCTAGCCTGACCTCGACGTCTACTGGTACCTCTAAGACTGTTCTTATATCCAGCACCGCTTCGTCGACCGGCGCTGGACTTCTTTCCACGGGGACGCCGACGTCAACTGGTCCCGCAGCCGCGACTTCTACTGGGAATGGCGCCAAAAGCGACGCTCAACGGGTTCTGGCGAGTGCGTCTGTTCTTTTGACCGGTCTGGTCGGTCTCTGCCTCTTGATTTGAGAGGGCGGTCCTTGTGCACCACACGCCTACCCCATAGGCGTTTCTGTCCGTAGAAGCCAAAGACACGAAGCCGGCTTGCATTATAGATCCTCGCAAATCTGTATGCAGAATAAAAGGACGGAATGGACAATGTTCAAAATATTCTTCCTACTTAGACTTGAGTCAGACATGAACAAGATGCCCGTCATGGTTTTGCCGATAATGCCTCCACTGTGCCCTCGTCCCAGGACTCAACCTCGGGCGTTGTAGCCGAGTGATGTAGGAGCTTCGTCAGTCGGAGAATACAGCGAAGCCGTGTCAGTTACATCAGGAAGAACCGCCCTTTGTCGAGTCGACAGACTTTGCCGTCTCCTTCTTCGCCGATACCTGCTTGGCGATATTCGTCCCCAATTTAGTGAAGCTGAAACGGGACTTTCGAGGACCAGCTTCAGACCCTTTGTCCTTGCCCATGCCCTTGAGACCAGCCGCGTCTCCATGAGCACGAGACTTGCCAAACAAGTCGTCTCCAGTCGTCGGCTCTCTGAGAAACGTCTCATCCTCCTCTGCAGAGCCCGCATACTCGATGCCTATCCTCGACAAACACTCATTAGGAACCATTCCACCTCGTCAGACTTTTGTGGACAGACTTACTCTTAATCTCCCAGCTCTGGCCCGCCTTTGCAAACACCACGCGACAGCGTGCCACCCGCTGGACGTTCTGAAAGCCCCCCGAGTCGTAGCCGCTCTGCTCGCGCAGGCAAAAGGCGTTGTACTCGTCCTTCCACTTGTACACGCGGTCCTGGCCAAACGTGTTCATCGCGCACAGCACCGACTCCCAGCCCTTCTGGCCTGGGTGCTTGCCGCCTATGGTTTTTGTCGGGAGACCCGCGGCTCTCGGGGCCAGCAAGGGAATACTGCCGTACGAGGCGTCGTCGACGGCTGACCAGGTGTAGTTCCTGCGAAAGACCCAGGATACTTGGGAGCTTGGCCGGCGCGGCATGCCGTCGGGTTGCGGCATCTTGTTGGGATACTTGGTCGCCCGCTGCACGTTTGACCCGTGCGTGCCCGCAGTCGTCCATTCTGAAGATAGTGAGAGAGGCTGGTGTCAGGACGTGAACTCTTCCGAGAGAGGCTTGCTTGCAGATCTCGGGGGAAACTCACTGGCACTGTCATCCCATCGCACCCAGTTGTGGGATCTGCCCTTTCCAGACGGCATCGGCTCCAATTCGCCCCAGTTAGAGACCAGATTCAACATGAGCCCTGTACAGAGAGACAAAAAAAAAAAAAAGACGTACGTCAGCCTCACACAACTCGTATCAACTTTTCTCACAATACGAAAAGGGGGACGACTTGGGGACGAACTTTGACAGCTATTCGCAGTCCAGAAAGCGCTCTGAAACGCAGGAACACAAATCTGCGACTTGGACGAGGCCGACACGTAGTCTCCCCCTTCTTCCGACGACGACGGAGGCGCGTCGCCGCACGCCGTCGTCACCTTGCGGCCCGTCTTGACCCAGTACTTGTGGTCCTGCGCCTTGCACGCGTCCTTCTTGCCGCACGTCGCCGCTCGCCGCTTCGCCTGGCGCGCCTTGTCGTCGGAAAAGGTGAGCACCGCCGGGAAGCCCTTGAGGCCGCGCCAGGCCTCGCACATTCCCGGGACCACGGCGGATGAGTAGTTGCGGTTGCCAAAGACTTGCAACGGGCCAAGTAGGTCACAGTTGTCTGCAGAGCCCGCTAGGATTAGCCCTCGGTTCCCTTTCTTTCGGAGGTCATTTGCGGAAGGGGTTACATACAACGAAGCTCTGGGATCCTAATGTTCTTATTCATCTTGACCGGACATGTCCTGAATCGCTCAAAGAGAGGACTTTTCCTCGTGTCCACGCTGTACGTGAGCATGGGCAACGCAAAGGGGCGCTTCGGGTTGAGGCTGCTATATGTCTTTGGTGCTCTCGAAACGAGCTCATTTTGTCGAAGCTGACCAAGAAGCTCCCTCTTTGCAAGTTTTGGCAGACTTGTAGACACCGCGGCCGAACCTGTCGCCTTGTTTAGAGCCCCGGCAGCCCGTGGGATCGTACCCTTCATCGGTCCGTAAATGTCGACACGCTTGGCCGGATGAAAAGCCTCGCGAGGCTCCAGCGCCCAGTTGAGAAGACCCCATATAAACGCCCTCGCTTTGTATCCGAGGTTATAGAACAAGTGTACACCATAAGTGTAGTCGATGTCCCCAGTCGTCGAATTTACATGGCTGTTTGCCTGAAAGGAGATGCCCCCGGTGACGTAGCCTGTCAGCTGCGCGTCTGCGAGGGCGAAGCCACCCGTCAAGAATCCTCCGCCGACTTTCATCCCGAAGCTTGCCTAGAAAACACATCAGTAAACTTGTTAGAGGGGCGCATGTTGGTACACAAGCTAAGAACTTACCTCGGGCTGAAGGGTTATGTCGAGGGCCGCATCCAGCTGGACATCTGCTTCCAGCACGGGTTCCAGACCATTGCGGTGCGGCACCGATGGGCTACTTTCCATGCCCAGAACCTTTTCGTACTTCTTATTTGCCTCGACGTCCTTTGACCAAAACATCTCTGTCTTGCCGAGCTTGATCTGCGCACCGGCTCGAGCCTGGCCCGAAAGGGTGAGTTTCCCTATAACCTACAAGCAAAACTTGGTCAGAGCCCGGGAAACGGCGGAGCAGTAGGAAGCATTACCGAGCCGTAAATATCGAGCGAAGGCCCGATGGAAGCGAGACCCTTGATGCCGAGCCAGGGGTATTCAAACGTGTCGATAATCTTCTTCCGCTCTCCCGCGTACTGCATCTCACTGCGACCGGACATGCGCAGGCCCAGGTATATGTTGGGCTGCATGCCGAGATAGGTATATACATCCGGTATGCCCGGCGGTATCAAGCGGCCCTGGAAGTAATAAGCGTAGGTCAGATCCATGTTGAGGTTGGTCTCGAGGTCGATCTGCAGGTCTGCCGATGAGCCCGTGCCTGCACATCTGAGGGAGCGATGCAAGTCAGCGCAGTTTCTTCTCAAGATGAGATGCTCAAAGATGAGCGAAAGACTCACCCGTTTCTTTCCCTAAAGATGGGAATGATGTCCGCCCAGGCCAGCGGCAGTGCGCCGAGAGTCAATCTCCTAAGCATTTCCTACATATCAGGCTGCATCAGCATATCTGCCCACTGCAATCGACAGCTGGTGCAAGCAACTCACCACTTTCGGTATCCAGTATATCAATCTCCCTATCGAGCGTTTTTCCATCTTTGTAGAAACATGCTCATTGCTCATGGGAACCACGACATTGACCGGCTCGTCCCTTTTGCGCAGGTTCGTATCTCTATCAATGGCTCTGCTGACTCTCTCATGCCAGTCAGTAACCTTGGGCGACGAACCATAAGCGTTGCGCTTCTGCATCGTCTGCGAAGTCGCCATTTCCTCCCAGTACCCGAGCAAGTTGGTGTAATCGATGCGGATGTGGACCTCCTCGCCTTGTCTCTTTGGCTTGATCTTGTGAAAGTCATAGTCGATCTTGATCTCGTACACGAGACCCGATAGCGCCGCAACGGACCGATGCTCGACGTGATGACCGGGCAGCTCAAATTCTTCGGACATCGGCTTAAGAGACACCAGGCGGGCGAACGGACCCTCGCCTACGTGTGGTGGCAGCCGAATAATCGTGTCTTCCGGCTCGTCTAGCCATATCGTCTTGCACTCATCCGACTCGGAGTCGTGATTGCAGTATACGTAAAGAGTCTCTTCAGAGTGCTCAAACACCGATTGGACTAACGTTCGGTTCTTTGTGACCAGCGGCTGCCTGGCTGTAGGCATGTCTCGCTGCTGTCGAACGAATGTGTAAACACTAGAAAAACTGTGGTCGACGGAGCCCGGGGGGCCGTCTAAAGTGACGAAGCCGTGAGACTCCTCTTCAGGGCTGGATTCACTTTGTTTCATGTCTGGCTGATAACTTCCGGACTGCCTCTCTTCAGTTGAAGGCTGCTCGTTTTGAGAGGATCCGGATTCTGCTTCCTCAGAACCTGCCCCAACAAGTCTTTGATGCCCCAGAGTCTCAACGCCTCTTTCATCATCTAATGGTGAAGGCATGGTTTCATCTCCCACAGGCAGTGCGCAGCAGTATAAAAAGTGAAGCGATTTTCCTGGCTCAGTCGTCACGGCATCGCAGCTTCCGTGGCTTTTTGGTCCAGGAGCTGGTGGTGGACGTAATGCCGTTGCGAGTTGAATCTTCCCATCCTTGCATCCGTGAGGAATACACCGTCTTTGTTGGTCTGATTTCGCAACAGATCCGACTTCCCGATGGTTGGACCATTCGCACTCGTGTAGATCTCGGCCTCTTGGGCAGCACAAAGCGCTCTTATAGATGTTGCGTCGGCGGCCATCCCGAGTCTTAACAGGACAAGACAGATGATCCTGCGCTGTTTCGAGCCTATAAGTCTGGAGTCGGTAGTCGTCTGGACATGCAGGATCCTCATTCTGAGCCAACGGTCCTTGGGTCTCGGACCAGAAGCACTCGTTCATCGGCGCAGCCGAGTCGCAACACAGCGACCTCTTCCCAAAGAAGCAGCTATCCGTCCCTCTCGCATCCCGGAAGCCATCTGTATTGAGCTCGAACTGGCCGGATTTGCAAGTGCCTCGACAGCCAAAATTACCGTCACTGCCGGTCCACTCGCAGTTCTTTGGCATGGCCCTTATCGGGCAGCAAATATGTCGATACCAGCCTTCTTTGCAATTGCCGTGAATAGTGTGACCTGGGGCTTGTCTCGGCGAGTGCGCCGCGGAAATGGATAGGTAGCCGCTTGGGCATACTTGTTCAGGGCCGAGTTCATCTCTCGCTCCGTTGGTGCATCGAGGAGTCACGAAACAATCTTGGCCCGTGTATGCTGACAGTCGTCGTGCGGCATTCCGTTGTATTGAGTCATCGTTCGTCTCTCTGGTGACAGACTTTGCAACGCTTTCAAAGTGGTCAATCGCAGTTGTCTGGCCAGAAATGATGCTTGTATTGTTGGAGGCTGACGCCAATTGATCGGCGAAGCACTGTGGCAGAGTATAGACCAACAACAGAAACGAAGACAGCGAGATGGTCGAAGCCTCTGCGCAGCTTCCCGAGACGGACAACATGGCTGCGAGCCTACGGTATCAATGTCCCTGGACTAACGATCCGTGATGCTGCATACCTGGGAGCGACAGGGCCACGTTGCGCGTCGAGGATGTTGAGTCGAGGAACCAGAAGTGAATCGCGAGCACTGCTCAAGCGCTCGACAGGCAAATGGAACGGCCGTGATCTCAAGCAAAGCCTCCAGGGCCGTGGTCAAGCATGTTTGTGAAAGACGGAGTCAAGTCTGCTCTTCCAACGAAGGCCGGGAAGGAAGTGAGCTTGTCGCGTAGGTTGTTTGGGCAGACTGTCATCTGAACATCGGGGTTGACTCTCGCCATACATCTGTCGGGATATGGTTTGATTCATCTTGCTGCCCATGTAAGTCGATGGGGTCTCCGAACAGGATCAGGTGTTGTTCGTGTACGGAGCCTCGAATCAGGTACTCCCTATAGCAGCTGCGTGCAGGTTCCATAACAACCATACACACGAGATGAGATAGGATCCTTCACTCTCTCTGGGGCGATCCTGCATGCTCGATTGCCTCCATGGGCCAATAGTCTCCCGGCTTCGTGTCATCCGTCGAAGCAGAACACTGGAGACGCTTGACCATCATGAGTATAGAAGATGTTTTGCGTCCGGCTGCTAGATTACTCGAGGTGATCCCGGGGTAGAGTTTCAGTAATATAAGTACAAGAGTGAGCGCGATTTTGCGCCATCAACACAGGGACTCCCTGGTGAGAAGTTCCTGTTTCCCTATATGAGCTGTGAAGTGTGGATCCCAGCGTGTCTTATCAATCTTCCGCATGTACGTAGGAAACGCCGCTCGAGGTTTTTGTAGGAGCAATTGCTCTTTCGAGAGGATATTCGTTGATCTTGGCACCTTAACAACTGAGCTCCTTGAGAAATATTGTATAGCAATTCACTAAAACTGATCTCGTTCATCGACGATGCCATGTTTCAAAGTTGAGTTCCGAATTTGAATCTGAACTCCTAAGATCAGGAGGATTGGACGAATAATGTCGACTCGCCGATACAGGAGTTTGGATGACATGAAAGATAAAGGTGGGCTCGACGACCTTGATAGTCTGGCAACTCTGTCGGGAAGAGCCACAATTGGCCTGCTGTTAGTGTCGCGAAATGCTCCGGAAAGCCCCTAGGAACCTGGCCGTCCGCGGTAATTTGCGGTCGAAACGGGGTGTTCCTTGTTGCAGAGCGAAAATGCGCAAAATGAGAGCGCCACACGAATCTTGTGACGGTCGCCCAAATAGACAGGGCATCCCTGGCATCGAACAAGTCTGATAAGCATTGATCATGGCACAATCCAGAAACATTGTCGAGATGCGATATTCGGCACATGGTGAAGGTCGAGTGGAATAAAGAACTCTATGAATATGTCTTCATCTGTTCTTCACACAGAGCCTCTCAGCGGCAGAGCCTCTCAGCGGCAGAGCCTCACAGCCGAGACGCATGTGCCGGCGACGGGTAATTATGGAGATGATGCGCCAATGCTGCAAATGGATCATTTGAGATTAGGAGCAGCAAGTTATTGGTCCGACTTTTGCCAATACGACGGATTGAACTCTATCATGCAGCTGCAGAGTAAAACCGAATCGCGCGCTCAAATGGCACTTGAAGGAAACGGTTCGAATACACGAGCTGGGGTCATCAAGGTTCTTGTCCGCAAAGACGGCGGAGAGTCGTCGGTGATGTGACTGTTAATCGGATGATGGAGTCCTAGTGTTGGTCCAGGCTGCCCCCCGAACCCCATACAGTCGTGTCCACTGGATACAGTCTTTAGCCAGAGCTCATCGAGGATCTCAAATCGAGCGTTTTGCGTGCTTCCTGATGCAGACGCAATCGCGGATCCTGAAGCCCGATGTAGGCTCCTACGTCTACCGATGGGGAACAGCGTGACGGACTATACGGCCCCCATCGGTATAGAGACTGTGATGTGCTTGCGTCGGGCTCTGCGTCCCAGCTCTAATTGTAGGTGTGCAAACCGCTGGAATATGCAGCGGCGACGTCGGCACGGCCGCCGCCGGGTCGGGAAAGCAGTAAGTGTCAATCAGGGACTGGCATTCGCCGGGAAGACCGGCGTAGTCGGCGCCTTCGGCCCAGTCCTGGTCGCGGATCCAGCAGTAGCGAGAGCGTTGAGCCACGAGAGCTGCTCGGGTTGCGTTGTACACGTTGACGCGCATAGCAGGAGTAATTCTTGAAGCAGGCGTCGACGAAGACGAATGTGTCGTCAATGGCTCGTAAGTATCCAGTGGAGTTGCAGAGATCCAGTCGGAGAACATGGAAGAGGCCCTTTTATAGAAGCATGTCAGGGCCTGTCATATATCATATTTCAGCATGAGATGGGGTCTCGTACAGCGTTGGATGCCTTGCTTCTGAAGCTCTCGTGGGACCGTCAAAAGAGGCGTCGTCGGGAGGACTGCATCGTATTAGCCGCGTATCAAGAACAAGGCAAAGAGAGGAGACACAGAGAGTGTACGCACGAGACGCATAGACCCCGGCCAACCATGGCTTCCAGGTTTGCGCAATCGGCATGAATCGCCCTGACCGTACGTCAGCTTGTCCCGTGAGCCATCACAGAAGGGTCCCATACGGATTCCAGGATACGAGCTGCATCGTGGAGATGTCGGCTCTTTGGGTGATGTCGGCACAGGTCTCGTTTTGCTTGACTATGTGGAGAGCGCATTTGCCCTCCAGACACAGCCTTCTTCCAGGCTCGATGGTCTCGCAGTTGTAGTCAAGGTGGTTGAGGTAGATCATGCGATCCGTCGCTACTCCCGCAGCTCGCGAGATGGAAACGCAGGAATCACCTGCTTTGACTGTATAGTTGGTGCTCGAGCAGATCTGAGAATTCGATTTTCCTTTGAATCTAAGATGCATCAGCCACAGCTTGGCTAGCACATGTTGGCATCAACTAACTTGCATGCTCTGGTGCCAGGCCTGGGCATGGACGGCGAATAATCGTATGTGTACCGAGTCGGGTCGGCGCCGCAAGATGAGAGCAAAGACGAGAAGGACTCGGGGCTGACGAATTCTCGCCCCCAGTCCGACGCCGACATGACGGCTCCGTATCTGAGGGCGCATTCCGAGCAACGATTCTCTTTTCCATCATACAGGCTTTTGAGGCAGAAGCCGGAGCTACGCCAAGTCAGCGGGAGTAGCCATATGACGGAGTGCCGGATCTCACGAGGATTCAAGGCAGCTGAGATCATAAGCCCATAGCAAGCCGCTCGCCAGTATAACGGCGGATTGCTCAAGGTCGCTATCCGGGAACATGCGATACGTGAAACTACCACAGTGTTTCTCGGCGTCGAGCCGGAACCGTCGAAGAGAAGCACCGCATTCTGATGTGCAATACCGAGAGGCTCGTCGATCGGTGAGCGCCTGGCCGCCCAATACCTGAGCAGCAGCGACGAGAGGACCGCTACAGGTGATGTTCCGGCCGAGAACCTCGCGGCATGCTTTTGGTATGCTGTCTGGCAACGCATCTGGGGATTGCCACAGCGTCAGGGCTTCGGCCGTGCTGGCGATGAGGCATGCCACGAACGCAGCTATTGCACGAGGTCGGCACATTATCGCGTGATCAACTCATGAACTAGATTCCAGCATCTGCTCACTTTCTCCAAGGCCGTAACGATCAGTTCAACTCGCCTCTCGCGAAGTATGAAGCAGAGGCGTATTCAATGGAACGAGAAGGATTGCTGGGGAATATAATGTATCGAGAGATGGAGAAGAGTCAGGGCGACCCGCTCAGGAGTGCTACATGATTTAGTACTGAAGTGAACTGAAATGGATGCCGTAGACGATAACTCAGTCGAGTAGAATTGTCCCCGGCTTGATGCAGGTCCACGAGTGCCGCTCTTGGTAATGGCATTTGCATGAAGATCTTGCTGTGAAGGCATTGCAAGCCTTGAAACCAGGTCTAGCAGACGATAATCATCGTCGGGTTCGTGGTGAGCAATTGTCTCTGAGTGGAGGTGATCATCAGTCAAGCTGAAGCCTGGACGCAGAGTGGTGTTGAGCAGCGCGGAGACGGCCAACTTCGGGCATTTAAGCTAGGGATCCCGGTATAAGCTGCGCTGCCGTGGAAGACGACGTCGACGGGAGTTGCCTCTGGCCCTGACCCAGCAGCCTTCCACTGCTAGCCATCTCGAGTGGATGCAAAGCCAGGTGGGATTTGTTGGTGGGCAGGGCATGGTCAAGGTGCAGGGATGATCCTGTGGACAGGGGACGGGGCTAAACTCGGACTTTGGAGGGACTGCACGTGGTGGTTGAAGAGGCCGGGATAAGAAGCTGTTGCCAAATCAGGAGAAAGGCGGGAAAGTGAGGGCATCGTTATGCTGAAGTAGCCGCTCTTTTTGAGCCTGAGTCGCTGCCTGAGGCGAAGAGAGACGGAACCATTTGCAGGGAAGCGGCGCAAGTTCTCTGCGGTAGTGGACAGCGAGTGGGTGGCGTCGCGATACTTGGAGAGACTTTGTATGTATATTCACCCGCAACTTTTATCAACGGCCAAATTACATCCGGGACCAGTAATTGCTCTCATTATCTGCATCTGCAGTGCAATCACTTCAAAATACAGCCATGTCAGGGCGGCATCCAATAGATTCGAACGACATCTCGATCAAACTCTCGTCGAAAATGAGAATGCGTCATGCAGCAGCAGAGACGGGTCAGTGGCGGTCGATCTCCCAGGATCTGATCTCGTCCAAAGTCAGGCAGGGCCTATCAGGGGAGTTGGCCGTGGAAGACGTAATTAACTCACTACCAAGTCCAATGTAATCAATTAATTTGGGCACCCTAAGTCTGAAACTGAATTTCCTCCCACATCTCTTTGCCTGAGCCGATGCCCATCTTCTTCAACTCCTGATCAAGGTGAGTTGCATAATAGCACATGTCCCATGTATCATCCTGAGTCCAAGAACACTCGAATTGCCCTCGGGACGAAGTCGCAGACGATGCAATGATAAAGTCGCTATAAAACATGCCGATATATCTGCCCTTTCGGGCCTCACCAATCTTGCGCGCAATCGTCCCGACGTCCCACTGCTTCTTGTCGCTCGCGCCCAGATCAAGACTCGAGCCAGTGATGGTGAGGGAGACGACATGAGTGGCGCTTACTGCGTTGATGGCAAACGCATGGCCCCGTTGAGCGCCCAAGAAGCCGTTGCTCTTGGCTGAAACGCACTTGATGAAGCTCTGGGAGTCTCGCCATGAAACGGTCCAGTAGCCGTTGGGTACGGAGCCTCTCGACGCGTAGACCGTCATCTCGCGCCGATGCCGCGTTTTGAGGGTGACGTGGTGAGCGTCGATGGTCTCCCAGCTGAATGTCTGCGTTTCGCCCGAGGTGTGATAGTCGACGCTGACGTTGCGAAGCGCAAACGGGAGATCGCTGTAGAGATCGAGATGTGCTGCATGTCGGTAAACAGGGCGAGGCGGTCGTGGCAAAGAGGCGAATGCCCCAGCAACTGTTGCAAGGATCAAGACAATGGTATTCAGCATTTTCTTCTAATGGTAGTCATGTAGAGATGGAGTATTCGTAAAGTGCAATGCATACTGGTGAAAAGGTGCTTTGCGGCGGGACTAGTTAAAGAAATGACACTTTGCCCGAGGGACGGAGCCGGTATCGCTCAAAGATTGTGACTGGAAGAAGAACGCAGATCTTACAGACTGTACCGGTTGGGGATTCGTGAAAAATTTGCTCTTCCATTCGAAGCTTAGCCTTTCGCGCAGCATTATCCTGCTGCCCGATCATCTATTAACAGGTATATATAAATGGTGGACTATAAGTGTCGAAGAGAACCACGTCTAGACGTTGACGACGGCAAGACTTGATTGGACAACATAGTCGAGATAATAAGAACTCTGAAGATATAGTCTAGTACTTATACGCAGTAGCGCGAAAACTGTCTGGCTACGGAGGCTTCATACTGGGCGTAGCCCTTTTGTCTTTGCCCGGCGAAACCCTGACTATATGGCATTCAAGCTATATATGATCAGTCAGGTTAGCTGCCGGCTCTACGCATAGGATCCGGCCACCAGATATAGGGCTTGTCGCCGATGGATGAAGAGGATAGGAAATTCGACGTATCAGACTTGAGCGGTTTCAATCGAAGTCCTTCTAGGCGTGACCAAGCGTGTGATCCTTCCGTGACCTGATGCTCTCATGAAATAAAGACTCTTTGCTCTCACACTTTTGAGTCCTAACAATGGAACTGTTATGCTTCTGAACACTGCTGAAACATCTACCGCACATAGAATGCACTTGACACGTCACGGCTCATACCTAGAAAACGCTCATACTTGAAGCTGCCCGTTATCGTCAAGTCACAAATATGCGACTTTTACGAATCACCCACACCATCCTGGCCTTGGTCGCAACCGGCGTCAACGCAAGTCTTTTGCTACAACAGCAAAAGGCAATCGTCAAGATCCACAACACACTCGCAGAGCCGCTCGTCAACTTCACCGTGCTGCACAAGACGGGAAGCGCGCAAGGGGACTTCCATCGACACACGTGGGAGCGCGTCAAGCCGCACCAGCTGAGCGAGCTCGTCATGGAAGCCGTATTTGAGACGGGCGTCGCAGCGAGCCTCGACTGGTGGCAGTTTATATGGTCCTCGGCCGACGGCAGTCGAGTATTCTACGTAGACCCGTCGCAGTCGCTCGATGACGCCTCGCAGCCGCCGCCGCCGCCGCAACTCATCAAGACGGTTGGGATGGCGACGATCCCCATTGTGAGCATCTCCGCCCTCGTCGCCATGGGGGCGCTGGCCATCGCCGAGGTTCCGTTGCTCCTCATGATTGCGGGCGGTGCGGGAACGCCTCTGCTGGCATCCACGCCTCTTGCATGGCTGGCGACTCTGTTTGTGTCGAATCACGAGGCTTATTTTGCCTCGCACAACTTGGGCAGTGGCGATGCCAAGGAGCCTTCGGTGATCAAGGTCGAGCAAGTACAACAGCAGAGTGGACAGATGGTCGGGGACAAGAGTCGCTTGAGGACGATACTGAGATTCAAGTCTTCAAGTATAGAGACCAGTCTTGTAGTGCGCCAACAAGGGGTTAACACTTGCGCGCCCAAGTAGGTACACTGCCGAAATGCAGGACTTGTACGGTTTATCATGACATTGGTCACGATTCGCATCTTGCTTTTTTCAATTCGTGAAGTATACTTCGTACCAGGTATACAGTAAGTGGTAGTTCAGGTACGTCTCTCCTATGTGCGTCCTATATCAGCAATCATCTCGCATTTGCATGCAGGTGTAGCCTACGAAATATTCGTAGTTAAAAGTTGGAGCGTCGAATGAGCGCCAGGCGCTAATTGAAGCTGATAGAAGTTGCCATTGTCGGTGCTGGGACTGGCCGTGTCTCGCCCACCCTTTTCCGCCGCCCCGACGCACGCAGGTACATGCATGATACTCTACTGCCTCATCCAGTTCACACTCGCGCATATGTACATCTCGTGTCCTGTTTCGGCCAGGAGTCCCTCCCCCCCCTTCATGTATCGCATCGCCCACCGCCCATCGTCACCTTTCCCTCTCTCTCTTCAATCCGTCCGACCGTTCATCATAATCGCCTCTTTCCTTTCCCCTCTCCCCCTTTTCGTCTCATCACGCCTACCAAATCTCTCTCGCATCGCACACGCGCATCTATCCGACTTTATTACCCAGTGCTTCGTCCTACCTACGCGAGACAACCGCCTACCTGAGGCAGTACTTTAGGTAATCGGCGCAATAAAGGGCGACACGCAGCGCAGAGCCGCACGTGTCGTCATCGGCCAATCACTCGGACTGATTGACCTTCTGGGGGTCCCTTTCTCGCCCTTTCTCCCATTCGCATCAGCCACCGCCAGCTGATCGCCACTCGAAAGGCTTAAAACGACTTCCTTCTTGTGTTCGCTTATCCTTAAAAACTTCACGTTCGCCATGGCGTGGGAACTATCTCGTCGCCGTCTGGTGCGCGCTGTAAATGGCAAATTCATCTTTGGCCGTATTGTATGTTACTTTGCTTCTTTCTCTGACCCTCTCCCCTTGCGAATGTTCCTGCCTTTTTCTTGGTACTTGTTGGGTGCTCCACCTGACTACTCCTCCCTTCTATTGCAAACTTGATCTCTCTTCCAACTTGGCATCGATCTTCTCGTAACAAAATCAAAAAGCTGACAGACTTACTCCTCAATCGCAGCCTCTTCTTCACGCTGTCATCTTCCTCATCGAAATGGCCCTCGTCGCCCGGCTGACGGCCAGGTTCAACTCATATTATGAGGAGCGCCCACGTATGTCGTCATCTCGTCGCACAGGCTCGTTTCCCCGGTTCTTGAATGCCTCGACTAACATTCCCCCAAGTCATGACCATGATGGTCACCAACGCTATTCTCGGTGGCGTCGCCGATACCGTTGCGCAAGGCATCACCTCGATCCGCCAGCGCGCCGTCCGCAAGCCTGGTGGCGTTTCGAAAAACGACGACTTTGCCATTGAGATTCACGAGCTCGACCGAAAAAACACCTTTCTCGACCGCGACTTGATTCCAGACTCGAAAGCGTTGCCGCCACCGTTTGACTTTGAACGCCTCACCCGTTTCATGGCCTACGGTTTCTGCGTTGCGCCTCTACAGTTCAAGTGGTTCCGCTTCCTCGAGCGCGCCTTTCCAATGACCAAGACGAGCGCCTTTGGCCCGGCCATGAAGCGCGTTGTCTTTGACCAATTTGTCTACGCGCCCTTCGGTGTCGGTCTGTTCTTCGTCGTCATGACGGTGGCCGAAGGAGGTGGACGTCGTGCCGTCAGCAGCAAGCTCAGGGATATGTATGTGCCAACGCTCAAGGCCAATTATCTGGTGTGGCCGGCCGTGCAGATTGTCAACTTTCGGTTGATGCCGGTGCAATATCAACTGGTAAGTGCTTCTTTTGCCCTCCCAATCAAGAGGTAGCTGACTTGAGCTCTAGCCATTTGTGTCGACTATTGGTATCGCTTGGACGGCGTACCTGTCGCTTTCGAACGCCTCCGATTAGACAGAATCGTAAAATGTATTCTGAAGAGAATATTTTGATGAAAAGGCCGAGGCAGTTCCGGGTCGTATCGTCCGGCCTGTCCGGCGTTTTATTATGCGTCACACCGCACGGCGTCTGGAGCATTGGTTTTGTTTGACATGTTATCAGGGGAAGAGCATCGGTTTGTCTTTACCGTATATCGATTTTCTTCTGCGAAGAGAGGGAGATGCTGAATGACTTCGAGCAAGTCGATTTGGACATGCGTGTTTCATGGGCTCAAATATATCGTAACCCGTCGAGTCTCAAGTTCAAACAGAATACTTACAATACCATATCGTACACGTTGAAAAGGAGCATGTTCAGTATGGTCATCTATGTATGCAACCTCGCCAAAACGTCCAAGCTTGCGCGCCAGCAGAGCTTCTTCACCCAAAAAGCCGTGAAAGTGCCCCGCCAAGCTCCAGTGTCCAAACCTCGCTTCTGCTTCCGACACCTTGGGCGCGTCAACTCGAGTCTCGACCCCACCATTGACCCCTCCTTTTTTGCTCTACAATCTGCTGCTGCTCTTGCTGCTTCCTCTTCCGTCATTCTCGCATCCTAGCTCTTCCCCCCTCCTCTCCTCCTTCTTCCATCTTATCTCTCATCCATTGCGCCTTTTTCTTTCTTGATTCCCTCTTATCGTCGTAGTATTACGACTTGCTTCTTTGAACAAGTGATTGCGGAATTTCCCATCAAAAAGCTTCGTGCTCGCAACCATGTCTCTGGCCAATAAGCTGTCCATTACCGACGTCGACGTCAAGGGCAAGAGGGTGCTCATCCGGGTGAGTCTGGACAATTGTTTCCTTCTTTACATCTTCTTCGTTGCTATTTACAGCAGACGAGTTTCGAAAGAACATTGTGGCGGATAGGATGGCACACGACGGAGAGAAAGAAAGACCAAAAAGCTGACTTGTTCAGGTCGACTTCAACGTCCCCCTCGACGACGACAAGAAAATCACAAATAACCAGCGCATCGCCGGCGCTCTGCCAACAATCAAGCACGCCATCGACAATGGCGCCAAGTCGGTCATCCTCATGTCGCACCTGGGACGTCCCAACGGCAGCCCGAACCCAAAGTACTCGCTCAAGCCCATCGTCGCCGAGCTCGAGAAGCTGCTTGGCCGGTCCGTGACCTTTGCCCCGGACTGCGTCGGCAAGGAGGTTGAGGATATCGTCGCCAAGGCCGACGGCGGCGCCGTGGTTCTGCTCGAGAACCTCCGCTTCCATATCGAGGAGGAGGGCAGCGCAAAGGACAAGGACGGCAACAAGACCAAGGCCGACAAGGCTCAGGTCGATGCCTTTCGCAAGGGTCTCACCTCGCTCGGCGACGTTTACATTAGTGCGTACAACCTCTCCTCCCCTCTCTCTTCTTGTTGAAATAAGTGTGATTGTAAAGACAAGGGCGAGGGAAAACAGGAACTGACGGATTGCAGACGACGCCTTTGGCACCGCACATCGCGCCCACTCGTCCATGGTGGGCGTCGACCTGCCGCAAAAGGCAGCCGGCTTCCTCATGAAGAAGGAACTCGACTACTTTGCGCAGGCGCTCGAGAGCCCCCAGCGGCCCTTCCTAGCCATCCTCGGAGGCGCCAAGGTCTCCGACAAGATCCAGCTCATCGACAACCTGCTCGACAAGGTCAACACGCTCATCATTTGCGGCGGCATGGCATTCACCTTTAAGAAGGTGCTCGACAACATGGCCATTGGCAACTCCCTCTACGACGAGGCCGGCTCCAAGACGGTCGCCAAGCTCATGGACAAGGCCAAGGCCAAGAACGTAAAGGTCGTCCTCCCCACCGACTTCATCACGGCCGACAAGTTCGACAAGGACGCCAAGACGGGCGAGGCCACCGACGCCCAGGGCATCCCCGACGGCTGGATGGGCCTCGACTGTGGCGAGCAGTCCATTGCTCTCTACAAGCAGGCCATTGACGAGGCCAAGACGATCCTGTGGAACGGCCCCGCGGGCGTCTTTGAGTTTGAAAAGTTTGCCCACGGCACAAAGGCCACGCTCGACGCCGTCGTCGACGGCTGCCAAAAGTCCGGCAAGATTGTCATTATTGGCGGCGGTGACACCGCCACCGTCGCGGCCAAGTACGGCGTCGAGGATAAGCTCAGCCACGTCTCGACCGGCGGCGGTGCCAGTCTTGAGCTCCTCGAGGGCAAGGAGCTGCCCGGCGTGACGGCGCTGTCGAGTAAGTGAAAGCCTCGCGTGCGAAAAGGGAGGAAGAATCAACGGAAAAAGGATGCATTGTGACGTGTACAGAGACGGCAGTGGGCGGACAGGTATATGGGAAAGCTCAGTTATAGGCCAACAGAGGACGAAGGGCCGAGCAAGAAAAAGTAGTGTACCAGTTTTTACACAAATGTCCCCGTGAGGGCTGCGGAGAATGCGACGTCAAAGTTGATTCATGATTTGATCGGTGTGTACAAAGTACTCTCTACGTTGATACGTATTCTGCTGCGACCCAGCCAAGTCCGTCGTCCAGTGCGCCGTCGTCGTTGGTGATGGTGATGGTGATGTATCGTAGCCCTCTTTCCTCCCTCTCGGCCGCCAAAGTCATCTACCTCTTCTTTGTCGCCTCGACCTTTTTCAATTCCTCCCTGGTGGCGAGTCAGCATCAAGTCTCTTGTCTGTATCTTTCGAAACGCGCCGAGGAAGTTGGAGGTGTGTCTATATGTGTGTGTGCAAAGGAACGGAGGACGACAAGTGTACATGTGTGCGTGAGTGAGAGAGTGAGGCAGGGAGTAAAGGGTGTAAAGAAGTCGAGGGGATGAGGGAGGGATGGCGGGACAGACTTTAGCTGCGCCGAGAAGTCGTCGCTCGTGTCGTCGTCGTCCCAGCTCTCTTCCCAGAGGTGCTTGGCCTCGCTGCTGCCCTGCGCTGCCTCGGTCTGGTCCTCGGGCCAGTCTGGTAGACGGAGAAGAGAGAAGGTTAGCCGCGGATCATGAACCAAAGTATCAAGTGTCGATGCCATATGAGAGCTTCCCCATCTTTCAAAATCATTGCCCGCCTCGTCTTTGACACGATATAGCTTCCTTATCTTGACGTGGCATGGCTTCCTCCAGGTGGAAGGGGGGGGAAGAGGGCAAAGGACTCACCATCAACGGGAAAGTCCTCAAACTCGTCGTCCTCGCCCAGCGCAGTCGCCTTCTTCTCCTGCTCCGGCTGCTGTTCCTGCTGATCTTGCTGCTTGCTCGCGTCGGCGTCTTGCTGCGCGGGGAGCTTGGGAGCTTCTGACGAGGAAGCCATTTTTTATTTTTTGGTTTTTGGTTTTTGCCCGGGTTCCGCTATACGCTTCGACCTGGTCTTGTTCTTCGTTCGCCTGATATGTCCTTTCCTTCTAAAGTTCGTCGCGGTTCGAAGAAACTCGATGTTACTTTTCGGTCGATTACACTTATGGGTGGGAGTCTTGATTCAGCTCGTCGTGTGGATATTCGTGTTTCCTGGGTATGGTGGTAATCAATCGGTTTGGGTGATGGCGGTTGGATTGGGGGTGAGTGGATGAGAGCTTGGTGGATGTGCTTGAGTGTCAGTTCACGCCAACAATGGAGAGCTGTGACGCAGCACGGCGTGAGGAGGAATGATTTTCCGAACCGAGCACTTGCTTATAGGGTAGGTCTGATTTAATCACGTATCTTACATAAACATTCGGAGGAGTTCAAAGTGGCTTTTGGTTTTGGCTGCTTGGGTGGTATTCGACGTGAAGCAGCGACCGGATCCACGAATAGGAGGGGGGTTACATTGAAACAAGCCTGGTTACTTTTGTTTCGCCATGGGCGTTCTGGTGTTTTGGGAAATGCATGCACAGAGAGCGTTGATGCCGATGATTGTTTTGGTTTTGACGGGAGCCCCAGAAACACGTCATGCCTTGTACGATGATGCGCTTCTAAGTCTCCTTTCATTGATACCAATCTGAGTGACAACAAGAGCGGCAGAAAAGCACATTATGGATATACGCTTGACAAATTTGCACTTCACTCATGCGTGCGCAAGACGTACGCGCTTCAAGGCCAACAGTGATATCCACGAGCCACACTAAAAGGTGAATGCTTGAATCACACACAAACACAAATACACACGCACACATGAAGACTGGCGCCGCAAACGGGGGAGAAAAAGAGGCGTGACGAGGTATCGACGCGGGCGGCACTGGCTCGTTCAGCACTTGAAGATAAAACGTCGAGGCAGGAGGTACCCCAGGTAGAGTGACATGCTGAGCGGGACTGAGGCGCTGCTAAAGATCGATCCGTCTCCCCCACCACCCCTGACACGGGTCCCCGGAGGTAGCGGACCCCGATGGACAGAGATACCCCGGGCACACGGGGACTTGAAGCCGGCAACTTACAGTATTCAACCAACTACCACCCAAGGTACCTACCTATGTAAGTAAGTAGGTACCTTACGTAGGTGTTGGGTCAGTGTGAAAAAGGGGAGAGTGTTGCAGGTGAATGCAACTGTCCAACAGTTTTATCATGGCCTGTCTGTCTGGCTAAAGCGCGAATACTGTACGTCGAGTCTAAAAATACAAGACGGGCAGGTTCGTGTACATGAAGTACCTACAGTGAGTTTTGCGCAGACAGCTTGAACCAACGGAACTTGCATGTTGAAGGCGAGTGAGGAATGTACATGTACCTCTTCGATGACCACCAGCCAGGACCGCCTTTCTTTGGAACCAAACGAATGCATTGCATCAATCGAATTGGCTCGCGCCCGGTGTCGTCGCCACAGCACATACATAGCACGCCCAACGCAAGGAAACTCGTCCAGTTCTGGTACCTTACCTGTCTTTCTCGCTCTACTCTCTCGCGGCGGCCTCCTTCCTCGACTCTTCCATCTTTTGTTTCCCCGATTCCTCACTTTTCCCCTTCTCCCCCCGTCCTCCTGCTCTTTACATAGTACTACTACTAGATTGTCACCTCCGTTTTGCTTTCTCGTCCTTTTTCTTCCCCAGGGTCTTGCGGGGGCGATTCGCTTGGGCCGGCTTTCAAAAAGAACCCGCGACGTCATCCGCTGATTCTCGCCCCCCCCCCCCCCCTTCCAATTCAACGGAAAACCCGCATCCACTCTCGCGCCGGGGTTCGTCACCGAGTCCACCAACAAACCAGACGACATCGTCAACCTCACCGTCTGCATCCTTGAGGCCATCGCGTCGAAAGGACTACGTGTCGTCAACGGGGGAGATCAGAGACACGCAGAAACATCAGAGACAAGGAGAGACTCGACGGCAATTGTGTCTCACCAGGACCTGCGCCCCTCGTCGACAAAAACCACCGGAAACCGGAACACAAAAGCAAACAGCATCCGCCCGCCGCATGCCTCGTCTGCCGCCGTCATGAGCCCCCTGACTTCGTGGTTCCGCTCCGGCGGCACCTCCACCCCGTCGGCGGCCGCGTCAGCCCCCGACGCCGAAGCCGAAGCCGCCGCCGTCGTCGCCAAGCACCGCGAGGAGCTCGACGACGCCATGAAATGGACCGCCCTCATCATGAATGACGACATTGAGGGCGCCTCGGCCGGTCTGCAGCGCGGCGACTCCGCCTTCCACTCCCTCGGCGCCGCCGTCACCCTTTTCATGCGCGCCGCCCTCGGCTCCGAAAAAGATGTCATGGCCGAGACGACGGCTAAGCTCGCAGAGTGCGAGGCTCGCGCCGCCGCAGACCATAAGAGGGCCCTTCGACATGCCCGCGCCTTTGGCGACCACCGCGTGTTCCCCCCGGGAACAGAATATGACCTCGTCCGGGCCCAGGCTATGCTGCTCAGCGCCATTGTCAGCGTCATGCACGAGAGTCTCGTCGAAGCCATGCGAGGGTTCTATCGCCTGCGCAAGGCCTTCATCATCCTGGATGGTATTGCCGCCATTGAGACCAAGGCCGCCGCCGCATCAAGTGTCTTGAGTGTCTCATCCTCCACCAGTGACGCCCCCGAGCCGGAAGTGGGCAAAGAGCCCCAGGCGCAGCTGGCAGACGATTCGGACAGTGCCTCCGACTCCGACGTCTTTGTCGATGCCAAGGATGACTCGGCGGGCATCGCCTCGCCAATAGAAGCCTCGGGCACCTCATCTGCGACCACCCCAGAGTCTGACGGTGACGACTCGCTACCAGACGACGCACCAGCGCCGCTGTCTCTCAAGTCAAAGTCCTTTGTCGGCGAGAGCCACCTGCACATGGAGGACCCCATCGACAGATACATTCAGTCAGGCACTAACCAGTTCTTCGGTCTATTGCTGCTCATCCTCAGCCTCACACCTCCGGCATTCTCCCGAATCTTGTCAGTCGTTGGCTTCCGAGGCGACCGTGCTAAAGGCGTTCGCCTGCTCTGGCGGTCGGCCAGTCACGAAAACATCCACGGCGCCCTGGCCGGCATGATGCTGCTCGGCTATTATAACGGACTCCTCGGCGCCGTCGACATCGTGCCACAAGAATCCGACTACGACGAGGATGCAGAGTGCGTGGGTCCCCCGCGCGAACGCTGTGCCCGGCTACTGGCCGACATGCGGGCGCGGTATCCCAAATCGCAACTCTGGCAGGTCGAGGAGGCGCGGCTGCTGGCCAGTCAGCGCCGGTTGAGCGAGGCGCTCGAGCTGGCACGCAACGCGCAGAAGTCGCAGATGAAGCAGCTTGCTGCCCTTCAGGATTTCGAGATGGCCATTTACGGCATGACGGCCCAGGACTGGCCGCTGATGCGCGACACCTTTCTGCGCTGCCAAGAGCACAGCGACTGGAGTCCGGCCATGTACTTCTACTCGGCCGGGTGCGCTTCACTCGAGATGTACCGAGACGCCGTGCAGCGCGGAACCGATGGTGCGGCAGAGGCGGAGAAGCTCCGCGATGCTACTGAGAAGTATCTCCGCAAGGCGCCCAAGCTGTCAGGAAAGAAGCGCCTCATGGCGCGTCAGCTACCCGTCGAGACTTTCCTGCAGCGCAAGGTGCAGAAATGGGAGGAGCGAGCCAAGCGGCTGGGCGTGAGTCTGGTGGACGCCGTTGGTGTCAGTCCGGCGCTCGAGATGAGCTACTTTTGGGGCGGCCACAGGCGCATGGGGCCGACCGACGTCGAACTCGCCATCGGCAACCTGGCCTGGACACGGTGCACAGCGGGCAAGGAGGCAATCGAGAGTATCAAGGCCGAGGAGGACGAGATGGCGTTGTGGGCGGTCAATATGGCGGTAATGCTGCGGACTCAAGGCAACTTTTCCGAGGCGAGAACTGTTCTCGAGGAAAAAGTCCTTTCACTAGATCGGTGCGTCTTCAGTCATGGAACGTCGAGAGCAAGAGCTAACATGAACAGGGCTGTCTTCAAGGGTGCGGTCAAGGAAGACTGGGTGGCTCCCGCGGCGACGCACGAGATGGCAGCGTTGGCGTGGGCTGAATGCTGCAGCCCCCCATCTGAGCTATCCGCCGACGATGTTGTCGCGTATCGGCGGAATAAGGCCGACGAGTGCCAGGCCGAGCTGGACAAGGCCAAGACGTGGGAGCCATTCGCGCTTGACGCAAGGCTGGGGATGCGGGTGCAGTGCGGGCTTGAGACGTTGCAGTGGTTCCGGCGCAAACTGGATAAAAGTGCGGCGCAGTAACAAAATCAAGAGACGGAACGATGGAAGGGCGAAAGAACAAGCATCTCGGATCCGGCGCAACTCGGTGACATTTCATGGGACGGCGTCTGTATTGGGTTTTATGTCTAGACCGGATCGCATGTCAATGGTTCAGCGACTCAAGTAAAAGTCAAAAGATTTGAGTGTTTTGCTGCACGACCGCGCAATGCAGGTACATGTAGGAAATGATCTCATCACCTTGCTTGAAGAAAGAAACTCTGGGGAACGTGTACTGTTACACGCAAGGACGATCATCCGCTTGGTGAAGTTTCTCTTGCTGCTGAGGTGAGAGTTAAGCTACCGCTTGGCTCAGTTCGTTTGTCATCAGGGCATGGCTCATCCTAGCTCAACCAAGGCAAGGGGCGGATGATGTGCATTCGGACGGGCGGGATACTCGGGAGCGGGCCGGGGAGGCCTCGCAAGCCATTGACATCTCCTCGTCAAAGTGATTGTGCACGCAGACTGACAATAGATCAGGCGAGAGAGGTCAAATTGCACGTCGCTAGTTTCCGCGTATCCCGAACGAAGACGATTTGCACTGCGCCCCAATCGGCAAATGGCCCGAGATGAGCCGGTGTAAGGGCGTGCATGTCCCATGGCCAGCATGTGCCGCGGCCAGACGGTCAAGAAGACGCAAGGCACAATGCTGCAGGGTAAAGTTTGTCATGTTGCTTCGCATGCAGGTGCATCATGCATGGACGCTCTGAGCGGCATGAGATGAGGGGTTGTATCGGTGCAACGCCACTCCGGGGGGCATGCCGGCGAGGACGAGGGATGAGTGAGGATGCAATTTCATTCTTCGAAGCGAGGGCATGGCCAAGAAGCAGTGTATCCTGCAGTGTAGCCTTGGGTTAATCAAGAGTGAGCTCGGGGACGGCTCGCGAGGCGGACTTGCACGGTTAAAGGGTGTACGTCAAACCTGGCTGGCGGGATTGATCCTTGGCTCACCACAGTTGGTGAACAAACGGCACGGCAAATTAATGACTGAGCCAAGAGGGGAAAGGGACCCGAGAATAGAAGACGAAAAGAAAGGCAGATGGATGCCGTTGGGCGACGTAGCGTGAGCCTGTGCGCGGACAATGCTAGGAAGGGCAAGGACACCCTCCTCTTCCAGATGGTTGGCCGTGCGGCTTCGAGTGCGGTGGTGTTGGTTCCAGCGGTGGACGTAAGTAAGTTACGGCACAGCACAAGTTTCGACGAGGCAGGGAGTCGAGAAGGGTGTTGGGCTCCGTTGCCCCTTTTGCGTGTCGTGGAGGATTTTGTTCAGTCTGCTTGGTTTGTGTCAGTAAGTTGAGTTGCGGACGGATAGGAAAAGAAAAGAAGGAATGGGAGGAGCCGAGATGAGGCGACCCGGGCTGCCGGGACTCGGAGTGGCTGAGGATCGTGCCAAGGGCGCAAGGGTGAAATGAGCAGTGATCTGCCCGACTCTTTCGGCTAGGTATGATGCTGCTGATGTTGATGGTGGTGATACTGTAAGTGAGCACCCAGTCAGTTCGATACGAGATACCTCGGTAGACCTCAAAATGAGTGCCTGAGGCTAGTCTTGGAGAAAGCAGTCACGCGTCTAAGGCCAAAAAGAAAGCAGAGACATTTCCGTCGAGGACCTGCGTTTTGCGCGAGAGCCGGATGTCGCGGCCCCTGCGTGAGTGTGTCACCTAGTCTCGTTGTTAAGCGACGGCTCCGACGTGATGATGACGAGAGGTGGTGGACAGATGTCGGATTCTTGATTCGGCTGGTCTTCGAGGATCGATGGCATCGAGAATCAAATCGGTGGACATTGCTTGGAAGTCTGCGCGGGGGATCCATGGATGCCCCAGGCCGCCACTTCACAAGTACTGCTACCCTGTATTAACACCTTTGCACAAAAGCCGGCCTCAGGCTCACAGGCAGCAAGCTCGAGGCCCACAGGACAGACAGCTGGAGCGTTGAATGCCCGTGGGGTGGTCCGGTGTGCTTCAAACCGTCGCTCCATTTCTTGGCGTACAGTCTACCCCGACTCTGCAGGTGCGCCACACAGTTCTGCAGGTAACCTCGACGCATCCAGGCCCCTCCGACTCGTCTGGCTCTCCTCTCTTTTTTCGTCCCTCCTCGCCAAGCAAACGAGACAAACCATGACTTGGCCAAACCATCATCACATTTCACACCCGGCCCCAAATCGCCAAGACTGACACCCGCCCCGATCCTGAACCTTATCTTTTGACTCGGACAGAAACAGTAGGCCTACTGCATCTTAGTTTCTCTGGCCGGCACCTCGAGAGAACGAAGCGACGCTTACAGCACATTTCCGATCTGCCTTATCCAACGTTGGTACCTTGCCTTACGGCACTTCCTACTGGTACACACAGGACTTGTCCCTCCGCCGCCAGGGACAGGGGTGGTCGACGTTCCTCTCAAGGGGGTGATGAGCTCTGCTGCAGAGGAAGCTCGTCATCACTCATCACAAATGAATGAGTGAGCAGCAGGCATTATTCAATCAATCGGACAAGAGAAAGCGACAGCGAATGCACCGAAAAAAAGAGGACCAGCAAGGGTTAGAGTTGGGAGCATCCGCTGCAACCACACCCCCTTGCGTTTTTGTCACTGTCCCCTTTTTTTTCTCACCCTACTAAGGTTCCTCTCCCTCGCTCACTTCGGCGCTCTACTCTCTCTCCAAGGCTCCGGTCTTCTCCCCCCCTCCAGGGGTGGCAGCGTGGGCAGCCCGCTGCTCTCGGACTCTCACTCTCTCCTCGCGCTCCGACCCGGGATGTTGCTTTGCCTCGTGCATTAGGGACCGCCCATCTCGACGTGCCTTTCTCTGGTTCGCCTTGATTATCAAATACGATGGATGCTTCGCCCGTGCCCCTGAGGCCTGCCTCGTCTTCATCCACATCTCGACGTCGCCCGCGACATTCTTCGACCGATCTCGACCCTGAACCCAACTTCGACCTCAATCCACCTCGTGTCCGCCCACATCAGAGCTCCTCGTCGACCTCCCGCTCCACTCGCCCACGTCGCTCTTCCCACCGTCAACCCCATCACCTCGCTCCCGTCGACATCGCCGCCGCCCACGCCTACGCCACTTCCTCCGGTTCCGCCAGACCTCCTTTTTCTGCGTCGGCCGTTGTCAACATTTCTCCCGCCAGTCCAGAGGTCATTTCGAATCTCATCACCAGTCTCACCGTCCTGTCGCCTCCGAATACCGCGAGGCGCTCTTCGGCCAGCCTCCCAATACCCGCCTCGGCTTCGTCTTGTCCGAGTCCTCGTGCCACATCTGGCAGCTTCGGTGTCGACTACGGCGCCTACAACCGTCCCGATTTCGACGACGCCGTGCAAGACCCCGTCTCACTCGACGACCTCGCTGCCTGTCCGCCCGTTGTTCGCACAACTAAACCCCCGAGCGGTCTCTCCTCCCTAACCGCCTCATTTCCCGCCCCCCGGAGCCCAGCCCCTTCCCGCAACAGCTCCAGCCACGACAACGTTTCGGCCACTCTGCGCTCCTTTTCCTTCATACGCACCCCCAGCGCCGGCGCCTCTCGCCCCTCCTCCAGGGGCTCCACTGCCTCCAAGAATGACGATGCCCACAGCATCGGGAACCTCTCCGTAGAACCCGCCTCGGTTCACACTGCCGACCTCAAGCCCCGACGCTCCCTTGACAGCTGGGGAAAGAAGGCAGTATCTCGCGGCGGCAAGGGCCTCATGTACATGACCTCCAAGGAACGCCTTCGCGACCGGGAACTCGACAGGCGGCGCGCCTCTGCTAGCTCGTCTGTTGCTGGACCCCGTGCCTCGGCCAATTCTCTCGCTGCTTCGGTACAGTCCGTTGCCGACTCTGTTGGTGCGCCAAGACCCGACCCCTTTCTTGCCGGAACCCCTATCAGCGAGGAGCCGGCCTCCTCGGACTTTTATGACACCATGAACGGTCCCACCGCCATCCCCTCGCGCGATTCGAGCCTCCGAAACGGCTCCTCTCGCCGGGTGCGTTCCGATCAACGCCGCTCATCGAGACGAGACAGCGAGAGGCATTGGAGCAACGCCATTCTCGAGGACGAAGAGCAAAACCGCAATCGCTCCCTTCACGATGAACCTCCAGAGTCGACGGATATGGCTGAAAAGTCTTTTCTCCTCGGTCTTGAGGACGAGTTCCCCGCTCCTCCTAGGACCACACACGTCAGAAAGCAGCCGCGCGATCGCGCACGGCACGAGGAGCTCGTCGTTGATACTCGCGTCCCCAGCGTTGAGCTGCCCGACGACAGCGCGCCCTATCCTTCCGTGTCCAGTGGCCGACGGCGCGACGAACACAGCACTGAGAGAAGCAACAATCGCCTCTCAGGCACACACAGTCCACGCATAGGAACCACTCGCGACGCTCTCAAGCTTAAGCGCAGCAGCTCCAAGCTCAAGAGACTCTCGGCCGGTCCTCTCAGCCCGCGTCTCGATCCTCGTACCAGCACCACCTCGCCCGAGCCATTGTCCCTCCCAATCTCGCCAGCCGTCGCCGACCGACCGGGTTCGGCCGACTCTGTCGACGATGCCGTCGAGTCGTACCTGTGCTCTCCTCGCCTGTCCCAAAAGATTCGCCATCCCCAGACGGGACGTGTCATTTCCTTTTCCGAAGTTGGTGATGCAAACGGTAGTGCCGTCTTTTGCTGCGTCGGAATGGGTCTCACGCGATACATTACTGCCTTTTACGACGAACTCGCCCTGACCTTGAAGCTCCGACTCATCACACCCGATCGTCCCGGAGTGGGCGACAGCGAGCCCTACTCTGATGGTACCGCGACGCCTTTGAGCTGGCCCGGTAAGTCCCTTGGCATTCGCTTGTCGTTCAGTTGCTAATCGGAGTAGATGACGTGTACGCGATATGCCAGGCGCTCAAGATCACCAAGTTTTCCATTCTTGCTCATTCAGCGGGTGCCATTTATGCGCTCGCCACAGCACTACGCATGCCCCAGCACATCCGGGGCAGGATTCACCTCTTGGCGCCTTGGATACCGCCTTCGCAGATGAACGTTTTTGGCTCGCACCAGGCCATGCCGCCGACCAATGCCATTCCGACGTCGCAAAAGATTCTGCGCGCCCTGCCGACGCCGATCCTGAAGGCGGCCAACTCGAGCTTCATGACGGCGACGAGCAGTTCCATTACCAGTTCTCTCCCCAAGAACCCTCGCCGCGGGAGGCGCAAGGTATCCAACAGCAAAGACCTCAACGGGGCAACGAATGCCAACCGAAACGTGACGCCGATGATTGATCCCGACGCTCTCGCTCAAGGGGGCTTCAATAAGGAAACTGGCGGTGCGCCAGGAGGCATCACAGCAACGGAAAACATGGATCGCATGCAGCCGCCGCGAGGAGCCATCGGATCCGGCAATGCCGTCTTTGGACCCGGGATCGACCCTGCAGCGGATAAGGAGCGCCAGATGACATACGACACACGGTTGACGCATGCCATCTGGGAGCTTGCGACGACGGGGGCGAACCCGGCCGTGGACCTGCTCGTGTGCCTCGAGCGGCGGCATGCGATCGGGTTCCGGTACGTCGACATAACGCGACCCGTAGTGATCCATCACGGCAGCAGGGACTCGAGGGTGCCTGTGGACAATGTCAAGTGGCTCGGCAAGACGATGCGACGTTGCGAGGTGCGGGTGCTGGAGGGCGAGGGCCACGGGCTGATGGCGAGCGCCAACGTCATGGGCTCGGTGCTCATGGAGATGAGCAAGGAGTGGGAGGATTGGATGAGGGCGACGGGTGCCGACGGGCGGAGAGAGCGAGATCGCGGACGTCGCGCGACGCTCGTGGGGCGTTGAGAGTGGGCATTGTCAGGTCTGTCTCCTTGCCTTTTGGCGTTGACTATGTGTTGGAGTCTTGTCAATGTTGAGAGGTATGTAAACATAGCCGTCGACATGATGGCCCCGGGTTGAAAAAAAGGGGTGGATGCATGTTTGCGAGCAGCATGGGAAATATATAGCGGGCGTGTGGGGGCAAAGCAGGTGTTTGCATTTCCGGCATGTTTTTTCCCATCTTCTTTGTCCATTACCAACGCCACCACCATCAACATCATCATCACCGACATCATTATTACCTGCTCATATCGTGGGGGGTTTTTTTTTCTGGAAACCAGACTGGCAGGCCATGGTTTTTTTCGTTTCTCTCTTTTTTCTTCCTCTTCTTTTATGTATTTTACTCTTCTACGTAATGTCAAATACCAAAAAGACCTCTCTGTACGTTTCTCCTCACTGGACATAACGGACACACTTCTTCGACCCTGCCCTCCGTGAATGTTGCGTACTTAAGGAAGTGACATGCGCTCGAGTCATGAGGCGGTATAGTAGAGAGTACTCAAGAGGGTAATGAAGCGACAAGATCCTTCAAGACTCAGTCAACACGCGCGTCCAATCGAACCGGCGCCAACCCCTTTTAAACCCCTCGACGCGCTGTCCATCCGCGGGCGTCCAGCGGCCCTGCTTGCGCGCAACGTGCGGCTCGGCACCGACAATCGCGGCAATGATTTCCCGCGCAAAAAGGTCTCCCCTGGGCCACGTCGCGGGGTCGTCGACGACGCGGCCCAGGCCGCCGTCGAGCGTGAACCAGGCGTGAAAGTAGGGCGCCTCGCGGGCAAACGCGCGACGGAACGCCGTCCGCGCCGAGCCACCACCTCCAGCACCTCGACCACTAGTACTAGCACCTCCAGAAGAAGTGGCCATGGCAGAGGTGTCGACGACTTTTGCGTGCTGAGACCACTCGTCTCCCGCGGCGAGCAGGGCCTCGCGGAAGAACGCAGGTGCCGTCGCGCCCTGCTCGTACGGAATCGGCGCGGCGACCATGGCTGCGTGCCGGGCCTGACGACGCAGCGCATCAGAACCGCCGCCAAGGCCAGAACCGGAGGCGTCTTCGTAAAAGACGACGTCGCGGCCCTGGTCGTGGTACATGCGCGTCAGGCACTTCATGAAATTGCGCACTTCCTCCCACTCGTCGTCGTCGCACTCGAGCATGCTCGCGCGATGGGCCAGCGGGACGATGACGGCGCCGCCGGGCGTGACCTCGGGTTCCGTCGGGAGCGTCAGGTAGGCCCGGGTGCCGAGCGAGACGACGGGCGCGAGGGGCGGCCGGCCCGTGTCGTCGTGGTGGCATAGCGGACACCGGTCGAGGGCGCGTCCGAGGCGCTGCACCTCGTGCACCGCCGTGCTCTTGAGGTTGACCTCGCTCTTGTGCACCCGCCGCGCCAGCTTGGCCGCGTTGTCGTCCATGTACTCGAGGTCGTCGCTGAACCGGGCGTCGCGCGCGATCCGTTCGGCCGCTCGCTTGCCCGCTCCCCCGGCCTCGCCCTTGGTCCGTCGCTCCTCGCGCACCATGTCCTCGATGCTCATGTCGTTGTTGTCCTCGACCTGGCCGCGTTCCCGCCCGCGCCGCGTCGTCACCGCCTTGACTTCGCCCCGCGGGCCCGCGAGTTGTCGGCTGTCCTTGGCGCCGAGGATCACGGCCTCGGGCGCGCTGGGAGGACCCGAGGCGAGCGCTGCTGCTGCGCGGTTATACTCCTCTTCGAGTTTGGCGGCGTCGGGTGCCCGTCGCAGCTTGGCCTTCATCATTTGCGCGCGCAACCTATTCAGCGCCGTCCGATCAACCGAGGCAGCTTGGACCGCATCGTCAGGGATGACGGTCCCTTGCTCCGGTTGAGCATCCATTTCAGATTCTCGAGGCGCTGATTTACGTCGTCGCTCGCTGTACAGCTCCCCCGTTGGCTTGTCGCGCTCCTTGTAGCCCTGTCCATAAATCTTTCTCCGCTCAAGCTCGTTCTTTTCCTCTCTCGCGTCGTCGAATTCTTCCAGGCTACCAAATCGCTCGATCGCCACGTCCTCGACCGGTCGCCCGCTTTCCTCCGCCATGGTGTATACGGCCTTGAGCTTCGTCATGCGCCACGTCGAGCCGTCGTCGCCAAATGTGTAGTTGATCTTGCGCTCCGCGGGCGGAGGAGCTTGACTGGATGAGATGTCCATTTCAGTGCCCAAGGAATGGTTTAGCTCGCGCGTATGTATGACGCGCTTAGGTTCCTCAGCGGGCGGTTTTGGCTCTCGATCTTGACGGTGAATGTGCTCGACGGCGATTGCAGACGGCGCCGTCATCCACGCATCTCGTACCAAAGTGTCTGATGCTTTCGAAAGGTCGACATTACCTTGACCAGGTGACTTTTCGTCGTTAGGTTGCGGGAGATCTTCCTTTGCATCGGTATGCTTGAGGTGCTTGTCGTCGCGATGGCTATGCCTCGAGTGGTGGTGTCGGTGGCGGTGCCTATCCTCTTCTTCGTCCTTGGAGTGCCGACTCCGCTTATGCCTGTGCCCGTCGTCACCTTCGTGTCTTCGATGGCGGCGATGGCTGTCGCTGTCCGCTTCTCTGTCCTTGTGCCTGTGGCGATCGCGATCTCGATCACCGTCGTCGCGTCGGCGAGGTCGATGTTTGTCGTGGCGTTGCTTGCGCTCTTCCTCCTCGCGCGCCGCCTTTTCCGCTGCGAGACTCTTTTCGAACTCGTCGAGACCGTCCATGTTCGATGACGCAACTGAAGAACGGTGTCGAGCGCGGCTTGATGATGTGTTTGTGGGAGAAATGGAGAGGTGATGGAGCTCAGGTTACGTCAGACTGCAAGATGTAGAGCTTGGCAGTGGAAAGTGTACAAGATACTTCGTGCAGTAGTTGCAAAACTCAATGGTCATTCTAGACAGAAATCAATGATGAAAAACATCTTTAAGCAACACAAAAAAAGTCGAATAAACTTCTAGAAATTCATGTTTTGACTGTATTAAGAATAAATCAATGCTGGTCATGACTCATATCGGATCAAGCCCGTCTCTCTCCATCTATATGCAAACAGCTGTACTTTGTATATACCAACAACAAAGCGTCGTGCCCAGATGATTGCCAGACAGATCCAATCTCCTTTTATATATCCAGTTTCTGAACCGACAAGTATTGACAGAGCCCTCAATCGAACAAATAAAGGCGGGAAGATGCTGACCTCTGCAGAAACGAGAATCGCCTGATTTGTGCCTGTAGCCGCGACGCCACAGTGCAAGTCGTCCAGTGACAAGTGATATTCATGGCTTCATGGCGGGAGGCTGTTGCAGTGGCTTTTCAACCTGCCTCGTGTCGTCTTTGCGGCGCGGCAATATAAGCAAGGGCGATTGTCTGCCGGCAGTAGTCGTGGCATGACCTGATGGCCGCATGACTCGAGTCGAAGTTTCCGAGCAGCGAGGTGTTGCTTCATTCCGTCTTTCAACCCTGAATCTGCGATGGTCTGACGGATCTCCTGGGCCTGCTACCTTGCGCGACTGGCAGCTTAAAGGTCGACTTGACGGCCGCATGGTCCGACGGCCACTCGTTATCCCGGTGGTTGGGCTCTGCCTTGGGCTGTCCGACAACCTCGAGTTTCGATTCAACCGTTTGGAGGCCCTTGTGGTAGACGAAATCGATACGGTCCATGGGCTCCTTGCGGCCCTCGTTGTCGAGGAAGATGGGCGACCAGCTGTCACCCGGGTCGGCTACGGGATCCGGGTGCAGCTCTCGATACGAGTCAATGAGGCCGGCCTTGTTCGGCTCTACTGAGCTGGGCCACTGCACGTCCCCGGCGTCGCAATGCAGCTGGCGCGCCGCATTTGTCCAGTCCAGGTGCGACGGCGCATTGAAGTCGCCCGTCAGCAGCACGGGGATTCGATCGGCGTTGTTAATCTGGTCGCGCATGCGGCCGACGATCTCCTGGATCTGGCGCGTCCGGCCCGAGGCGTCCTCTTGCTGAAGCACCTGGTCCACGGGCTTCTTTTCGAAGCAAAACTCGTACGGTCCGTACGGGTAAGGCGCGAGATGGGCGTTCCACACGATGACTTGGTTTGCCCGGCCGTCAAGCGCCACGCGCACGGCTCCGGCCACTTCTGTCGGTTGAAAGACCTCGACAATCGGATATCGGCTGATGATGCCGACGTCTGGGCCTTGCCACGAGAACCAGCCTAGGGCGTCTCCCAGACGTGTCGCGAAGCCGCCATTGCTCTCTTGGAAGCCGACAATATCGGCATTCGTCGACGCCAAGTACCTGACTTGCTTGGTGTACCCATCATTGACGTTTCTTCCGCCCTGCCAAATGTTGAAAGACAGGACGCTGATTTGATCGACAAGCGGCGTGCGCGCCTCCCGCACGGGAATCTTGACCCTGAGCTGGGCCTGCGCTCCGTTGGATGCCATGGCCTGGACGACGATTCTCTTCTCGCCGGCAGCGTCTGGAGTTCCGGTGAGGGTGCCATCGGGAGCCACTTGAACCCAGTCGCCGCCGTCGCCCTCGTTGGCAACCTTGACGTACTGAACGTTGGCGTCGGGCTGGTTGGAGAGTAAGCCCCTGATTCTTGCGCCGAATCGGTCGCCTCGGCGGGCGTTTTGCGTCGTAAACTCCTCAACCATGAAGCCCATGGGGTTTTGGCTGGGGACGACGGCCTCGATGGGCCTCACAAGCCGCTGATGACCGTCTCTCGCCAGGAAGTAGGCCTTGTAAGTGCCCGGACCGAGGTTGGCCGTCGATATCTGGACTTGTCCTCGGCTGTCGGGAGCGTATACCCAGGCCATGGACGCGGCCACAAAGGTGTCGTTGTCTGGTCCTCCAAAGAAGGTGTCGTAGATACCGATCCAATTGGTTCGGTCAGGGACTGATGTAGAATAGTCAAAGGTCAATGGCGGCTTGCCTTGAGCAACGCTTAGCGAGCTCCTCGCTTGAGCTGCCGCCGGCGAGGCCAACAAGGCCAAAACGCCAGCGGCGGCAGCGAGGAACGAAGACCGGAGAGAAGGCATTGTAAGCAAGGAGGTTTGAGTATGGGTATGCCTCGAACCCGGACCAAGCTGTGAGGTCCTCGAAAAGGGAAACAAGAGTAGAGATGCGTTTACATGCGACTAAGCCTTGCTGAAGAGTCAATCTTCAGGGCCGGGGGGGAAGGAGGCTCTGTATATAATTTGGGGCTCCCTCAACTTGTTTCAAGCCCTCGGGCCACCCTCCCCGGTGCCCATTGTTAGCCGATCACGCTCATGACAAAGTCCAGCACCCTGATGCCCTCATGACGGGCCGGCGGCCGGGGGTAGAAGAGGCGCTAGACGAAGCATTACCGGGTTCCCGAACGCGAGCTAGGGCCCGCTGATGCAACCTCTTTGAAAGGGAGCCTAGAGGCATCTGCCAGAAGAAAAGGGCTTCAAAAAGGGGGCGAGAGGCCAAATGAGCTTTCAAGAACCGCGCGCGTGCAAAAATGCTGTACAATCTGCGGCGCCTCAGCGCAGTGGCAGGTCGCAGCGCAAGGACAGTTCTTCTCCCCCGGCCACAAAGGTTGCCCCCTACTCGGAGGGGAATCCTGGGACCGACCCGAATGTGGGCGGTCAGGGATCTGGTCCGAAGAGTCATGGTGGCGGGCAGCGTGTGTGAAGGTTGAGCTCGAACGGATGAGAGAGAGGCGGCGCCCACGTGTTCGTGAGCGCTCAAACGGGTCGCTTGGGGGGGACTTCTCGGGTGTGCCGCAGAAATCCCCGTTCCCTCTCATCCTCGACCCCCTGGTTTACACGATCGCCCTTTGTCTAAAGGAGAAGTGGGGAGAGGCCCCCCCGTCACGGGGCGACCGTGCCTGTTTGTCGACTCGCGGCCGCCTCGTCATGACTGTTGGTAAAAAAGATGATGATGGTGCGTGGACGAATAAGACCCAGACGCTCGGCCACGAGATGTCTATTCTCACTGGCGTAATCCTTCTCGAAATGAATCCCAAAGACATGCATACGTAGTCGCGCACGTGTGAACGGATACGCTTCTTATCCGCCGTTTTTTCTTTCCCGTCTGGCTATCCCCGGGAAAGGCAGTCGGAGCGTTGGACTAAGTCCAGGAGGGGAAAGGAAGACGTTTGGCGCCCCGGCTCCCGGGAGCTCGACTGACGGCCTTGGAGTTCGTTCAACTTTTTGTAGGGGGCCTTGCTTGCGTGGCTGCTCGAGCGCCCGAACTGGCTTGCTAATTGGCTAGCCGCTGGCGAGGCACCCGTTGGAAGAAGACGGCTGCGACCTTGCAGGCAAGCCAAAAGAACAAGGGGGTGTTGGGTGGATGGGTCAGTGTGAAACTCCCGAACCCTCCTGCGCCGCCCTTTCGAACGCCTCTCAGAGCAGTCAACTTCCTCTTCCCCCCCCTTGCGCAGGGGATGAACTGTAAGAAGGGGCTGACACGCTCGACTTTCAATGCACGATTCGCCGGAAAATTTTGTCTCCTTGTTAGCTAGTCGTCGAGGTCCGTGAGGTGAACTGAGGATCTGAGTTGGTACATCTTTTCAAAACCAAAGCAGAACCGTCAATCTTACAGCATCTGCCTTCGAATCTAATCTCGAACACCTACCCATTTTGACGTTTAGCCTCATAATACTCCCCGTTGGAACTTTAAGTGTCGCTGTCGCGGCGCAGAGGGGCAACTAGTCGTTGAAACCGTTGGACGGGAATAAAGAGGCGCAATTTTGCAAAAGTTTCGATGTAGGAATATGATGCCTGCAGAGTCTTGGCGTCATCAAACCACCAAATCGCTGAGCACTTGATGCCATCGATGCCATCGCAACATGTCATGCCGGACTTGAGAAACGGTTTCCTTTGTCACCTGTGTCGTGCATGAGGGCCGGCCCCGGTCATGCGTTGGGTTCCCGGGAGGGGGGGAGCCAAGGCCGGCACTGCGGAAGCGGGCTCTGACGTCGGCACCCTTTTGCTCGCCCCCCTATTCGGGTTTGGACCGGCCACGCGTTTACCAATAGGATGGCGGTGATCCCCACATGCCGATGTGGTTGGGTGTGAGGCCGGGTTCTTGTTCCCTGTAAACTGCGATGCGATCGCCGGCAATGACACTGCGGCATATCAAGAAGCGAGCGGCGACATTTGCATCGTGACGAGGATGGCAAGTGAAAATCATGACCCTCGCCAATAGCGATGTTCATAACTGCCCCGTGCGGAAAGCTTTGATCTAGAGGTCAACCAACCGATAATGCGTCGTGGCCTGCGTGGCTCGAAGCCTCGAACTGTGAAGGGCCGAGTCTCTATAGTCTGCAGTCTGCACCGAGTCGAAGAGGCTGGTCAACGCCAGCAACTCCTACTCCACCCACCTGAAGTTGGACATGATGGGAGCAGCTCGCCGAAGTGACGAGTCTGGCATAGTCCGACTTTTGCTCAGGGCTGGCTGCCTCTCGCTGTCAAGGTCAACCTTTCTAGGACTTACATCCATCGTCTACTCGCAAAACTTGGCATCCGAACACGCCCGCGATTCAGTCACGGCTGAGCAAAGTCTTGTTCATGACGTGGACGTCGAACTCAAGTTGGTCTCCTTGGTCCCAATGGCCTGTTTCAAAGGTGCCAGAAGGCGCTAACAGTCGAGCCGTCTGGAAACTCCGTGCGCCTCAAGGCCCTTCAATCGTAGCGTCGACAAATTGAGCCACGACTTGGTAGCGGCGGGAGGCGACTTGGCACTCGGACGTTGATTACAGTCTTGACTAGCAAAGGCTTCGTCAGCGTTTTCCACGTCGAGGGCCCGGACTCTTTATTTTGTCCGCTTTGCTCGTGTCCAGACGAAATTTGGCATTCGAATAGAGTTCTGGTCGTTTATAGTCTAATTCACCGTTGGAAAGTAGTCAAGTGGGTGTTGAGGGTACGGGGCCGTCGTCGTCAGTATATCGATGGATCTTCTGTCAGCTCTGGATTCAGCCGCGTGGCTGAAGATGAAGGCCGTTCTCGTTTGCGGCCTCGATATGCCTGATTCCCTTTAGTCTTGGTGGTCGTCGAGGTCGTCGGGATAATTCCAGAACTTCGAAAGACTGCTTCGTGTCTTCGTACTTGCAGCTCGTTGCGCATTCGGAACATATTCTGTGTGCAAACGACGATTGTATCTCGGCCCTCAAGAAGAGCTGTCAGATTTTAGTACATTAATAGAAACCGATCTCGTCGCCAAATTTCTCGACAAGTGCTGGCTTGCGGCAGCATGTAAGAATCTCGGCGGATCGTCCTACTGCGCGACGAACTTGCCACAGATTCGCAGCTTCATGAAGCCCTACCTATGAATGAGCACCGTAGCTATCTGTTAACTCGCATTATTTGGTGCAATTTGGGGAAAATGAGAAGCAAGCTGATGCGTGCCGTATATTTCGTTCTCGTCTTGGCTGTAATTACTTGGTCGAGTTTCTATTTTTCGAATTGTGCGATACCTGCCCAGGCCACGTGGATGAACAGCTCAGGCAGCAACTGAACAGTCGAACTCTGAACTGATAGCAGGCGACGAGAATTCATTGCTGCACAGACATGAATTTTCTCCAGTCACATTTCCTCCTAGCACAGCTTGCGGAATGCATTTCTCTTGACTCCTCTTCCTGACCGCCCTCATCAGGATTAGGAAATCCTGACATTTCCCTTCCATCAGCCAGCTTGCCTCCCATCACCATCGTCATAATTGAGTCATGAGCCTTTCAACGCTCCCGATCGAGCTCTTGGTCATGGTCAAGCGCAACTGCGACGATAAGACACTTCGCTCGCTCTGCCAAACCAGCCATTTCTTCATGACCTGGCTCCAGAACGATCTGTACTGCCACATAACCTTCAACGAAGAAGCTAAGAGCGGGCGATGTGCTCTCGCCGTTTCGAGAGGACCAAGAGCAAAATTTGTCTGCAGCGTGACGTTCGAGCCAAAAGACCCGAACCCTGACATTGGACATCATGTGATCCACGATCCGCCTTACAAGCTGAGTCCCGAGTCACGGAAAGTCCTCAAATCACTCCATTCTTTCCCAAACCTGTCGACGTTTTATTTGAGCTTCTGGTTTTGGGAAATACCGCAATGGATCTGCTGCGTCGCTACACGATGGGGGAAGCATCTCCCCGGCGAGAATTCGAGACCTATCTGGAAGATGCTCAGGGCCATCTTCAAGACCCTGGCCCAGAGCGCTGGTGCCTTTGTTCACCTTGAAATATATCGGATTTTGCCGTGGTTCGACTTCCTTCGCCATCAACACGTCAAACCAGATCCCAAATGGTGCGAGCTACTGAGGGGCCTCAAATCGTTCGACATCGAAGTCTCGAGTTATTTCAGGTGCAGCTGTAATTCCAGTGGCAACTCGGAATGGATCGGTCCCTCGATTGACAACTGCCGAAGATACATTCAGGACGACTTCATCAAACACGCACCAAACCTGGAGTATCTATCCGTAGCTGGGGCGCCCGCCGCCAGCATTGGAAGCGAAGAGTCGCTCAGCCCGATCTTGTGGCATAGGATGAAACTGCCCCATCTTCAGACGCTCCAACTACGACGTAACTACATCAGCATTGAGTTGATCGAAGCGATGAAAATCTTTGCGCCTTCGCTCAGAAAGCTCTTTCTCTGGGATTGCTGGGCTGAAACCCGACGTCGCTGGTGTGACCTCTTCTCAGAGATACTTCGCATCAACTCTCCAAAGCTTATCGCTTTTGAGGTGACTCAGGCGGAGGCGGAGCATTATATCGTCGAAAGACGACGACGACGACGACGACGACGACGACGATGAAGACGGATCCGTTTCCAGCTTCAGAAGCTGGGTAGAAGCATGTGAATTGCCAGACGATCATCCTTTGAAGAATTTCAGCTCGATTACCTTCAATTCATGTAATCATGAGCTGCTCGGTCAAATGCCAGACGTTACCGATGACAAGCTGTCATTGGTCATGAAGAAGCTGTCCTTGATCAGGGCTATGACGCAGCGAAACAGGCTTGCTGCAAAATAGGGCCGCAAAAGAGAAAGTGTGCTCACAAGCACCACAGCACATGTCAGAAATGGTAAGTCTGCCGACTTTTCACGAGTGCAAGGATACGATGAGATCCTTTCTTTGGGGGTTTGGGACGGATTGAGGGAAATTTCGCCAACTTGCTGAAGCAATGCAGCATTTCGACAGAAAGAAGAAAAAGATGCGAGAGGAGTGGTTCACACGAGTCTCGCGGCGTTTCGGGTTGGAAAAAGACGACTACTACGACGAGCCTATTTGCGCTCGTAGAGGGATTGGTTTACTTAGAGAACCGGACTGGAAAAGCGAAAGAAAATAATTTCGCCCAAGGACTGGACCACTTATGTCTGTCAAAGCATAGCACCATAGGACATCCCAAAATGACGATGCTTTCTTCTTGAGACCCTTGACATGTTCATCGTGAGTGATACAAAATGGGGGTAAATCAATATGTCGGATGTAATGTTGGGGAACTCTCGTATTTTGCTCTCAACTTGTCTCTTTGAGAGGCCAAATCTCTATGCATGTGACAAAGCTGCCAGAATTCTCTGTGTATTTCAATTAGTTGTCTGATGAGAAGATTGTCACACTGCATCTATTATTAAACGCCTGTGTCGAAGACTCTACATGAATGTATCCAGGTCAAAAGATGCCATTCTACGAACACTTTGCTAGTCAACCGTTCAACACGAACGAAACGGGACGCACAGGAAAAGACCAAATGCCAGCTCTTCCGAGAATCTCAACCGCGCTGAAACCACACCGGAAAAACCGCGTCATCCGGCTTCTCCAATATTGCCCACTCCAACCCGCCAGCTAGTTCAAGTGGTTGGCCAGGTTCCCGCCCTCGTCCTCGGAAACCAAGAAATAGCTCCCGCGTCTTCGGGCCAACCGCCTCTGGTCCTCTCAAACGAAATCTTGACCAGTTGCGGCGCGGTTGGGCCGGTTGCTGAGTAAAAAAGACGGAGCAGCGACCACGATGATGCTGGATGGAATAGGCCCAAAGTGGAAATCGCAACTCGGCATACCCCTGCAACCACCATAGGACCCCCCTGTTTCCGTTGCCTGATCGGCGATAGGCCAGATGGTGTTCCCGCCACGCTTGGCGACTTTGAGCGCAGCATGAAGCATCTTTACTGGGGAGTCCCCGGTCATGCGGGCTGTCAATCTCCACTGATAACCAGCCCTATATTCTTCGGGCGCCACGCTAGAAGTCGTGATGACTCCATCTTGTAACGTTAACCGACCTTGGAGTTTATGCGACTCCTTGTACGAGCCTGATGGTTAATGACCTCACGGCAGGAGAGGCCTGGCTGTGCCCAGCAACGGGAGACTATTATCCCCGGGATCCATCTGAAGACTGGGTACCAACCACTTTCGGCCACTCTCGTGGACTGGGGCCGAGACAGCTCAACTGAGCACTCACCTGCAGTCACGATGCCTCATCTTTGTAGATAGTCTGAGAGTTTTGTCGACTTCTCGAATTTCAGATAGTTGCGATGAGAGAATTTGCAAAAACCATCTGACAGTTCGCGTCAGTCAATTTGACTGTTGGCCAGAAGTAGCTCTAATAAGCTCACCATAAGCCAGATCGCAAGATTCAGCGAGATGGAGTAGATGTCTTGACTTGATCCCAGAATCAACTGCGGAAGCCACTCAGCTCGAAACTCACCGAGATTACGTAGCAAGCCTATTTCAAACCAGTTACCAATCATCCAGAGATACCCATATGCACCAGTAATCAAGCATCACCTGTCCTCGATTCGTTTCATCGAGAATCCTCCCCAGTGTCTCCCGAATTCGCCGCCATCGGACCCCATCGCGAGGCGGGTACCAACCACCCCCATCTTATATCCCCGGGGAAACGAGGAGGCTACGAGATGACTCCACGGTGATGCTCTGGCACACTATTATAAAACACCTTCTTTCTCCTGTAGATAGTGTTTCTTTCCTCCTCATCATACAATTTATACAGAACATCAACTACAACCAAGCTTTATTCTTCATTTCTTTTTACCCATTTTTAGCAAAGGCTTTGACAGTCTTGCAATCATGATTCCGAGAATCATCCTCGCCGCGGCTCTGCTCGCCCCCCTGGGCGCTGCGATGCCCGCTGCCCCCGCCCCGAGCCAGGACGTTCAGCTGGGCGGCGACTGCCAGCAAAAGTGCGTCGACGCCGTCGAGAGCGGCTCCATCCAGACCGAGGCCGACTGGCAGGCTTGCATGGACAAGTCCTGCCCGCAGACGGCCAAGGTCGAGGAGTCCGCTTCTGCTGTTGAGCAGCAGCCTGCTGAGCAGGTCGAGAAGCGCGACGTCAACGACGACAACGAGACCTCTGACGACACCGAGGCCTCCAACGAGGACGACAACGAAGACTATGACGACGAATATGACGAAGATGACGAAGACGACGAGTATCCTGAAGATAATGAAGATGATGACGAATACCAAGATGAGGAACAGGACGACGAGGCCTCCTCTGATGAGGCCGGCCAGGATGCCACCATCATGAACGAGCAGCCTGCTGCTGCTACTGACGCCCCTACTTCTGCAGATAACACTGACGTTTCCCAGACTTCTTCCGTCTCGAGCGAGCCCACGGCCAGCGAGACTGGCTCTGCCGAGGAGCAGAGCAACACCCTCGAGCGCCGCACCTTCGGCCACCACTTCGGCCACGGCATCGGCGGCGGCTTCGGCGGCGGCGCCAGCGGTGGTGTCAGCGGCGACATTGACGTCCACTTTGGCGGCCGCGCCGGTGGCGCCATCGGTGGCGGTGGTCGTTTCGGCGGCCTCGGCCGTGGCCTCCACGGCATCGGCGGCGGCTTCGGGAACCGTTTCGGCGGTGGCATTGGCGGAGGCATCGGAGGTGGCCTGCGAGGCGGTCTCGGCGGCGGTCTGGGCGGTGGCTTCGGCAGCCGCTTCGGACGCGGTCGTGGTCTCCTCGGCCGTCTCGGCCTCGGCGGCCGTCGTCGTCACGGCTTCGGCGGTGGCTTCGGAGGCGGTCTTGGCGGTGGTCTCCGCGGCGGCCTTGGTGGTCGTCTGGGCGGTGGCGGTGGCTTCGGCAGCCGTCTTGGCGGTCTCCTCGGCGGCCGTCGTCGTGGCGGCTTCGGGCTCGGTGGCCGTGGCTTCGGTAACGGTGGTTTCGGCCTCGGCGGACACGGCTACGGAAACGGCGGATTCGGTCTCGGCGGTCTCCTCGGCGGTCGTGGTTTCGGCCACGGCGGTCTTGGTCTCGGCGGCTACGGCTACGGAAACGGCGGATTCGGCCTCGACGGCTACGCTGATGGTTACGGATACGGATACGGCAACGGCTACGGCTACGGCCACGGTGGTTTCGGCCGTCGTTATGGCCGTCGCCATGGCCGTCTCGGACGCAAGCTCCTGCGCAAGATTTGCCGCAAGAACCGCCGCCACGGAGGCTTCTTCTAAACGACTTGACGACAAAACAACAACAAAAAAATGGTGATGTCCAAGGACATGTTGTGATGGAACGAGAAGGAATTTTGGTTCTTGGCTTTTTCTTTTTGATGGAAACGACACTGGCTTCGGAAACTCTGGCTGCTTGACTCCCTGTACCTGTCTCCTGGCCAGGACTGATATCTTTGCGGGCCAAAGACTCAGTGCGGGTACGGATAGTTTGCCGTCAGAAACGAGCAAGGGGGTTTGCCTTCAACTTAATTAAACGCATCGCGCTCTTGGTTACTATATTGACTCTCTAGCTCTTCTTGGGGCTGGAGTTGGTTGTGCTACTGAGCTTATACAAACCACACTCCTTGAATACAACTGCTGAAACCATCAATCTGCATGTCCCTGTCTCCTCGTGAATATTTCATAGACGCCGACCGTACATACATGTGTTATCAACGTCACCCGGACTTTGGTGCACTCATCATTCCGCATCTAAAAGGGTTCAGGTTACAGCTTATCAAGCATCATTCCGACTCCCAGACCAGGAATATTAGAGCCGACGACAAGCATCTCAGTATCGCTCTCGCTTTGACCCACGTCCTTGAAGGCACTGCTAAGACTCTCCCTCTTGGACTTTGAAGGTAGTGCGTTCCGCTTCAGAACCACCTGCATGGCCATTGGCACAAACTCTCCCGTCTTCTCCGCACGCTTCCTGGCAGGAATCGTGTAATCCACATCTTTCCAATTCTTCAGAGAAAAATTGACAAAGTTTGGTGGCCAATACGTTCCGCCCGAGATGTTTGGCTCGATCCACGTCTTGTCAACTGAACCCAAGCTTTGGGGTGGAATACGCTGGCCGGTAATATCTACGGGCCAATTCCGCTTGCCGTACGGGTTAACCGAGTAGGATTGTTCGCCGGCATTGTCCCATTCTTTGGAAAACCCATGAAGGCTGGCGACGGCGAGCCTCGAAGTCGTGTTCAGGTTGTACTTGAAGGCGTGGTTGCCCAATTGCCAAGGGATGTTCTCAGCGTGCGTACATCCCGCAAAGTCGATGCCGGGAATCTTGGCCACTATTCCGGGGCAGGTCACATCAAAGGAAAGGGTATAGAGGGTGCAGTACTTGTTCTCGGGACACTTGAAGGTCTCGGTCGTCATGATCGAGGTGGACTCTTGTTGTCCGCTTTCATAGGTGTATTCAGCCCCCAAAGTCGCGGTCGAGGCAACCCCGAGCACGTCTGGCGCGAAACTCGTTTGAACTGAGACGGAGCCCGAGAAAGCGCGAGCAAAGGTCTTCATCTCTACGTGTGTTGTCGAAGTTGCTTGAGTGTTGTCGCTTTGCTCCCAATCCCTCTCAAGACGAGGCCAAAAATCGAGAGATGGTTGGGGGGGGCGACAGAAAGACATGCTGCTCAAAGTATGGATCCTCGCGACAGCCGCACGGCCAGTCGTTGTCTAGTCGCCGTAGGTATTCGACATGATGTATGGCGACATGAGGCGCCACGTTTTCCTTGGCAATCTTGATAATAGACTCTACTTGACTCCTCGTTTTCTCGTTGTTCATGAGCTGTGCCTTCCACTGACGCAGTGCATCGTCTAGAACGCCCGCTAGTGCTTGCGAAAACAGAACGCTCGATGGTGAGAATCATCTTGAAGGCATGGAAAGTGGTGTTTTGGCAGCAGTGGTATCGCCACGGTCGGTCAAGGTCGTAAGCCTGCTTTAACTTGTTGAAACAAGAAGCAGGCCAGCAGCTTACAGACTGCAGTATGAGGCATGTGATGCCCTTTCAACAAGACTCCCGCGCAATCAGAAACTAACGACAGACTTGATGCTTTGAGCAAAACAGGACAACATGTATCGCATGCAGTGGTTTGGGTCCTGGCTCGTGCCGCGGTTCCCGAATTGGAACGAAGCAGGTGTACGTGAGCTGTTTCTCCATAAGTCCAAGCTTACTGCAACGGGGCTCATGAGCTACATTGACAATGACATAGGACGATGAAATGATGAAGTTTCTAGACGAAATCGAGCCCGAAGAGCGCAGGCGGAAACTCGAGATTGGGAAAGACGGCATGGAGGCTTGGGTCAAAGACCTCTTTGGGCAAGACGCGAATGGAGAGTATCGCCGCAAGCACTTTCGGCAGATGTTGGACAGCGTGAGTGATCCGATGTCGATGAGTGATGCATGAGTCTGAGCGTTGTGTTGACTTGTTGACTCACAGTACAAGATTTGGCTCGTTGTGAGTATTCTCATCTCACTCTTTAGAATGGAGGACGCTGACGAGTTGGACGTCAGAATAAGCCATGGATGTCTGTAAGTCTTCCGCAATACAACGAGTGTGTGACTTTAGAGACAAGGCATGCTGATGAGAGGCAGGGATGGATCGAGGCACTCCCAAAAGAGTGATAGAAAGACGACACAGGCGGAAAATGTAAAATCACTTCATGACTGTATGATGCGGTTCGGCCAATCTTACATGGGCGTGACTCTTGTTCACCATTGTTTTCCCCATCGCTGCCTACACATGTTGAGGCTGCAAGGCTTGAGTCCTCTTGTGTCCCCTGGAGTTGTAGTTGCATCAATGTTGTTGAAGCCTGTTTCACTCGCCTCGAATTGACCGCAAGTTGACTCTATAGGATGCAAATTGGATCGGCCATTCCGTGCCTAGCCTTTAAAAATTTACATCCCGTTGGTCTTTTTACGAGTCGACGCGTCGCCCGACTCGATATACGCAACCAAGATCGCTTGCGCACAGAAGGCGTTTCCTTTTTGCCGGGCAAAAGGTTGATGACTGCCAAGAAGAGTCACAAGATGTTGTCTCCCGATAGCCTGTCTCAACTGTTGGTTCGGCATGTTTCTCTTCAGTAAGGCTTCGGAAGTATTGGCAACAGAAAAGATTGGGAATTGGAGCGTTCCTGTAGTATCACGTTCAAACGGCAAAAGATTGGTCAATAGCGTGCGCAGTGTAACGCCATCTCGTAGGGTAGACGAACCACGGCGATTGATCTACAGAAATCGATGAAACGTCGAGGCAAAGCTGATGTTATCGAGTACTACGCTGTTGCCCGGTGATTGATGCTGGCGAGGCACGATGCAAGTAAACACTACAGTACCTTTACGTGGGCACAGACATTGAACACAAGGCGTCTTGGACTTTTTGTTCTGTTCTCAATATGCAAGATATGTGAGAACGGGACATCGTGCAGACAACATTGAAGTTGTGCATGCTGTCGACTTTTCGCATATCCCCAGATTACGGGATGCAAGCACAACAAGAGGTCAGTGCCTTTTTTTCAACAACATTGAAGCAGAGCACAGTTCAATCTTTGCTGACCGACATTCGCAAAGCGACAAGCCGAGTTGAGCCCCCTCCCTACAATGAACGGACCACCTCCAAAATTGTGAGGAACAGCCTTGAACGCAGTCAGATCCAATGTCTCTGTTGGACATTCTCCTCTTCCAAGATGCGTCACCAGCCAACTCATGTCACTCCGACAGCCCCCTTTTTCGTCCGTGGAAGCCTGGACACGCACCGAGGACTGGATACATGAATTACTGTGTGTACATGTAAAGAGGGGGTGTCCAGCAAATGAATTGCGTCAACCGACGCACCAATGACAAGAACCTTTTCCTGTCGGCTACCTATCTGCGCCTGCTGTATTAGGCAAGTGGAAAAGTCGACATGACGAATCACGGTGCCGAAAGTGCCGGCTCTACTCTAGGAGTTGCAACGGCCGAGTTGCCGGACTTTCGGCACCGGAGTCCGGCTTCTCTGCTGGGATTGGCGAGAGGCAGAGGGAGGGAGGAGGGGATATGCACAAGACACGGGAGGAAAGAGAGTGTCCTGGACTGTACGGGACAAGAGAGTCGATTTGAGAAGAAGAAACGAGATTGGTTCCGTGAATTGCGGTCAAACAATCCTGGATAGAGAAGGGGAAACAGTCCAACAGCATTGGAGTTCCGGTCTTCTCGGGTAAGGAGGGGTGTGTGGGAAGGGGACTGAAGGCACATGAAGGTGAGAAACACACAGAGGAGACAGAGTCTTTTTGCTTGCTGTTGGTTGCACAAACGCATCTGCGGTCAATGCTGCGACCCTCTTTTTTCTTTCCTTCCTGGCAGTTTGCATGAGACCATGATGCCGACTCATAGAGGCCCTTTGGGGTGAGTTGTGTCCCTCACTGTACTTTGTATGAGGCTCTCTCTCTCTCTCTTCACTTGCTCATCCTTCCGCCGAGCCAATCCCAGCAGCCTAGCCATGCAGGTCGCGCAGCAAACCGGGGACCATGGCGCCAGCGAGATGGCCCGTCGTGCATGCAAGACGATCCCATCTGATGTTAGCATGAACCAGTGCTCTTCTTCTTCTTCTTCTTCATAAATAGGGGGACCTCGGCTCCGTAAAAGTTGTGACAGGATGGACAGAGCATTCGTTGTCGACTCGGACTGCATCTGCCTCGCTGCAATCTTTGTCAAGTCGATTCCACGATCAAGATGAAGCTTCAGACGCTGTTACCACTTGCTGGGCTTTGCGCCACGACTGTCACAGCGTTGGCGGTAGAGGGAGATGCTCTGCTTGAGAGATTGCACTCAAGGTCAAATGTCCACGCTCGAAGGGCTGCCGGCTCGCCGTCGAGCTCGACAATCTATGCTCGGACAGACACGAAGCACCGTTTTCTGAACAAGAACTCTTCGAGTAGGTTCATGTTCTCAATGAGGTAGAAGATGCGTTGTGGCAAGGATACTAACTGAACGCCAGAGTTTGTCGTCAACGGCACCGGCATCCCAGACGTCGACTTTGACATTGGCGAGTCATACGCCGGCCAGCTCCCCATTAGCGACAAAAAGGACGAAAGAGACCACCTGTACTTCTGGTTCTTCCCTACTCCCAACAAAGAGCAGCAGAAGAAGAAGGAAATCGTCATCTGGCTCAACGGCGGCGTGAGTGCTCCATCACCATCAATGGCTTGACCGTGTCACCTTGTGCGACTCGACGAGACGCCGACTAACCACGATATGTACATGCAGCCCGGATGCTCGTCTCTTCTAGGCCTGCTGCAGGAAAATGGCCCCTTTATGTGGCAGCCCGGGACGCTCAAGCCGAAGCGCAACCCGTGGAGCTGGCACCTGCTCAGCAACGTCGTCTACATTGAGCAGCCCGTGACCGTCGGCTTCTCCCAGGGCAAGCCGACGGCCAGGAACGAGGACGACCTGGCACGGCAGTTCCTGGGCTTCTGGAAGAACTTCATGACCACGTTTGGCACGCAAGGGTGGAAGGTGTACGTGGTGGCCGAGTCGTACGGCGGCTACTACGGCCCGTATATCTCGAGCCACATGATTGACGCCAAGGACAAGCGATACTACGACGTCGGAGGGCTCATGGTCTACGACGGCATCATGTTTAGCGACGTTGTCCAGTCGGGCGTCATCGTGGAGAGCTTCGTCAAGCAGCACAACGACTTGATGCCCCTGGACGACAACATCATGAGGGAGATTCACAACACTTCTGAGTCCTGCGGCTACACCGACTGGGAGAAGAAGTATCTCGTCTATCCCCCAGCCGGACCGGCGCCTCGAATCCCTCCCGGGGTCAACTCGTACCCCAACGGGACGTACACGGCCAAGAAGGAGTGCGAGTCGCTCTTTGATCTCGTCTACAACTCGATGCGCGAGATCAACCCGTGCTTCAACATCTACAACATCCCCGCATACTGTCCGCAGACGTACGACCCCCTCGGCGACGAGCCATACTTCAACCGCGCCGACGTGAAGAAGGCCATCAACGCGCCGCTGAGCGTCGACTGGTCGCAGTGCAAGAACGGCGTCTTCAACTCCACCCGGGGCGACGAGTCCGGCCCGCCCGACAAGTACGAGCTGCCCAACGTGATCGACAAGACCGGCAACGTCATCCTGGCCCACGGCTCCATGGACTTCATCCTCCCGCTCAACGGCGTGCTCCTGGGCATCCAGAACATGACGTGGGGCGGAAAGCTGGGCTTCCAGCGCGCGCCCAGCGACCCCTTTTACGTGCCCAAGTACGGGTACACGGCCGGCCGCAGGGGCGCGGGCAAGCACTACGCCAGCGACATGCCGGCCGGCACGGGGGTCCTGGGCACGACGCATCACGAGCGCGGGCTCACGCTCGTCGTCACGCAGCTCGCCGGCCACGAGGGGCCCGGGTACGCGCCGGCGTCGGCTTTCAGGCACTTGGAGAAGCTGCTCGGGCGGATTCACAGTCTGAGCGAGACGACGCCGTTTACGCTGCCGGAGCTGCGTAATATTACGCAGGCCAAGGGTCCGCTCGGCAAGGGCGTTGTTAGGATTCCATGTCTCGACAAGGGATGCTGAGTGTGAAAGATGGGGAGGAGGATTGGACGGATGTATATGGGGATAACTACAAGTGGTATAAATAGTGGATGGCATAAAAATAGCAGCATATCGGATCAAGCTGATTTATCTTTGGAGTTGAGTAAGTCCGGATCGCTGTCGTCGTCTCGTTCTGGTAGAGTCTCCAGTCATAGCGTAAGCTCTATTGAGAAGTGCTGAAAGCTCACTGCAAAAGTCTGAAAGCTCCCTACAAAAGCCTGCAAAGTTTCAATGTGTCTTGGTATCTTGTGAGTTATAGACTCGAATCTCACTCTCACATAGAGCCGTTAGCGTGATGCCGCGACAAAGGAAGACACGGCTCATTCAGACGACACGCAACTACATATAGTCTTGAAATGATATTCCCATTTATGCAGGCCAAAGTTCATTATTGACACTTGCTGTGACTCATGTACCGTTGTTAATATAGACAAAGAAGTTTTGCACCCGTCGATCCGGCAGAGTGCCACCGGTGCCCCCCCCCCCCCCCCCTCGAATATCCAATGCCGATCCTCGTCTCACTCGCCGCCCTTTTAGTAGTCGAGCGTCGGCAACAGACCCTCTGCTTGGGCCTCCTTGACGGCCTTGTCGTAGACGGCCACGGCGTCATCGTAGGCCTTGCGCAGCTCGGCCTGGTCGTCGCGCTTGGATGTCGCGTCTTGGCCGCCAAAGGCGCGGACTGCGGCGTAGTAGACGTCGCCGAGCTTCTCGCACGCATTTGTGGCCAGGACGTGTCCGCACTGAAAATACAAGCTAGAGGAGCCGTTAACAAGAGTACCTGTAGAGAATATGCCATCATCTTTGTTTGGGGGAGCAGCGCAATGGTGCTTTTGCATAGAAAGACATCGAGTGTCTGTGCAGGCATTGTGAGAGTTTCGACTTACTCGTCCTTGAACTTTAGATCAATTCTACCCTTGTTATCCTCTGTAAACCGCTTCTGGATCCGAAAGTTTTGGTATCCAAAGTCGTGGCGGTGGCAGGCAGGGAGAAAAGGGAAGCCAAAGGGGTTGTCGGGCGCAGAGGTGCAGCCATCCGAGCTCCAGTCCAGGCTGGGCGGATCTCTCCTGTTGCGCCGCGCCGTGAAGTTTGGCAGCGTGATGCTGTACTGAATCTTGTCTGTGACGGCCTGGATGTTCTGGCGTTTTTTCATGGGCACGAAGCCTGCTGGGATGGCAAGGGCCGCCGAAGCGAGGGTGACGATGGTGACGAGGAACTTCATCTTGCGGACGGGCAAAGGATAATTCGAGTTGTTTTGTCTCTTCAACAAAAGAGAGGAAACAAAGAGAGAGAGCGACGGCGCGCGAGACACCAGATAAAACTGTATTTATCTTCTGCTCGACTTCTTCCTCTTGTCCTTTTTTTAAAATATTCCCCCTTCGTCGGAGGTTGGAATGCGCCTGCTCTAAATAGCAGAGAGTCTCTCCCGACTCCCACACACATACACCCCCCCATGTGTCTTTTGTCTGGTCATGGCTCACTTATAAGCAAGGGTCATGAGAGACATGACGGAGAGCCGTGACTGGCCAGAAAAGGAAGCCTAGTCTACTTTGTAAACGGGCGCAGCAAAAAGCGTGAGATAGAGATAGAGAGAGAGAGAGCTCTCTCCCGAGCCGGCACGCGGATCAGCTTGGCTCGCAGACGGATTGCTCCAGTGGAGTGCCACATGTCATCGGGCATACGAAACGTTGAGACCGGCCGGGAGCCAATAGGCGATTGTCTTCCTGTATGCCGGAACCACAGACGACCAAGTTCTTCCCCAAAGGGAGGGGGGAGGGGTGAAGAAGGAAAGAAAAAGGTGATGATGGATGGATGGGTGAGCACACGGCCCCCCCCATCGGAACCTGACCCGCGCCAAGAGTTGCAGAATGCACGAGCGGCTCCAGGCCCTTTGTCTGTATTTGCCAAGGTCGGCGTGGGGGAGCCAAGGGCAGAGTGAGAGAGAAAAAAGGGCCAAATCTGAGGTGCGTCTTCCCCAACTTTCTTGACTTCGCTTACTGCCGGGGGGCTGGACCAGCATGTTGATGCAACCTGCTGAGGCCAGGGGGGGTATAAGAGCGGCACCGGGACCCCGGACGGACATGAACATATACAGTAACTGACTGTAAGTGAAGTTACTGTACAGTACTGTATGCAACTAGACTGCACGTGGGTTACAAGAGGCATGAACCGGTTCAAAGATGTCATGGTCGAGAGCCTACAGCATGTACTGTACAGTACTGTACTGTGAGCACAGGTGACTGGAGTTATGGGCTCTTCATGTTGCTTATCCACAGTCAAGTGTCGTCTTCTTCCTCTTCCAACGTCGTTGTCTCTCTCTCTCCGAGACGTGCATTGCATGAACCTGCCGAAGATCGATGCTTGTCATCGTCAGCAGCTCTGCTTTTTCGCTTCTCTTCGTGCCGTAAGTGCATGCGTTTCCGAGATGCGTCTTCAAAGAAAAAGAGTCGACCATGTGATGTCATTCATGCTTCGGACTTTGGTTCAATGTTTAACGAACTCGACAGTCGATATCGACGAGTCGTCGGCGCATACATGTGTTTCTCACTTGCATCTTGGAACCTTTGATGAAAGAGATCCGGGAAGAGCGGAGGCAAACACACTGATACGATTTCATCCGATCATGAATCGTACTCCTCCTCCTCCTGCTCCTCGTCCGCCCCCTTCTCTCTATCCTCCACATAGACATGCCGTCCCCGGGTGTGGTTACGCTGCGGACATCAAGGCGGTGGCAGCGACCAACAGGATCGCGCCGACATTCCACGCACGTCTCGCAGGAGGACCCGAACTGTCGTCGTCGTCGCCGGCGCCGCCATGAACGGGCTGATTCGAAGACGCAAGGACCTTTTCTCCCGTTGGATAGCGGATATTGTACACGGGTTCGCCCGCGAGCGGCTCGGGCTGGCCGAGGACATGCGAACAGGAGGGCTGGTTCGCTCCCGCGGCCTCGTCGAGACTGCACCGCTCGTCGTAGCCCAGCGTGCACAGGGAGTCGAGGATGTTGTAGAGCGCGTGGTTGCCGGCCACCCAGCTGCCCGGCTGACCGAGGCAGCTGGCGACAAAGTTCATGCTGTTGGCGGCGCTCAGGGGCAGCCTCCCGTCGTCGGTGCGGATGAGGTCGCCGCACCGCGACGCCTCGACGTATTCAAACTCCATCTCGACGGACCCGCCGGCCGTCGGAGCCTCCCTCGCCGACTTGCCCGTGACGAGGTAGTTCCAGGCGTCGTAGCTGACGTCGTACGCGCCCCCGGACTGGTCCACCCGCAGCAGGTAGACGCGGCGGCCGGCGTACGCGAGCGACACGCAGACGTTGTCGCAGTCGACGGGCTCCGGCCAGTAGGCGACCCGGTTCGTGTCGATTTTGCAGCCCAGGACCCCAATCGACGACGAGAAGCTATCGTGCGGCGTCGCCCCGATGAGGCCCCGGCCTCGCTTCCTCTCTGCGCGTGCCGACGACGCCATCATCGCCATCAAGACGACCGCCAGTGTCAGTGATGATGGGCTCCATGACGTGATGATGCTCCTCCTCTTACCCCGTCGCCTCTCTCGCCTGCCCCAGCCGTTCATAGCTTGTACTGTACTGTATTGTACTGTACCAGGGGTTGACGGAGAATGGGGACCCAAACGTTGCGTCAAAGGCGGCCCCAGTGGGAAGGGGGTCAGACAGGATTGGAGGACGAGACAGGATGGAGTGGAATGGAGCCCCCCCAGACACCGAGCCGCCTCGATCTCAGGAACGCAGAAACCAGCTTCTGGAACCAGCCGAAAGGGCCGGCACACCAGACAAAGAGAGAGGGAGAGCACAGGCGTGATTGTCGTTTAACGGGCAAAGTGGATTGCGCGGAAAGTCGCCGAAGAACGCCTTGACTCGGTGACGATTTTTTTTGCTGGGCACAAGGACCTCAACTTCAACAAGCCAAGCCAAGCAAAAGACGCGTTCAAAGCTGCAGAAGAATCAGGGAACAAGAAAAGCGTCCCTCCCTCCTGCAAGGGGAAGAAACTATCGCCTGGTCTTCTTCGTTGGTACCGAGTACGAATATGTATGTATGTATGAGCAGGCAGAGTTCTGGTTGTTCAAGAAACTCCTTGGACTTTGAACCCAGACTTTAGCCCCCCTATTCAGGCACAACAACAACCTTTTTTCTCCCCTCTCTGTCATTTCATCTGATAATGTCGATTAACCTGGGGTACCCCTGTTGATCTGCGCCCTGTCTCGGGCCTCGGATTGGCCACGGCCGCTAAGATTAAGCAGCCTGGAGTTGCAGCGGGCGCCAGTTAAGTGAGCCACCCGCATCAATGAGACAGGGGGAACACTGTCCACTAACTTAAGTTACTGGCCAATGCCTTGTGTCTATAGCCGCCAACCGGGACAAGGTTCTATCCAACCCATAGCAATGGTCGTGGTGACACTAGGCGTCAGTGCCATGCAAAACATGTTTGTGTCCGAATTCAGGCACAAGACACTTACAACGCCGTGCTTTACACCATGTCATCGACAGCCGTCTTACTCAAACGTCTCGTCTCTGAACCTTCGGTACGTGTAAATGGAACGCCAGTTGTACTGTTCAATACCCATGGCTATGAGGCCTGGCGGGAAACCCATAGCTACGACCTGTGGATACCCGTGTGCGGCTGGGCAAACATCATACTGTAACTTACATGCATGATGCGTCTCTCGGCTCGGCCAAGCAATCTCTCTTCTTCTTTTTCTCCTCAACATGGATAATACCCACACTCGGCCATGTATCTGTTTTGGCGCAAACCATGTGTTGGGGACACAGTTGCGAATGCGCGATGTGTCGGTAACAAGTAAGACGGAAAGACATGTTTCTGGCTTGTACTATTCAACGTATCCGTACTGTCTCATGTATAACTTACTGCATGTACTGCAGTCCGGATCTCTAGAGACTTCGCTTCAGCAAAGCAAGGTCCACCTGGAATACTCGACTGGGCACGACGACACTGCACTGCACTGTAAGTGGCCTTCAATTCTTCCCAAGGCGTTTGCCAAGGGATTGATCACGCCAAATGCGCATCAGTTCAACACGTGGGCAGGCTGTTGGACGACAATGTACTTGCAGTTCTGTAAGTTGAGCTCTGCAATAGTCCCACTCGACCTCGTCTGCAACTACATGTTGTTGAAGATGCACATAGCCAGGTGAATGACCTTGTCAACGACGCTCGATTTGTCTCGGCAAACTACCAATCGTAAACCAACTCCTTCCAACTCATGACGAGTCGACGATCCACAAAATGCCCCGTGTCCGGTCCCGGAGCTCTGGCGGAGCAATCACCGGATCTCGATCTCGAGTTGCCCTCATCGCCCGTCTCTCTCCCCTCCCCTCCCCAGCTCTTCACCGCGTCGACCTGTATTCGGCAGGTGACATCGTTGTCCAGTCCCGCTTCGCTGCTACACGTGTCAAGAAGAAGAACAAGCATACGTATTCGTACCGGTATCCCCCTTCCCACCCCCCAGTTTGCCAAGAGGGGCCGTCTGCTGGATCCGTCTCGCGTTCAGGCGGCAGCGGGTTCAAGCGGGGTCCATTGCATTCTTCATTCTTTTCAGGAACCTGCAGTTGAGTCCAAGTTCTCGTCTTCAATGCCCTGCCCCCAGCCATCATTACCGAGCCCGACTCAACGCAACCTGGGACCCATGGGGGGGGCCAAGACCATCTCGAATGCACCCCGCAAGTCTCTGCAGACAACCGGAACTCACACACTCTCTCTCGCGACCAAACAGGCAAGCTTCGTCACGGTGGAGTCGGCTCAGCTCTTGGCAACGAGGCCTCGTGGTCTCAACTCTCAACAATGACCCGAGGGGAGGGGCCCTCAAACTCACCGACAAGTGCTTCTCTAGGCGAGGACAATGAGTCTCGTGAACACTCAATTTTCGTTGAGTTCCCCATCACATCTAAGCTGGTCATGACAGTACAGTACTGTACGTCGGGAGAAAGCCTCGGAGAAACGCAGTCAGAAATCACCTGTCCGGCTTACGGGATGTCTCTTTCTTGGTCACGACTCGTCACCCCGAAGCTCTGGTTTGAATAGCCAGCTGTACTGCACTCTGTACGTGTGGCTTAGCTGAACCCGACGATGCAACCCTGTTGTCGGTCTGCCCCGTCAAATCGCGGAGGCGGGTACTGTCCTGGTACACAGGCAGGAAGAAGGGACTCTCTCCCGTCTACCCCTGCGAGCACGAGAAAGGCTCACTCAAGGACAGCACAGTGACTTACAGTAGGCCTACATATGCGCGCAATCGTGCCGTGACGAAACGTCATGCTGCGTCGGAGACTGTGCCTCATACGCAGACCCCTTTCTGCAGTCCGAGCGGCACTCGGCCAGCCCGCCCCTTGCTGCAGACTGTGTCGTCGATTCTCGAGCGAGACATCTGATAAAGAACACAAGTTACTGTAAGTTACGAAGTAGACTGGAAGTGATCGGCGCGGCTGGCCCGGTTCAAAGGATCACGGCTAGCTGAATGTGCTCGTGACGGGTGCTGCATATAACCACTGAATTGTCGCGAAAGGAACGCAGCGTTGTATCTGCGAGCCGTTCGAAGAGGATGCTCGATCGCGAGAGTATCTGATGCTCGTGTTGTTTGCGCAGGATGCAGCAAGGTCAGCTTTGGAGCATCCTGCCATCCCACGAGGAGGCCTGCGTCAGTACTGACATCTCAGGGCTGGCTTTCAGGATTGTCAGCCCGGAGTGTCAGAATTCGCAAGCGACGCCTCTTTTGTCAAGTTTCTGTGCCTTGTTTCCGAAAGATCCTAGACACATGTTGTGCCGCAATCTTGAATGCTGCTTGGATGGCCCCCGATCATCGATTTGGGGCAAGACATCGGCCGATAAGATCGTCTTTGCAATTAGGTGATTTCTCCTTCGGTCGTCGATTGATGATGCCCGTAGAAGATATTGTAGCAGACAAAAGCCGTGAGAATCCAGAGATGCTGGTAGCCAACCAAGCTCTCACAGACGATCCTCCTTTTCTTCTGATCTTAGCAGCAGTGCAATCGCCGCATACTGGTGGCAAAAGTCATGCATCTTTGACAGCTGCCCTTCCGCCGTTGGCTTCGACGATCAGGACCAACGTCTGGTAATGGATGGCCCGATCGGCCTCTGATCCGATCTCTACCACATCGCGGTGGCAACCGTTGTTTCTTGGGGCGACTATTGTCGCTTCCACACACCATTTCGTTACCAAAGCTCACACACAAGCGACGAGGCTGGACTCACCTATGCAAGGAACTCAGCACGAGCAGAGTGTCAGTTGAGCCGATCCATCATCCAAACGTAGAGCTAAGTATATGAGAACGTCAACATGAAAGAAAGGCACTGACGCAGATAGGCCACAGGGAACTTACAGTAGACTTGAACAAGACCCAAGAGGTGACATCGGTAGTAGTTGGTGCCTTCTGGAGCCAGGCTTCGTGGTGCATAGATGACGGTCAGCTCGGTGAGAGGCATCCTCGTCAAGATCTGCGACTCCTCAGGCCTTTCATGCACTTATATCTTGGTTAAGACCCCCAAAATCACTGTATAGCAACTTTAAGTGAACCGAAAAGTCGAGTGTGCACGCATCGTTCAGTCTCCGGGGGAGCTTCAACATTGAGTGTTTACTCATGCCACGTCACATTGAAGGCTGGTCGGTTCCGCCACCTTGTTACCGGCATCCAACATTGTCAAACATCGGTCCTGAGGGAATCTCTGTAGCATTTGCCTTCAAGATTAACGTTTACCTTTGCATCCTTAAGATTGGACAAAAAGACTTTCCGACCTATAGCGTTTCTCGGCCGAAGGAGCGGGCCGGAAAAATGGGGCATTGCGCCGATACGAGGGCCGAAAAGTCGGCCGCGTTCCTCCGGACTCAAACGGATGGGGCCGTCCAGTAATTCTTCGTAGAGACGTGGACCATGAAACTCAGAAAAGTTGCGCTTGGTGCAATCTCGATCACTTTGCGTCCCGGATCCTTCAAGAGATACATCAGCTGGCAAACACGTGAGCTGCTCCCCAATGTCGAGGGCGGAGAAAGCTGACTTTGTGGGACGACTTTTAATCCTTCGCGCGAAATGACTCGCTGTATTTGTCATAAGAAGGACTCCCAACACGAGGCTGAATTATTAGATGAGAGTGATTCGAGTTGTCGACTCAATAATTGATGTGAAGTTGTCTACCATGCTATGCCTATCTATATAGGCGTTGCGTTGCGAGTCTCTCGGAGAGTTCTTGATGATTCTTGGGTCATGGGCGCATCAACGAAGCATCTGTCCTTTGTGATTGCAGCGTCGTACTTGTAGTTCAATATCACGAGGCTCAAAGTAACGCAATAGTCAATATTGTCCAATGGTCATGTCAATTCTGCAACAGTGGCTCGGATTTTACCGTGGCAAGGTCAAGCCAGAGTAGACTCTCGTTGGTCCATGGCGTTTGATGGGTCGTGAGGTTGAGTTGTTTATTTCGAGTCCGCGGCAAAAGATGGCATGAGAATCCAGACCTTGTCGAGACCTTTCTGGAAACAAGGTGCCATAAAATAGACTTTGATGGAAGAAGATTGACGTTGCATCGTTGCCCCAGGGCCCTAGGAAATTGAAGTCTTTTAATGTTCCCGCAACACCTCCAATATCACTTATATGTTTGTCACTTTAAGCCACTATATTTACATAGACCGGTATGCCATATCATTACTTCCTCCTCCTATGTTGCCTTCAACGTCTGGATCTTAGCGTGTTTCGGACTGCACATGATGAGCTCGGGCTTTCAGCTTCTCTTCAGACGAAACACCGTCGGCGAATGCTCACTGAATCATGCACCCAAGAGAGGAAATCAGAAGGATCGCGCGCAAGGCCAGAATCTAATGCACTCGACTGACTAAGGCGACTCGAGCCCTCGAACTATACGCGATCCATCTATGGGCCGGGTGGATACTATTAGTTTATTGACACATAATAGAATCCATAAAGTCCACTAATGGATCGCCCTAGCGACCGCAAAGGATTCGAATCCTATCCAACGTGAACAGATCCAGCTTAACGGTGCATAGATGTAACCCCTATCTCACCTGAACCGAGAGCGAGGCCGCCTCTTGATGGATACAAGTTCGCCGAAGGACGATTCAGTCTTATCAGATGCCAAGATCAGGATAGATCCAGAAGCGTTTGTCGACAGACAGGGAAATATATTCTTCACCTTCTTTCTTTGAACCTGGCAACGTCTGCGATTGGGATTTGTGTTCGAGTGCCAATTTTCGCAAACAAGCTCAGCTGAGCCGTTCCAGCAATAAGGCGTTGCATGGACAACAACCAAGCGTTCGACTTCAAGACTCGACTCTATTCCGTTGTGTCTGGTGCTTCGCGTTTCCCCTCAGCCCTATAGATCCTGCGCTAAGCACTGCCATGAAGGAGTTCGCTGGGGCATACTCTTTCGGGCGAAGTCACGGCGAGCCGAGGCCTCCCACCGTGCGCGAGATATTCCAGGACTGCGGGATTGGAGGATCTCTGTTGAGCTCAGCTGAAGAAACGCAGGGAAGGCCCCTGTCTCCCGAAGAGCAACGTCTATAGCCCTGAAGGCCTTTTTCTTTTTCTGGCACTTGACAGCGCAGAAAAAGTGATAGGGCTAGCGGCCGAGAGGATCGGATCCGTGGGACCTTGTGGACCATGCATGAGTCCTAATCTTCAAAGGACCAGGTCTAGACACCCTTTCGACTTTCTGCTTGACGCTAATTGGTCCGAGAGCTATGCTACTGCCATGCGGGTGGAATCTATGCCTCGAGTCAGTGTAGCTGGTTGAAGGTGGGCGGCAACTAGATGGTTGCCCCCTAGAGTCTTGATATAAAGAACGAGGAACTGCCTTGGACTCTTATGACTCTGCGTCGAGTATCAACCATCGTTGAGCAACTATCGTCGAGCGAACTTGCTCTTTTCTGCAAGGTGCAAGGAAACGGCGCGAATAGCCAGCAGCAGCAGAGATGCAAACACAACAGATTCTCATCGGCCTGTTGGCCCTAGTGCAACTCAGCACTGCGCTGCCTTCCAAGATGACGATGCAAGATTGGCCAAAATGGAACGCAAAGACAAAAAGATCCGCCAAAGTACAAGTGGTCAACAACTCACTCAAGCCCATCTTCGCCGTCTCCGTCATGCACAAGTACAGCAGCCTGTACAAGAACAGACAGGCCTGGCCAACCATTGACGCAAACTCGACCAGCGACGCAAGTCTCACAGTCGAGTATAACACGGGCGACGGGACGACTGGCATGGACTGGTGGGCGCTCACGTTCTTCAGCAGCGACCTTTCCATGTTTTACGAGACGTGCCCCAACAACTTTGGCGAGACCATGGACTACCTCGAGGCTCAGGTCCCTACGGCGCTCATGACGGCCGCCGGTACCGCGGGAGGTGTCTTCTTCACGCCGGCGGGCCCCCTGACGGTGGTCGGCGCCACTGCCGGAGCGACCATTGCCAAGATGGTCAGCGACGCCATCTTCAACTCGGAGAGCATCAAGGGCTTCAAGGAGTTTATGCTTCGAAAGGAGGATGAGAACACGGTTGTCCAAATTATCGTCAACGAGGACATGACTGTCAGTTTCAAAGCTGCTTCCGGCGAAGTAGCGACCGTCACGCGAGCTCGGCCGGTGGATAAGAGGAAGATGGGTCCAGACGGATTCCCCCTGCCGCCCGAATAGTTGTGCTCAACTGTGGTTGTTGTGGTTCTTTATAGCATAGCCTTTCCTGCTCTCTCTTTTCGGGGCCCTTGAGCCCTTTTTCTTAGTTGGTGGAGTTGTCTAGCCCTATACCCTGTTGCGAGCTTGGAATTGATGGATTTACACTTGACACAAGACGTGTGGGTGTTTGGAGTGCAAGGTCCGCGAGCAGATCTTGAACAATTTACGCATTTCTGATAATGATACTTATCTCATTCGCCTTCCATGTGTCAATGACATTGTCGAATCGCGAATCTTAAGCCATGATTTGACTTGATGGATGCTACATGCCCAAAACAAAACACATCAGTGACTGACCGACCAATACAGCCTCCAAATATGTGTAGGTGAGCATATCGAGTCTTCACCATCTTTATAGGCTTTTACGTGATTAAGATGTTATATTATCGATACAAGTTGGCAGTGTCAAGGTTTCTCCTCGACCTCATTCGCCTCCTCGTCGGACTTCGGGGTTGCATTATCGGGCTCCAACTGCAACTTGCGGGTCCCCATGCCCGGCATGCCCAAAATACTAGCAGCAGCGAGCGCGGCTGCAACCACAAATATCCTGGTCACAGCCTTATTATACACCCGTAGCAGAGTGTCAAGATCCTTCTCGTCTACGAGATCTCGCACCGCAGTGGCACCTGAGCTCGTAATAAGATGCACATCGACGTTGGGAAGCACTTTACTCAGATCCGTGGCGAGGGTCCTGGCAAACACCGAGTTTGCAACACTGACAAAGATCGCGGGCCCGAGGTTTCGGAAGAACAAGACGAGAGCCACGCCAATCGGGGCGTCTTCCTCGGCGAGGAAGCTCTGGACAGCGACGCTCGGCTGTTCGGTCGAGGCGCCGATGCCGAGGCCGGCAATGGCCTGGAAAGGAATCCATTTACCAGGTCCAGAAGACGCCTGTAGTGTGGACAGCAGACCGGAGCCAATGGAAACAAGAATGCTGCCGGCGAGCATAAAGGGCTGGACGTAGCCCAGTTTCGTGACGATCCAACCGCCGCTAAAGATGGCCGCGATGAAGGCGATGCAAAGGGGAAGATAGCGAACGCCGGATTGTTCTGCGCTGACGCCCTGAATGGCCTGGAACCATAGAGGGATCTGCCGAGTGGTTAACACGAGGGATTGTTGTTGTTTCAGGATTCAGCAAGAGAACTTGGAGTGACTCACGTAGTAAACCAAGATGAGAAACGCGCTCTCCAGGCAAAAGGTAAAGATGGATGCAAATAGGACGATTTGCATGGTAAAGATGCGTGGCGGAACAAGAGCCTTTTCGCCCATCCACCATTGCTCAACTACGAACAGCACGCAAAGAACGCCGGCCGCAACGAAGCATCCAATGGTGCGACCGTCGCCCCAGCCATACAGAGATCCGCCGAATTCGAGGGCCAGAATGAGCGAGGTGATGCTAGGTATCAAGAGAACCATGCCGACGTAGTCAATCTTGAGCAACTTTTGCTTCCAAGATGCCTTTTTCTCTTCCTCGGCGTCGACTGCTTTGACCTTGATGAAGAAGACGGTCGCGATGGCGGGCGGTGCTGCCAAAGGGAGGTTGATATAGAAGCACCTATACGCCAAATCGTCAGTCTCTCTTCTACAACCGAACTCGAAGTCCTCAGTGTCGCCTTGACCTACCATCTCCAGCTCAGATAACTATTCGTTATGAGACCGCCAACAACTGGCCCAAAGACGGCGGCGATTCCGTACACAATGCCCAGGGCGCCGACGTATAGCGGCAGACGATGCGCCGGCAAGGCCCCAGCAAAGAGCGCAATCGTGCCGCTGGACAGACCGGATCCTCCGCAGCCGGCAATGGCGCGACCGACGATGAACATTGTAGACGACTGGCTGACGGCGCACAGGAGCGATCCGAGATGAAACGTCGCGAGTGATGATAGGTAAACGGCCTTGACGTTGAACAGGCTGTAAAGACGGCCAAAGACGAGTTGGAACGCGCAGAGCGTCAAGAGATACGACGATCCGTACCACTTTGTTGACAACTCAGCACATCGAAATATGAGAGAACAAAAGAGAAGGAGCTTACACCAATGTCGCTCAGGGAGTGAAACTCGTCCGTAATCTTGGGAATCGCAGTGGAGATGATGCCCTCGTCGAGAAAGGTGCACATGATGCCAAAGATGATGGACAGCCAGATGAGAAAGACTTTGAGCCGCGGCATGTCTTCTAACGACTCTGACGGTTTCTCCGTCGCGTCGTCTCTGGCGGTATTCATGTTTGGTGCCGGACGACTCGACTCGTCAATCGTCTTGCCAGTCGTCTCTGACGGGACCTCGTCGTCGGCGCGGACGGGCTCAGGGGCCGCCGCATCTTGGCCCATACTGCTCGCGAAATCTGCCGACGTCGCTGCGCGCTTCCCGCTCGTGAGAGAGTTTCGAGGACGGCTCTCAAAGAGACAAGTTGTCGCTCGCAAATGATTGACGCATTCGGGACGGCCGAAATAGATCGAGTCGAGTTCAAAGATCCTTTCCAGTGGTTAGGAACTTAAGAGCACAGATCCACGCTGTGTACGTGCACGGCGACGTTGGGCTGGCTCTCGTCGCAAGTTCCAACAGCGCGAAGAGAGTCCCTAGTTATACCAGACGGCAACTCATCAATCGCCAATTGAACGGCAATGGAACTCTTGTCGTGGCGAGATCCAATTCTTTTTTTTCTTAACATGCTAGTTTCTGCGTTCTCATGCAATCGGGACCGCGGCTGCTATGGAGCCGGCGGGAGTTGCGGTTCCCCGAAAAGGGTGTCTGCTCCGCTTCCCATCCCTGAGTCTCGGCCCGCAACGGAGTGAGCATGCTGGGAAGTTTTCATGTGCCTAGACTGAGAAGTCTTTGTCTTTTCTAGAAATTGAATCGAAGAGTTGTCAACTAAAGTGGCCAGTGGGACTCGTTCTTCAGGGACAAACATCTCAGGACAAACATCTCACAACCAAGTGCATGTGTTGTGGTAGACTATAGACGTGAACGTTTTCACACTGTCAAAGGTCAAGACATATGTTTACAGCTCGCGTAGCCGCGGGTGTCAGCGGCTTCGGTTCAAGGCTGATCAGACTCCATCTGGTCCGCATCTCCGTGACGGGGGGGAAATGGAGAATGGAACTCAGACCCGCCTCGGCGCAAAACCCTTACTCGAGAACCCACTCTTACCCGACGGTCCGGCAGAGCCAATTCGACACGCTCATCGACAGATCTGAGGTGGGAGCTAAATCAACGTACGATGGAAGTGGTAGCATTCGTACTGCTAAAACTAGACTTTCGAAGCTTGAATGTTGCTTGTCTCTCGGCTTGGCTTGGTTGGAGTGGGCCAATCGCGAAGAGATCATGTCATTATCGAAAATCCGTACGCATTAGTGGCCATATCTACGAGCTGGCTACGTTGTTGTCTTCTTCAGTTTTAGACGCTTCACAATGCTGATTGAGCCTTGACTTCAATGTTGTTACTGCTTGACTGATTGCCTTCGACAACATGCTGACTAGAGTTGGCCAATGCCGAAGTTCATGCCCATTTCTTGATACATGTGGGAGACAATGTTAGTGAACAAGTTGAGATGGACAACGCATTGCCAATCCTTGAATCTTTTGCCAACTCCATAGTCTCATGATTCTCATCCTCATGCTCCAATCACCCGCTCTCACAGCATTTTCCCCAATTTCTATGCCATCACCATACTTGACCCTATGCGTCATTGCAGTTGCCAGGGGCATAGTTGTTCTTGGCCTCATTCAGGACAGTAATGACCTCATTTGCCTTATTCTTCGCAATACCCTGAGCAATGCCGGGAACCTTGGAGACAATGGCGTTGATGAGGTTGGTGCTGGACGCGACGATGCGCTCAAACTGGCTGAGCGTCTGTCGGCACTGCTTGGCAACCTCAATATCCCTGCGGCGGGCGAGCAGGTGGTCCGTCAGGGACTTGCTGACGCCCTTGAGCCCGTCGGTGGCGCCGACCAGGCTCAAGGAGTCGCCGAGGCTCAGGCCCGACGAGGCGCGGACCTCGTTGGTGCCGGCGTCAATGGTGCTCACCAGGCTGCCGGCGGCGGCGAAGACGGGGCTCGTGTCGCCGCTGAACGAGGTGACGGCGTTGTCGAGCACCGTGATGGCGGCCGAGACCTTGTCGAAGACGCCCGTGATGGTGCGCAGGTCGCGCTCGACGACGGGCGCGGCAAAGACACTCGTGAAGAGCGCGGCGACGGCGACTTGTGCGGAGAACTTCATGGTGACGATTCAAGTGAAGGCTTGTTTGGAAACGGCTCGACTTTGGGACCTTTCTTGAAAGAGAGAGTGTTTGTATCAAGGGCGAGAGGAAATGAGAGTGAAATCTTGATGAGATCTACAAACTTGACGACGAGTTCAAGATTGTTGGGCAACTTGTTGCCTCTTTATATACTCGTGCCGGGACTGTTTTTCAAGTAGGAATCACGGAGTAGCATACAATACATGTACCTACGATGCATGATATTACAATGGCCTTACCATCGAGCCACGAGCTGCCGAGGCCGCCTTTCCCTTTGCCCACAAGCGTCGTGATGCACGATCCAGCATAAACCCAACTTCCAAGAAGAGATGGCGTTGCAGACAGCAAGTCAATAGATCAATCGGTGGAGCCTCCTGCGCCACGTGTTCTGCCTCTTCTCCAGCACCGCTGCAACGTCGCTTGCCCATACGAGCCCACGTTTGCGGGGAAGAAACATGAAAGGCATGGCAACATGAAGTCATCCTCGAATCGTTACTGCAGAGTCGGCCGTCGAGCTGGGGGGGTTCCGGAGACAGGCTCTCGGTCATGAGCCAAGCAAAGCTCCAGTTCCACTCCTCCACCCTGCTCGATATCAATCGTGCTGCCCAAGGCGTGTAGATCATGCCATGAGCGCAGCGGCACACGAAGCGGCTCGAGCCGACGAGCATCTTGCAATTTCTCAACTGGCTGTTGAGTGCCTGGTTGTTCCGTGTCGTTTTGGCAGCGTTCCTGGGTGCTGTATATCTGCCTTTGGCCCAGGACGTAAATAGATGCCGCCTCCAGCTCCATGTCGTCAGGCACACCGGCCTCGTCCTGCATGTCGTGCATATCTGCAAACAACTCCCATTGGGTGTGTCATATATGCGAGATCTCTTCCCAACCCACCTTCCGGTCTAGGTCGAGCATAAAGAGGGGGGGAGAGCGGAACGGCAGAGGGATTCATGTTCGTCACTCAACGGCCGCAGTTAGGCGGGCGGCTGTTGAGAATGCACTTACGTATCCAGATGCCATTGACCAATCGATAACCCGCCTTGCCATGCACTCGAATCCTAATTGCCGTTTGTCAAGCGAGGGGAGAGAACGCCCGCTTTCCCCTCTTGTTCGTGGGATCGGGTCGAGTAGTGGTGTGCTCAAGTAACAACCGGACTTTGCAAAGTCGACTAAACTCTTTATACTTCGAACAGTACTTTGTAAGCGGAACGGAACGGAGAAGTGTGCTTTTGCCAAGATGTTCTTGTTTCCCCTTGTCTCGTGGAGTATTCGGAAATAGTCGCATGTTTGCGGTGGAAAAGGCTGTGCTTTTGCTTCAAGTGCCTCTTTTGCACGCAGGACAATATCATGGTTGAAGGATATCAAGAGGATGCAGGATTCCGGAACATGACTCCGATCTTCACGCTCAGATCTCTTCCACCCAACAAGTCATCCAAAAAGGGGACGTGCCGGTTTATGCATTACGTCTGTAATAACTCGGGTTTCTCGAGATTGATGACGCCAAGCCGCCGAAACGATGCAGCCATTGAAACTCAGCCACGCCGGTAAGTGGAACGCAGAACGAGCAGATTCAGGGAGGCGAGCAGTGCTCATAGGTATCTTGAGATAGAATTCATATGCTTCTTTTCAACATTTCAGACCATAAGCAAGGTGTGATTGTTAGTGATGTAGAATAATACATGAAGCACACATCTCATGGACACCAGCATCCCTGACACCACCCGTAAGAGTCGAGTGAGGGCGAAAGCCAACAACGGTTTCCTTCATTCATGGAGCCGAGACATATTGCCCCATAAATGCGCAGGAGCCTTGATCCAAGACTCTGGAGTTATGAACTGCCGAAACACCGCGACTCACAAGTCGATACCGACGTCGTCGCTCAAACTCTTCTCTTCAGGTGCCGAGAAGTTCAGCCGTTAAACGCAGCGAACAACTGGAGATGTCTCGAGCCCTGGCGTCATGTATCGCCATACTTACTGAATCATTTCAACTGCACCGCATGCCCTTCTTCACGACTTGTGTTTCCCCGCGCGGGAGATGCACGGTTCAGTCTCGTGCTGTCGAGATTGTCGCATCGTCGAGCCAGAATCTGGTCTGATGCCGGAATTTGTTGCCCTTCCTGGCACCCCTTTTCACTTCCAAGCCCTCCTGAGTATCAGGGCCATGCCTCGGGCAAAGGAGGGCCCGAGCATCTGGATTCTACGCCGGTCGTCTTGGCCTCGGCTCAAGAACTTGGCGACTCGCTCCACTAATGTCAACAACAATAACTAATTCCTCGGGTCGGGTCAAAACATCAAACAACCCGGCAAGTCGGGTCTGTCGACTACATGCAGACTAGGCATATGTGTCTTGTCTCTGACTCAGAGATCTGATCAAAGATAGAATCAAGTCCGCTCGAACATGGACGCGAAGACCCTGGGACTATCGACTAGGCGTTGTTAGCGTCTCAAACGGTTAATAGTTGTGGAGAACATAGTCTCGGAGCCGATGGGGACTAAGCCATTTCATGTCCTTCTCGCGTCATCTGCTGCCGAGCCCTTGGGTTGCCTTTTACGGTTCCCTTCGCCTAGTGCCTGGCGCGCGGACACACCCGCGACTCATGTGGTTCGAGACGAATAGGATCAATAGGGGCCAGCGAACCACTATCCTCGCGCCAAGTGCCACCGAGATACCGGGCCACATCTGTCTCCTTGATACATTACCCAGTGTGCCGATCCCTATTCTCATTCGGGCGTCGGGCTGATGAGCCTGCTCGGACGCAGGGACGAAGTGGAGCGAGCCGCCCGACGACCATCAAAGACAAGACTGTGCGTCGCTGTCTCGCGCGATTCGCAGCCGAGACCAGCAGCGATGGGGGACTGGAGCTCGCCGGCGCGGCAAACGTGGCGGGCTGCGCGCGACTCAAGAGGAACCGTCTTTCCAACTCCGAACTGTCGGCGCTCAGGGCCTAATGTGGAGGAAGAAAGACTGGAGCTGCAAAGTCAAAGAATACGCGTAAATCTGTGTGCTCCGCACCGCCCGGAAACATTGCGAGCTTGGGTTCACGCTACCGGTAGATTACTCTCGGGGCGTATGTGTGATTCAGGTAGAGACTACTTGAACACGGATCTGAGAGGTTTCTTAAGGAAAACAGGTAGAAGATACGTTCACTTGATACAATATCGAGGCGAAACTGGTATGCCCCTGGACTGAGATGTATCAAGGACGAGAACATATTGTCGAATAGTACGACTCAGCAACAACGTCCTAGGGGGCTTGGTATGCGGATCTACCACACTGCTGGGTGACAAGAAGTGGCTCTGCGTCCTGCTTCTCCTTCATCTCCTGGCAGTCTGAGGGCGCCGGCCGTACACATCTTCACGACTCGTCGTTGTATAGACGTCAACGCTCAAAGTTCGTGAAACTTGACTCCAGTCCAGTCGTACGGTTCATCCAGGGGCTCAGCCGGCGAACACCGATAGTACGATGCAACGACTCTCCAGCACATCTCAAAGACAGACAAGTTGGCGAATCTATGAGAAAGAATCACGTATATAAGAACGAGGATGAGAACCTCCAAGGTCTATCTAATTCATCATCATCATCAAGCCTTCAATCATCTACACAAACAAACTACAACAACACCTTCACCACTCACCACTCTACTCTCAATCTTCAACTCTCAACTTCTTCAAACCCCCAACCATCAAAATGCAGTTCTTCCAGTTCACCGCTCTCTGCGTCGCCTTCCTCGCCGGCACCGGCTTCGCCGCCCCGTCCACCACCAACTTCCGCCTCGACGCCTTCAAGGGTCCCAGCGACAGCCCCCGAACCCCCGGCAACGCCAACCCCGGCGCCGACTCTACTCTCAGCGGCGGCGTGAGTAATCCCTTGATTACCCCCTACATCCCTCCAAAAAGCCCCAAGCAATCTGTTCCATGTGCTTCTTTCGACAAACACGTCCATGTCTATGACTTATCATCAAGCTAACCCCGCTTCACAGGACGAGCCCTATGAGCCCGTTGGCGTCAAAAACGACGAGTAAATCAGGCATTTACTCTAGGCCACGCAGGTCGTGGTCTTGATATACATGCGCAGGACGTACTTTTGTCATTTAGTCGACGTAATAAGGGTGCCGCTATGAGCCCTGGATAATACAAGTATGGATTGCTTCTACACATTGGTCCAATTATCGTGACTTGCCAGCAGGAGAAAAGGAGTCAGCTGCTCATTGTGCTGTTTGTGATATAAGTCTAGGCGGTGTTTTGGATACAGCTGTCTATACCCCTGAATAACCCAACCCCCCACCCCCCCTGCGGCCCCTCCCTGGCAAAGAGTCGGTCGGGACCATGAGACAAAAGATTATGCACAGTCTACCTGATCACAGACAAAATATCCTTCATCGAGAGAAGACCCCGAACCAGGGACTCAGCCTGTTCATTCAGGTAGCTCGTTTTCAAAAGCTTACAGTTAATATTTAGCTTGGATGACTTGTATGGCTAATCAAGAGAATTTGCCTCGACGTGCTGAGCAAGCAACGAGACCTGGGCTGACAAGCGCAGAAAAAGGCAAAAGGATCAATACGACAGGAGGCTGAACATAATCCGCAATCAGGATACTAGGGCTGCAGCGCAGTTGATTCTCTCCATTGAAGAAAAGATCACCCCCAATTCAGCAGCATTTATTAAGTGCAGTCCAACGCGGATTCAGATAATACAGGTAAGACTGTAATGTCATTAATCTATATTCGAAGTTTGTTCATCTATTAAAAGTAAATGTCTAGATTTGTAAAGTTTATACAAAATGCAGCATCATGGTGATTTTGGCGTCTTTACAGTGTCGCGCCTCCTAATCAAGTTTTCTCGTGTGAGAAAAACAAGGCTCACCACCAGGCCCAGACCGGCCAGGCCTACGCCCATGAACAACGCAGCTTTGAAACCCCGAAGTCTGTCTTCAACGGTCTGGCCACCATTGTTCAAATGCGTCTCAACGGTGCCGGCGAACCCGACACCAAGGGCGATACCGTAGTTGACGACCGTATTCACCAAGCTTGCGCCGATACCCTGGTGCTCCTTGGCGACAGCATTGGACAGAATTAGGGTCGCAGCCGGGAAAGACATGTCCATTCCAAAAGGTGTCACGAGGCAGCTGACGAATATTTGGCCCCAGTATGTCTGGTTGGTCGGGGCCAGAGCTGTGAGGAGAGCTCCGGTGGTAAAAGCGACGAGAGCAAATGTCATGACGACCGCGGGTTGCACACGCCAGGGTCCGAGAAGCTTGCCTGTCACAACTGCTGCCAATGCGCCGGCCACAGTGACGGGGGTAAACCATGCTGTCGTCAGCAGAGGCGACAGCTCTCGGATGTCCTGTAGGATTTGGACGAGATACAGAGTCCAGATGCCAAAGGTGGCCCAGCCGCAGACGACGGCGGCGAGGACAAATGCGACCTGAGCGTTGACGGCATCGAACGGCAGAAGCGGCATGGTGCTTACGCGCATTTCGATGTAAACAAAGACTCCAAAGAGGAGAGCCCCGAGGATCAGGGGGACAATAATGGTCGGAGTACCCCAGCCGTCAATGGGAGCCTGCGTCCAGGCAAAGTTGAAGAGGACGAGAGCAACTACGCCGACAGTGGCGCCAGGTAGGTCGAGAACGCGGACCCATTCCTTGAAGCCCTGCACTTGAGGCTTCTTTTGCTGCAAATGCGGAACGGCAAGGTTGGCGGCGACGGCAAGGATGGCGAGCCAGATTGACATGGCCCAGAGAGCCCATGGCCACCAAGCGAGAGTCAGCAGAGAGGCAAAGAGTCCTCCGAAAACACCTCCGATGGGTGCGACGGCACCAAAAAAGGCAAAGACCATTGCCTTGCGGTGTCCGGGCGGGTAAGCAGTGCCGAGGATGGCGAGGGCGTTGGGCAGACAGATGGCGGGTCCGATACCTTGCAGGACGCGTGAGAATACGGCGAGCTTGTAGTTGGAAAAGACGCTGAGACCGGCGATGAGAGACCACAGGGAGAACCAGGAGAAGCCAATGACGAGCATCTTCTTGTATCCAAAGACATCACCGAGACGTCCGGAGAACATGATGAAGGTGCCGACAGTTAGAGAATAGCCGGCAACAAGCCAAGCAAGCTGGGGCGGACTCGAGACATTGAATGTCTGCCCAATGGTGCGTAGCAGGACCAATGTTCCCATGTAGGCCGCCTCTAGAGTGGCGAAGCAGTGTCAGTGTGACTCGAAGCTGAAGGAGCTGGCATTTCTTGTCACACTTACGGGTACAGAACTGGGCCATGCAAATAACGGAGATGAAGAATGCCTCTTTGGGGAGGGAGAGCGACTCGGAAGCCCATACTGAAGGCGCGGCCGAGAGAGGGCGATCGAGGACATGGCTGTCGAGGCCATTGGAGTCGGTTTGGGCGCTCTCGTCGGACAGGCTCGGGCTCTGCTTTTCGGTATCGACGGCCATGACGGCGTAATGGTGATCGGGACGATGTGATGCAGGCGTATCTGAAGGCGTATCGGGACGACAACGACAAGTGTCGTCAAGACGAGCTCAATGGTGCTGCTGCTGTGGCCTCGTTATCACGACTCGACAGTCTGGGGATGAGAGAAGTGTTGAGCATCTCGCGTTGCAGTGCCGAGAAGACGAGAAAAGGAACACGTCGACCGATGTATGTAAGGCAGAGAGACATTGCATGATAAAGAAAGAAGAGCCAATTGGATCCGCGTCGTTGATGATGCCGGTGACTTTTTTGGCGGGAAAGATGACGGGGGGGGTGGGTGTTCAATGGCAATGGCACACTGGGGAAGGGGAAGACGGGGGGGGCAACCAACTGCGGGCTCCCGCGCGGCAAACGCAACGGTTGAGTTGGGGGAATCGATGACAAATGCGGGCGTATCCGAGGCAAAGGCTTATTACTCAGCGTACTCCGGCTTACGTACTCAGGGCATAATCATTCATTTATTCCCCTTTGCTCTCTCTATCCCTCTCTCTTTCTCTTCTCCAGAAAAAAGACGCGACAGTCCCATCAACAAGCTAAAAGCTCATCAGCACCTTCATGGATTCATGCGTCACCAGACGTAACGTGAATTCAAAAATGGAGCCTCGTCCCCCCTTCCTCGCCTTCCTCCCATCAGCGGGGCATCATTCGCCGATCGGTTCCGAACACAAAAGCCGAGACTTGTTGCAGATTTCCGGATGCCCGCCTCTTCGGAATGGAATCAACATTGTTCCGACCAACGCTTGGTGTTCTCCCACTCCTCCTATCCTATCGTCCTGGGTTCGATTTTGTTGAAGATTTCCCCCTCACAAGTTTCATCACAGACGTTGACCCGTTCACGTAACCACGAGACAAGACCATGCCTGACATGTCCTAAGCAGCGACCTGTTTGATCATCCCATGTAGGCTTGTCACTTTATGCGCTTCCTTCCCGACGACGATGCCACTGACGACCGTCGGTTTGGAATTCTGACGCCGTCAACGTGGTTCGGGTCGTGATTGTGCGCCACTTGTCGACTGCCACCCTTTTCAGTGGATCACAGACCTCCTTGAGAGTGCCGCCAGCGCATGCAGCATCGAGGTAGTCCCTCTTTTGCGATTTGAGCCGTAGGCGATTGCGCCAGGGCGCCCGAATTCGTCTCTATTCGTACTCGTCTCTGTTTGTATCGTCCCTCGAACCTTTTCGCGGGCGCTGCATCATTGAGAACTTCTGCCTCGCTGAAGTAAAGCAGGCAATCGCTTCATCCAAAATCGCCTAGATGACTAGGGGTCAAGATATCTAGGTCTGCACACCGTAGCTCGGTTGCTGCCGTACCAAAATGACGTACACATATCGCAAGCGCGTTGGAGAACGAGATGCTGGTGAAAGAAGCACTTCCCTCCATTGCTCGTTGCTACCGTATATGAGGAGGTTTGATGGCGCAGCAGTCTGCAGAGCGCCGCAGTAGCCATCGCGTGCAAATACTCGCGCTATGTCTAGTCAATGCCGCTTCTGCTGACTGAGGCCCAACTGCTAGCACACTCGAAAGTGCTGATATGCTCTTACCTGGCATGGAGGTTTACTAGCTAGCCTGCGTGTGGCTTGTCTGCTCCGGCAAGCCAATGAGTCAAACTCAAATATTTGTAGAGATAAAGAAGAAGCGACACAAAACACCTACTGCTTCATCCATTTCGCGATGCCGTTGTTTCCCTCCACACTTCGTTAAGGGACGAGCATTGCCCACAGGTGCCACAATGCCCTTTCCCTTTCAGTCTCTGCCCACAGAGCTGCGTCTACTAATTTGGCAGCTGTGTATACAGCCTCGCGAAGTCGCCCTCGGTCCCCATCTTGTTCGCCGACGACGAAGTCCGCCGCCACCTCTTCTCCATGTCTGTGCAGAATCGCGGTCTGTCGCGCTGCCCTTTTACGACGCACGCTTCCCTGAATGCGATGGTGCCGACGAAACCGCCCCGAAGAGAAAGACCTACTTCAACCACGACCTTGACACTGCGTACTGCAGTGACATCGTCTTCCTCCGTCAGCACGTCAAGGAGCTCAGGTTCCTCCAAAGCCTCGTCATCGAGAACCAGGATGTCACCGTCTTGAATGGCTTCAAACGTCGTCTTGGACAAACGGCCCGGAGCTTGAAAACCCTCACCGTTCACGTCGTGTATCGGCCTGGAGCCAGAGTCTGCGCCCAGTGGTCCTTGAACTGGCATGATGTTATGGAACACTGGTATTGCCGAGACGACCCGGTTCACTTCTCTACGACGGTTCTCCGTCCCGACTTTCCCAACAGTCTCGAGCTTCACAGTGACGATTACCGGGAACTTTACCGACGGTATCGCGACGACCTTTATCCGCGAACCCCTTGGCACTCTCCACGGAGACGCTACCATCTCACGATGACTCTTATCTCGCGCTATAGGTTGTAGTTGAGAGAACTGGGTTTGCAATACGCAAAGATTCCACACGGCTGCAATGTCCGAGTTGTGAAGGACCAACTGCACGACTATTACCGAATCAAGGTACACGGCCGATTGGGTTTAGAAGAGGAGCATCCAATAGCTGAAAACACGAAGTCGGAATCGTCAAAGTCGGTACCGTCTCTCGTCCCCGATTGTGTGTCTCTCTCTCATTGTGCCTGCGTCGAAGTGTAGCTTCTTTCCATCCCCTATCGACTTGCCAAGGCAACATTAGGCGATTTTATCTTCCAGATCGGACCCGGGGCGGGTGGGCTTAGATCGAGGCGAAAAACACTGGCGAAATTGAAGCCCCATCAATATCTGCCTCTACTGTACTGTACAGTATAGCTGGAGAGTATGGGGCCGGCAATCTTGCCCCATTTATAGTTTTACGCAATTAAAAATTCCTACGCAACCCCATATTGGTAGGCCTATGTATTTACAGTATATAATCGGGTGTTACCTTGTCTCCTCTAGTTGTTGCGAGTTGTCCTCTTCGTAAAAGGGCTTATCAGCAGTTGTTGACAGCGGGAGAGAACCTCTTACGCAACCCGGCGAGTGCAAGTCGAAGCATCAGACTCATCACGAGCAGGGCGTCTTACTTTTATGATGAAGTTCCTCGGCTGCGGACTGCTTCTCGCGGTCCTGGGCAGCAGCCATGCAGCATCCGTGACCAAGCGGGCAGACTTGCCCCTAGTCAAGGTCAAGGGAAACGGTCAGTCTAGCAAACGACTTCCGGCACGTTCAACGCTAATTGCCTCGCAGCCTTCTGGACCGGCGATGAGAGATTCTACGTCCGGGGCATCACCTACCAGCCAGGCGGCTCCTCTGCGGATATAGACCCCCTAGCCGATCCCAAGATGTGTCGCCGCGACATTGCCGAATTCAAGGAACTCGGCGTTAATACCATCCGCGTATATACCGTCGATAACTCTCGAAACCACGACGAGTGCATGAAGGCCCTGCAGGAGGCCGGCATCTACCTCGTGCTCGACGTGAACAACCCCAAGTACTCGATTAACCGCGCGAACCCGAAGCCCTCGTATAATACCAAGTACCTGCAAAACGTCTTTGCAACCGTCGATATGTTTGCTCGATACAATAACACGCTGGCATTCTTCTCGGGCAACGAAGTCGTCAATAGAGAGCCTGGTAGCTTACGCGCCTCGCCTTATATCAAGGCAGTCACGAGAGACATCAAGAATTACATTGCGTCTCGAGGCCTTCGCTCCGTGCCTGTCGGTTACTCTGCCGTCGACGGAGAGGATTATCGCATGGAGGTAGCGCACTACTTGAACTGCGGTCCCGACGTCGCCCGAACCGATTTCCTGGCCATGAACGACTACTCGTGGTGCAACTCCGACTATGTAAGGTCTGGGTGGAACAAGAAGGTCGCCAACTTTACCGATTACGGTATTCCCCTCTTGTGCGTGTGCCCCCCCTTCTGGATCTTCTGGATGAGAGAGTTATGAAAGTGGGATGCTGACATGTTCACTTCAATCTTGTCAGTCTGTCGGAATGGGGGTGCAATCAATCAGGCACGCGCAAGTTCAACGAACTATCCGCCCTGATGAGCTCGCCCATGAACAGCGTCTACTCTGGCGGTCTCATGTACGAGTATACGATGGAGGATAACCACTTCGGCATCGTCACGATTGACGACGACAACAAGGTCGTGCGCGAAGAAGAGTTCTCCCTCTTCAAGAAGGCTCTCGCAAAGTACAAGGCCCCCTCGGGAGACGGCGGCGCGAGCAAAGATTCTCACGCCTCCGCGTGTCCCGCCAAGGGCGACGCGTGGCCCATCGACTCGAAGTCTATACCCGAGATGCCGACGCAGGCCAAGAAGTTCTTTGACCAGGGCGCCGGGGATGGCGTTGGGCTGGAGGGTGCTGGGTCGCAGAGTGCTGCTGATAGCGGCATGTCTCCTTCTGATGTCACGCTGAGCGAGATCTCTGGGGTGCCCAAGAAGGGTGGCGACAAGGACAAGGATAATGGCGCGGCGGTGGCTCATGGTTATGGGGCTACGTTTGCTGCCGTTGCCTTGGTTGCGCTTTTTGCTCTGCTGTAGGCGAAAGATGGTTGGTGAAGGCTTCTTGGGGCGATTCTGGGATCTTGTCAAGCTATTGAGGCATTGGACGATTGAAGCCTGGTAATGTGCTTCTACTTGGAACCTTGTTCTAGAGTCGGTAGTAAAGACTTTTGACGGCAACTTCAACTTCCACAGCAGACAAGTAACCTCAAAATGAGACTTGAGAGGGTCGTCATACTGCTTCTCCTTCTGCAGTCTCCATTGCTGTTAACCCTTGTCATTACGTCCTCCAAAATCAACGCCCCTTGCTGTCGTCAAAGACGAGGCGCGATTTACTATTCTGTTGAAACGCCAGGAGCCTTTGTCACGATTGTAAGCAAGTCCCGCTTACTTGTAAGTCAAGATAGTGGCAACTTCCGCCTGGCAAGGAAGAACGCCAGTCCAACCCGAATCAAGGTCGAGGAAGTGTACCCTTGAACCGTAGGCTCCTGAACGATAGCGTCTGCAGAGACACCGACTTCCTACCTGGCTGTGACATGCTGTTCTGCCAGTGGCTCGGAGTTCCCATCACTCTTCTTCGTCAATTTGTGACTCAATTTCCGTGATGGATCGAGCAGATCAATGTCCACAATTCTGTTTGCCTGAATACGAGACGTTATTGAGCTCCTGATGGTCGTACATGGAGCTCATTGAATCATGTCAATTCTTTCTAGCACAACGTGTGTCACACATCAACGGCATGGCTCTGCCAGAGCAGTCACTTGATCTCATATTCACTGCGAATCTGCAACGGCATGATTCACTTTACCTCTGAAGCTTTCCAACGCAATGTGCTCCCAAGGCAGGCAAGATTGCGGCCTCAGTCTCGCATTCTCCCATCACATATACTCACAATCGGCAAGTTCCCAGCTCCCCCGTAGGGCAGATATGTAGTTACGCGTCTCAAATTTTCTGTTCTCATGACAAGATGGTCTCAAACAAAGACCGGCTCTACGTGGCCCTCTACCCGAGAGGCGTCGTCAACAACACCGAGCGCCAGTCAGTTGTCAACTCCCATCTTGCACTCGCTAACCTTGACAGATCGACTCACTTGATCGTAGATACCACTGGGGCCTGCTCGTCGGCCCCAAGTACGAGGACGGTAACGTCGTCAAGGGGACGCGCTTCCACGTCAAGAACCCGATCCACAAGGGTTGGATCTACGAGGAAGTACCTCTAAAAGACGTTCGAAGCACATGCAACCTGCTCGTGCGCATCATCGTTGCAAAAGTCGCAAACCGCGACCGCCTCGCGAGAGTCCTCCGCGGCGTGCCCCTTGTGCAGGGCGATCCGGCCTGGAGATGTCGGAGCTGGGTGGCCGATGCGCTGGCCGCGCTCAAGGCCGATGGCAAGGCCCTCGGCACGGGCGTGTTGACTTGGGGGGATATCGAGCAGGTCGCGAGGCGATATGCCATCGAGAAGACGGAAGCCGGTCGTTTTCGCGATGTGGCCCTTGTACTTGAGCCGAAACCTACGTGGAGCATGTTGGAGTCCCGAGAGACGGTGCCATGAGAGTTCTGGCTTATCGATCCTGGCTGTCAAGACTGTGATGCCTTCACGCTGATTAAGTGGAAGAGAGCAACTATGATGCTTTGCTGGCTTTAGCAGATCCTTGATATTGCAGCAAATAACTCTACATGTCTCAATCCGGACTCCATTATATGTACATGTCCTAGTAAATACGTGACCCTTTCGTCTTATGCATTCAACCCCTGAGTTCCTCATGCGGCTGCTCGAATTTAGGCCGCTCTGACGCCCTATGCCAATCCCCGATAGACAAAGTGCGATTCCATACAGTCTCAGACGTCTGATCCCCGCCTCTGTGCTGCAGCGACTGGTTGATGGCACGAAACTTTGTAACGACCATGCTCTCGGACGAACCTTTACAGCTTCCTTGCAGGATAATCCCTGGGAAAGAAGTAACGTCAGTATCAACACACAAGATTTCGAGACTTGAGAGGTGGGCTTACCTTGAAGTTTCCAAGGGTCGCCGCCCAGCTTACTATCACGAATGCCCAGCAGCGTCAGTCGAGACATTGGGACAGACGACGACCCAAAGAACTTGTCAATATCGACGTCTGCCCAGGCCTCCTCGTTGGGCATCGAGTCGGTAAAGAGATGAAGCTCCTGGGCTTCCTTGTCGTTTGTCAGACCAGTTTCGTTCAATGGGAAAATGATAGAGACTTTGTCGTCGGTCCCGGATCCCAATTCGCTGGAGACTTTGAAGCCGACGGACAGCTTGTCGAAATGGGTGCACGTCTCCGTCTCCGGGAAAACAGAAAAGGCGAATCTAGACCATCCCACAGACTGAATGCACTTTTGCATGAATTCGCGCACGCGCTGCTTGATGGGTTTCTCTGTGAAAGTGCTCCATGGCTCGTATCGCGATCCAATGTTCGAAGGCAGGAAACCCAACTGCGGCTGCGCTCCCCCAGCAACAAAGCTGTCATAGTACGGGTCGTAGTCCTCGTTAGCAATGAAGTCGCCAGCGTTGCGCTCAGTCGTAGATTGATCCTCGGGGTTCGAAGCCCATGAAATCACTTGCGACCAGTGAATCCCTCCGATCGCCGAGAACTCGTCCTGCTCGGGAAAGGGGCTAAAGTGCTGCAGAGAGGCGTCGACGTCGATGAAGTTGGGCGTCGCGCTGATGTTGTAGACCCAGCAGCCCTTGTAAATGTTGTGCGCAAACTGCAGCCTGTTCGTCGTCGACACGTAAATGGTGTCTTGCATAATGACGCCCTTGACGTGGTTGTACACGGTGAATGAGTCGTCGCCATGATGGCCGCGGGTACGAGGCAGGAAGCCTCCAGCAGCACGAATCTCTTTTGGCGATCGGCAGTCGCTTCGGTAGACAAATGCGGGCTGTTCGTCCAATCGTTTCGAGTTGCTCAGGCTTTTCCCTGGAGAAGTAGGGGTTTCGGGAGTTGGTATTGCTTGTGCCAAGCTCAACCACAAGAGTGGAAGAGCAAGGCGAATGAGAGCAATCAACGTGGATTTTGCCGCCATTGTCTTTGATCTCGCTTCTCGCCTCGACGCAACGACAAGGGCCACTGCTTGGGTAGTGCAACAACTGGCATTTTCGGGGTTATATATGCGAACCTGAAGGCGCATCCAGACACGCTTAGGTTAACGGCGCAATCATTCTTCCTGTAATTGTCAAGTCCGTCCGGGGCTTCAGGTCGGGCGCGGATCCTCCGGGAAATCCGGTCCAATCCAGTGTTAGGTGCGGATAGCATTGATGCATAGCATTGGCGGGTCGGCCTATGGCGAAGCGCCAGGAACGGTTTGAGCAGGGAGGTTGCCGGTTCAAGCGGAGGCTCGGTCACATTTACAACGGTGATATAATGCGACTTATGACTCCTAGGGCTGAGCCAGGCCAGGAGGGAACCCGCTAGAGATCAATGTGTGATTGAGTCAACGGCTGAACGAGTGTCCTGAAAGTACAATGGCAGATGACGGCATAAGTTGCGTTCTTAATGTTGCGAGACTGGATACTAGGAGAACAATGAAAGGAGCTATCCTGTGCTCTTCTTTGTAATACTAATATATCTGGGCTCAATCATTCAGTCGAACTGTATAGGTCTAGTTAGCAAAGTCAAGGGAAATGGATGAATTCTGTCATCAATGACGTATCTTTTATGCCCATAATCCACTTGGCAATATAAGCCCACTTACTCCACTTAAAGAGTCGAAATTGTGAGTTGGGCGAGGAGCCCTTCCAAAGGTTAAGCCGGTAACTGCTTTGCTTCACACTTTCGTAGTCAGAACATGAATGGAGTATTTTGTACGTAAAATGAACTCCGCTTTCATATGCCGACTTGATTTTGCATTGTGCGATACCTGTTCAGGAGGAAATAAGCAGTATTCGAAGTAACAAATAATATAAAGGATCAAGGCGACTTATCGCCGTGTATTTTCAGAGATCGCGAACCTAGGATTCAAATGTCGCACTCCAGGAAGATAGGTAAATAACGATGTAAAGCCGGCGCGTGTATCCTCTTCTCAAAAGTTTAGCTCGAGCGAAACTTTTCGCACAGCTCTCAGCGGTTCGGTCGCGTCGTTTCTACATATAAGCCACTTACGCCATAGGCACGCTGCTCAAAGTTTCATAGAATCAACGCGTTGAATACATGAAATGCTAAAAGACGATCCAACACAGCAGAGTCACAAAAAGAACGTGCGCCATGGTAGGCTTCGGCGAGAAGAGATTTTGCCGGGAGCAAAAATGGTGGTTCCGCCCGGGCTCGAACCGGGGACCGTCTCGGTGTTAGCGAGAAATCATGACCAACTAGACCACGGAACCCGTGATTGATGCAAGGGGACAAGGTTGAATGTGTTATATTGTCTCACAGCTTCTCAACACACCAACAATTGACGCCTCACTTCACAACGAGTCGATTCACTGTAACTTTTATTTCCAATAGCTCAAATCAGTGAGTTCAGCATCCTAGTGTTATGAAAACACATGTGCCGAAAGAGACCTGGTCACGCGCAGTTGTAGCTGGCAGCGCCGCTCTCTCTTACACCAGACGTGCGAAAAGGCCCTTCTGATATCTACCAACTTCTATGACAAAGGCTACCCGGCAATGCGGTTCGCTTGATTCAACTTGAGTCCCATGAGGTTGAGTCGTCAAAAACCCGCGTACAGCACTGCATCGCGGCACCCTTTTTCTTCGGTCACTCAAGATCGTGTAACAGGGCCGCGCCTATATGCTGACTCCAAAGCCCAGAAGCGCCCAGATCAGTTTCGTTTTCTTCGTGTCGAAGACTCAAAACGTCCATCTCTTTCAATCTCTTTTGGCCAGTCTACTTGTGCTTGACTCGCATGCCCAAAGAATGGGTACAATAATTGTCTTCAGAAGACCTCAAACAGACGCCCTTTTTACGTGATAAATTATCTAAAAGTCTAGCCACTTGGGACTTGTATTCAATGCCGCATACGGCACGCACATACTGTGTTCGTATAGTTGTATATACATATGTAAGTCACTATCAGACTTAATGTATACGCAACTCGAGGCAGCTACTGTACGGTACACTATTTGTTGTACCTACCTGTATCATAAATCACAAAATGTGGTCGACTTGATGCCTCGCTTACAGGGTACAGCCAATGAGCAACCTCAATTGACAAGCTCGAGTAAGTCTCTGATCAAAGACCCGCTTTCAAGGCGGACTGTTGGGTTCCTTCGTCCCTGATTTAAGCTATCGACCACTGTTCAATTTTGACGTTGTCAGTAGAATGGACTCTTGTACCTACCTATTACTATATATAGACATGAGTATACGGTATTTTCATCTTCTCGTACCATATACTGAACCTTTTCCTTGATGGAGAGGAATTGTAGTACATATATAAGATATGTATAGTAAAGCTTCATGTTCACTCTTGCTGAGCTTTAACGGGGCATGATTTCTAGCCAAGAAGAAGGGCGGCAAGGTTATCGTGTCTTCAAAAATATAATGGGAACCTTTTGCTCGTGCAGCATTATACCCCCGTTGACAACGTTTCTCATCCGTTCATTCTTAACAATCATCAACTCGCCGACCGTCGATTCATCCATCCTTACCTACTTCCGACGATGCATATCAAACCTCTAATACCCAATCTGCTATACGGCCTTGCCGCCATACTCTGCATCGAAGTGCTCGGTTTCTCTGCTTGGCGTACGTCGGCCGGTGTCAGCCATCGCTCAACTAATTACTCCAAGACTGACTTTCTTTCCACAGAGATATCAGAGAGAAACAAAGCTGATTCGGCCGCGTTCGCAGTGCGGGCCGAGATCGTACTCGGCCTCGTGCTCTCTCTTTGGTCTCTTGCTCTGACAGTGTACATGATCGCCACAAATCGCTCGCGTACGCACCTCCGGCACCAGGCAGTCGCGCTCATATTGGTCTGGATTACCGTTGCATGCTGGTTCGCCGAGTCTATTGCCTTTGCTGTATACTTTACGCCCTGGACTAGCCATTGGATGTGCGAGCGTCTTACCGGATGTGTTGCTCTACGAGCTACAGTTGCTTTTGGCTTTCTTATTTGCGCCTGCCTGTCTGTCTGCGGCGTTTCTGAAGGGCTTTGTCTTAGGCGCATTATGAGAGGATGAATTGCTACGAGGGAGGCCGAGTTATTGAAGCTGAGGGGGGCCAGACTTCGATTTGGTCTTTGCCTTTCGAGTCGAGTCGAAAATAGTCTAGATCTACAGTACATGGGAAAATGCATGAGTTGACAGCGGCTGAGGATACACTAGATCTATCCGGGGAAATGCACGACTCGGGCACGCCAAGTAAAACAGACGAAGAGGCGGCTTTACAGATGTGGGACTCTCATCGATTACCCCGAACGTAGTAGCGCACCTCCTTTTTCATAGTCTATATCCATACGGCGCTACTCGCTATCCCGCACTTTAGTCTCCAAGAACTCGTATAGAGTTTGCTGTCAACATTGGACGAGTCAGATGCGTTATCCAAAGCTGGAAATGCTTCCTTGAGACATTGGAGGAAATGACTCCACTAGCTTTGCTCCAGGCTCATGGTCAAGGAATAGAGGAACTCTCCGTAGGGGTTCTAGTTTCAGCGCTGACACTGCGATTGAACATTCGCGAACACTTGTATTCAACGATTCTCAAACCGGCAACCAGCTCCATGACAATATGCTAAAATCATGCTTGGCTTTCTTGATTCCTGAAACATGCCAGCTTGTAATTGAGTTGATCTAGTGAAATCAGACTAAAGCAGTGATCGTGCTAATTCCACCGGGGCTATAGACTCCGGACATGTCAGATACAGAGTATACAGTTTTCCACCGCAGTTCATGCAACTCAGGTCAGGTCTCTTGCGCAGACGCTGAATCGGTCTGGTTGAAGCTGAAGGCAACGTTGGCTCCGGGCCATAGTCTGTCCGACCAAGCTAGACCACAGAAGGGGCTGTCCATTGTCAGCTACCACACGTTTTGCACAGAGAACTTAGGCCATCAATGAACAATGCTGCCACGCCCATCCCGTTTAACAAAGTCCTTGGGGGTGAGTGGCTTGGCTGGCGTGCTTTTCCGCCCGTCCAAGAGTAAAATCTCTCAATCGGCTCCTTTTCGGAGATGTTGTCGAGATGGAGTTGTCGAGATGGACACAATACGAGCGCATAGTCTTATCCTTGGGAGCACTGCCCTATTCTGTAATCATTCACATCAAGGGCCCGCAGATGCTTGCGCATTTGCCAAGCCTGAAGAAATTGGTATTGAGTAATCTGGTCCAGACAGCTACATGTCCATCAGCCGAGTTATCTGCCGTCGTCCAGTCTGGTGTCATGGGTCATCTCATGCTCAACTGGAGTTGAAGCAATATCCTTGTGTACGCGTCTCAAGACTGACGGGATGAATACGAAGCATACTCTCATGCTACGTCCGAGGAATAACTCTTTTACTCTGTTGCTAATAGTTGCTGCCAAGAGAATATCGAACAACTTCAAGGGCGCAGTATTCTTGATTCCAAAGGTCTCGCTTCACTTTGCTCCTTTCGGGCTAACGTGTGTAGGGATAGCCCCGCGAGGACGGACAAGTACGGGCCGATTGGCCCTAACCTACGCTCTGAATCGTGTGGAGAGTAGGCCTAGTATTAGTCGTCTCTTAACCTTATCCCCACGATTTCAATTCTCCTGGAGTTAGAGACTCAAAGAACAGCTTTGAGTCCGAATGATGAACCTGCGTCACTGCAATCTCTCGACTAGCACACGCTGATGCTCAAGTAGATTTGTCTCTTCATGTAATCTAATGTCAGTCTACTGCGGAAAGACGCCTTTTACTTTCGTAGAAAGTGACATTGGTGCTTGTCAATTTGGTTAATCGGAAACCCTGGGATGAGCGTCCCAGTTGACTGGAGGGTTTCGTTTCAGGGTCTCAGAAAATCCACAGACTCAAGATGGACATCTTCTAGTCGCTATATGACTAGTTGCAGGGTTCATGGTCAGGTCACCAAGGGCACGCGTAATTACGGGGTATCCGGTCGCATCAAAGTGCTACCAGCCAGGACGAGTCGCATGAGGAATCTGCCTCGCGATCCTGACAGGGGGCCTGGTTTTAGTGTCCTAGACTACTCTACTCATACTCGGCACAATGGACTGAGATGACTTTGAGAGAAGACCATCAGTTTGCATGTAAGAGATATATAATATCTCATGTCCACGATGAATTTCCATCTTAATGTTCATCATCATCCCTTCATTCAACAGTCTTTGCATTAGAATTTTGTCTTGCACGTTCTCTTTGGATAGCTTCATTCGTTTGATCTGACCGAGTCAAGAGTCCGTCTTTCTCCCAGGAAGAGTTGAACTTTGCAAAACTTCGGGAAAGGGACGAACCTGAAGACGTTCGCTACGAAAGGGACAAGATGAAGATCAAGTCTGGGTTCTATTCGATCCTTGCGAATGCCTTGGTTGCTAGTTCTGGTGTCTATGCATTCCCAGCTTCAGGCGCCCCTGAGCCCGCGACAACGACTCTAGCGACCAGCCGATCCAATAAATTTGGATTCACGGGTGAACAGACCGCGACGTTCAAGGTCGATGGTCCGGATGTGACCTTGTCGCCAAATATTCACTGGTCACTCGATACCGAGAATCCAGAAAACGTTATTCCGCTACCCCCTAACAAGAGATCGCAGATTTACTATGGTGTTGGAGGTAAGTAAAAGCCCCATTCACTCTGTCTGTCAGAGAGGTTGCCTGCTGACAATGCGATGCGATACTCAGATCCATCAAAGGAAGGACAATATGCCTTGACGAGTTACAACTTCAACCACCACTCGGTGAACCTCGATCACACCGATCATATCCGCCAAGTAAAATTCGACAATGGCAAGCTCGAAGTCGCTTTTTCTCTGAAAGAAGCGTATCAGCATGCGGTCGATAGCTGGAAGAGCACCCAAGATCTCATCCTCATCACGTACACCAAGGGATGCGGCGACTTCGACAAGGGAGAGCGATGCTACTTTCACGCCACGGACCTAAACTTCAACGCTGACAACCAGACCGTCGTTGCCGCGGGAGAGCCTCGTCACCCAGACGAAGTCACATCTTCGGGAGAAACCGAATGGGGCTGGTGGTCTCCCAACGATGCCTCTAAGCCAGCAGCGCAGGCAGGCAACCCCTTTACATGGGGCGCCGGTCAAACCAACGGCACCGATCCCAAGTCCGGCGGCCTATCTCGGCGCGACGAGCAAGACTTTGCCGTCCAGCGAGACTGCAGACCGCCACAAGACGGACGCTTCGGGCTGCCGACGTCCTGCCTGGACGAGTTCTTCGACCAGGACCTGGACGATAAGCTCGAGTACGAAGACATGAGCCAGGCATACACGGCGTTTGTGGCCACCATCAACGACGAGGAAGCCAGCGCCCAGGGAGGCTTCGGGGGAGACAGGAACGGTGACGGGGACGACGACTTCCGCAGGCGCCGGCACATTGTCCGGTCCATTGAGCGACGGGGCCTGTTCGGCTGGCTGCGGCGCAAGGTGCTGCCGCTGCTCCGACGAGGCTACAAGGCCATCAAGGACGCGCTGACCATCACGGCGAGCATCAACAAGCAGCTGGCGTGGCGGTTCCCGCAGGAGAGCAAGCGCGCCTTCGAGGTCGACAAGCAGGACATGAAGGTCAAGCAGGTCGAGTCCCCCTGGGGCGACTCGATCCTGCTCAAGTCCTTTGGCTCCGAGAACTCGACCGAGAAGCAGATTGGTAAAGGCGGGCAAAAGACCACGACAAAGTCGTCGTACATCAACATCTACTGCGTCGGGTGCGGCGTCTCCGGCAGCGCGCGCGTCGGCGGTCGGGCAAAGTGGACGATTGAAGGCTTTGAGGAGGGATTCATTGACGTTCACGCCGACATGAGGATCGTCATGAAGCTGGGTATCGACGCGCAGACCTCGTACGAAAAGGTCTTCACCCAGCCCCTTTTCGATATCGGCTTGCCCGGCCTGAGCTACGGAGTCGTCACGATTGGTCCCCGCGTGTCCGTCGACTCCAAGGTCACCTTCAACGCGGCCGCCAATGGCAAGTTGCTGGCGGGAGCTGAGATGGGCATCGAGAACGCGCACGCGAGAATCGACTTTGTCAAGAAGGGCACTTCGACGCAGAGCGGATGGAAGCCCTACTTCAAGCCCGTCTTCATGGCCAGCGGCGAGCTCAGCGTCTCCTCGTCGCTCGGCTTCCCCATCAGCCTGGCCTGCGGCATCAAGGTGAGCAAGTGGGACAAGTCGGTCAAGATCATCAACGAGCCGTCCATCAAGATGGCCGCCTCGGTCGCCGCCGAGTTTGATCTCGAGAAGGGGGCCAAGCTGAAGGGCACAGAGGGTTGCAAGGGCATCAGCACCTCTCTGAGCTGGCGAAACGAGATCAAGGCCGAGGTGCTGGGCATTGCCGAGTTTTCCCTCTATGACACCGAGGACCAGGAGCTCAAGGCGGGCTGCATCGGGTATGTTTATTCCACGACCTTTGACGTTCCAAGGCACTAGCTAATGTACTTCCAACACAGATTATCGAATGCTGGCGCAAAGGAGGTCGCAGGAAAGCCTGCCGAATCTGCACCGCAGACACCGGGCTCCAACAAACCATCGACTCCGCAGGGCGACTCGGACCAAAAGCAGAGGGCCGAGTTCGAGAAGAGCGGACTGGACCGCAGACAGCTCGACAAGTGCGTATCAGCCAAGCTGTCGACTTACAAGGGGGCGTATAAGCCGGAAGCCATGAAGCCCGTCTTCACCCGCCAGTGCTACGACGAGCAGTTCACAGCCTGGAAGTCCAAGCAGAAGCGCAGCGAGACGCCAGACCTGAGCGGCATGGCAATCTTCCAGCGACAAGAGAACGGAGGTTTTGAAGACATGACGGACATGACGGACCGGATCCGCGGCGGCGAGCCCAACGTCATCTCGTACGAGCTCGAGCCGCTGCAGATCCACGAGTACACTGAGGCCAAGCCCGACGCCCTGACGTTCAACACGCTCAAGGACCCGGACGGCCAGACCATGGTCATCTCGTGCAGCAACGGCAACATGTACGCCGTCATGGGCAACAGCGGCCACAACGACGCGTGCGACGAGCTGTGGGCCTCGCGCGACAACGTGCTCCTGGCCAACGGCGACGCAAAAGTCATGCACTACTACGGCGCCAGCATGGCCGCGGCGGGTGTCTCGCGTCTGCGCGTCGGCGACGTCAGCGAGCTGCCCCGAAGCAGCGTGCCCGTGATGCTGGCCCCCTACGCGCCGCCGGAAAACCCGCAAGACGCGTTCTACGTGGCCGTCGACAGCCAGGAGCAGGCCTTCTTCCCGCTCGTCTGCGACTTCGAGGACGAAGGCATGGGCTCCAAGGTGTTCCTGGCGCGCGACCCGGACAAGGGCATCGAGACGCTGCAGAGCCCGGACGTCATGCACACCATTACCGGCGGACGGGTCAGGCAGTGCTTCCCGCTGGTGCTGGGCCAGGCCAAGCACGATGAGTCTGGGTACTTGGTCCCGGACACGAGCAGACAGGTCGAGCTCGAGGTTGTGGGCGCCTTTGTGGAGGAGGAGGTCTTTCCGGAGGACCAGGAAATAGAAGAGCGGGAGGATGAGTTTGAGTAGCGATGGGCTGCTTCGGGACGTGAATTTCAGTATCTAGAGCAATTGATGGAGATAGACGTATAGAAGCCGCCCAGAAATCGGGTCATGAGGCACGAATGCAACGACTCAGTTTTTGATAACTTGACAAAAAGAGGAATGTTCTCGGCGACGATTGATTGACACATCAGGCAAGAGGCATCAGCTTTCTTGCGGTTTTCTGCTATTAAAGACTGTACGAATGGTGCAGGACTTACAATCCATGATGGTCGTGTGCCAATTTATGAGTAATTTCGACGAGGGTTGCAAAAGTCCATGATTCAACAAACAGTGCGCAATAAAGATTGGGCCGCTGGGTATTTCTGCATTAATTCATGCGAGCTGTATATCTAGGGGTATTCAAGAAAAAATGCACGAATGCCGCCCCAACTATTCTTCATCTTAACCACTAGCCTTGACAGGCTTCTGCTCCTCTTCTGCGTACGTCGGAGCGTTGGACGTATCCTTGGCGAGACCGAGCTGGCTCACGTCCCAGCCGTTGCGCTCGAGGTACTCACGGAACCCGGCGTCTTCTTGGGAAATGGTGTCCTGTCCGATGTTCGGGATAAAGAAGAAGGCGATAATGGCCGTCAGGATGCACAAGCTGGCCGCGACCCAAAAGGGGTACTGTTGTCGCCGAGTCTCGTCGCTACCGGCGGCCTCTTGGATGTAGGGGAAGACCCAGGTGCCGATAAAGGCGCCAATCTTGCCGACGGCGGCGGCGATGCCGTAGTAGCGTCCGCGAACGCCGGTTGCACACGTCTTGGATGCCAAGAGACCAATGTTGTTGCCGGGTCCCAGCTCGCCCAGGGCAAGGAAAAGGCCGTACAAGACCACGAAGCCGCCCAGCTTACTCCTGATGTGGACCCAAGTGCCAGCAATAATGTAACCGACAACGGCTTGAAGTGTGACGCCGACAACGAGCGTGTGTTTGGGGCCGATCCAGTCGCTGACAAAGGCGCCGAATATGGTTCCTGGGATGTAGAACAAGGTGATCAGAGTGCTCCAGCCAAAGACGCTGGTGAGAGGAGCATCCTTGCCGGTGATGTCGTCGACAATCGGAGTCATGTAGATACCAAAGGCGTAAGCGCTGAACTAAAAGGGCCGGCATGTCAGTAACAAGGTTGACGAGCCCGCTCGACGCGCCGCGATGTGCAGTCGTGTACGGAACAAAGTTGCGCTTACATTGTAGAGAAACCAGATGAGGCTGACGCAGAGCAGACGGAACCAGTAGTAGCGTAAGACGAGAACATATGGGGTCTTTCTGCGCATTGATTGTTTTGAGAACTCCTCGGGCTCCTTGAGGCGGAAACGCATGAAGAGCAGAGCGAGGGGAAAGATAGTACCGATACCCAGACTGGTACGCCACATGGTTGACAGATGGGTGTTTTGGCAAGCAGCAGCGACGACGTCTATGGCCGAGGTTAGTCGGCGCAGTCCGACACAAGCTTTTTGGTACTCGACTTACATGGGATGAAGACACCAAAGACGAAGCCCGCGTCAATCATGGAATTGGTGAAGAGAATGAACCACCTGTTGCGGGTACCAGCCTTGAGCTCGCCGCTCGACTCGGCGCAGGCTACACTGCCGGCAGGATATTCGCCTGATCGCCTTGTCAGCACTTTGCCCGAAGGATCACAAGAAGAGCTGCTGCTCGAGCCTAAGATGGAAACACTAACCGCCGATACCGATGCCGACAAAGAATCGCCACGCCGTCAGCATGGCAAACATGCCATTGGCCTCTCCTTTGTAGTAGGAGCCCGCGGCGAGAGCAGTGAAGACGATGAGGATGATGGTGGAGACGAGCAGGGAATTCGAGCGCGACCAGTGATCCGAGGTGAAGCCAAAGATGAGCTGGCCGACGACGGTGCCGGCAAAGGCAATGGAGCCGACGTGCTTTTTGGCATTCGAGGTGGTGTAGACATCGCCATATTGTCTGGCGAGAATCGTGCTGACGGAACCAATGACCTGTGCGTCGTTAGTTGTCAACTCAACAGCGGATGGCCGGTAGTCGTGGTTCGTGTCTCAAATAGTGCGCGTTTACTTACGTTGTTGATGTAGCCGTCGGAGAAAAGTCCAGCACCGCAAGCAAAAGCAGGGAGCGCAGCCTCGAGGAATGGCTTTCTAGGGCGTTGTTGGGAGATATCGTCAGGGCTGTCGGCCACCTCGGAGGTCTGCTCGGAAGAGGCCCTGGACTTGGGCCAAAGGCGATTTAAGATGGCCATGTTGGACGAAAGAATGGCAAAGACTGCTGGATTTTATGGTAGGAAAAACTGATTGCGCGTCCAGAGTCGGCTCAAAGGTTGTTGCAGGACAATGGAGTCAATTGCCGACCAGACCGAAGAGAGAAGTCTCGTCAAAATCGGCAAATGCTCGCAGGTGGTGATGAGATTTGAGAGGCGTATTGAAAATCCACGGATCGCAACTGTAACGGCTGATTTTGTCGAAAATAGCACGCGACTAGGAAATCCGCTTTGCTCTCGTGGGTTGCGTTCTTGTTCGGTCTCTTGGTCGCTGTCTACCTGGCCATGCCTACTTTGCTGTAGGTTTTTGTCGTGAGCGAAAAAGGATAAGAAGAAGCGACTGAATCAACTGACCAATCTCTTGCGCCTCTCAGCCGCGTTTCTCTAATTCTCTCTTGCTCTCTCCACATCAAGAGAAGGGGGGGAAAGGCTGCCGTCTTATACGGAATAGAGAACAATGACAAGGATGGCCATGATTGGGTAGAAGCGAGTCCCGTTTCCCTCTCTGGGTGGGTGCTAATGGACCCTCTGAAGCTCTATCTGGGGCGCTTGAGGCCACACTCGACGGGCGACGGGCAGGCCGGAAGAGCAAATCAGAAGCCGGCAAAGGAGCCCAAAGCGACGTAGGGTGGAGGTGGGCGAGCAGACGGGGAAGAAAAAAAACACGACTGGAGAAAAATAATTACCTCTGTAGAGGCGAATTGAGGAACAAGCCGGCTTGGCTACGAAGTATTGTGGTCAAAGTCCGCCATTCCGATTGGGGAAATGGCGTCTCTCTGCCCCGCCCCGAGGGTCACGACGGCATTGTCTTGTCAAGCGTGGAGGAAGGTGTCAGTGTACTTGATACTTGGTGTAAGCTTCCATCGATTAACCGACATGACTGTTTTATGCTTAAGCCCTTATTGTTTTGCCTTGTCTGCCTCGGGCCATGACGCACCACTAGGAAATATCTCGCCTGAAGTCCACTTTGGCACCTCATCAGACTCGACCGAAGATGCAATGCTCTGCGTCCACTGTGGAAACACACACAAACAGAGGTGGGGGACATTGTCTCGACGCGCAGCCCCCTCTCTAGGTAATGTTGCCCTCGGCAAAGATGCTGTGCATACTGCACGTACAGGACAGTGCAGTGCAGTACGGAACAGTATTGGTCAAAGAATACAGAAAATCCATACTTATCCGCCATCATCACCATCATCACCATCACATATCATCCATCACAAAACACATTTTCGCATCGCTCTCATCTCGCAAAATGGCCGCTCCAAACCCCTGTCGCCGCCGGACGACGACAACGACGAATCGCCAACAAAACCCACCCTCACTCGACCCGCCCGTAATGACGCCCGCTCTGCCACTATTCTTCAACGCATCGCCGGGCCCGGTTCACGCACGTGCAGCCAACGCGGGTCTCTGGCGCCCCCCATGCTAGCTAGCGCTGTGGGGGGTGGAGAGGACCGTCGGCCTTTGTTTCTTTTCAAAATTCTGGACGCGGCCGGCTTCTTGGAGCACGCCGCGCGGGTGCCACAACAGCGCCATCGACACGCCGTCAAGCCGTAAACACGTACAAAAGACTTTGGGGGGTGTTTTGCCCCTTGTTGCAGGCAGCCAGTTGACGCCGCCGTCCAATCGCCCGGATCCTCGGCGCTTCTCCCGTCGAGGTTGACTTGCGTCGAATTTGACGAGTCCGACTTTCCCCCTGGTTCACAGCCTACTGTATGCAAAAACCAACTGTACAGTACAAACCCCGTCCGGCGGGGGGTCCAGTCACTCGCAGAACCGAGATGGCGCGCGGGGAGGGAACCATCGGACCGTGGGGTAAGATGAGGGAGACCTGGGGAGGAGAGGACAAGACTTGCTTGCTTTGCCGTTATCCCGGACCTTCTTCCAGAATCGGCCTCCATTCCCGATTCTTTTGCACGACGGTTCGCCCCGTTGGACCAACATCCGAACGCGCCTGTAATGTGCCTGCAACAGAGCACGTGAGCCTGCTTCACATCTCTTGCCCCGGAGAAGCAGGGTCCAGCTCGGCCACGTCATTGCTATTTCCACTACAGTAGCAACAACCGTCGGCCGGTCGTCGGGATATTGAGCTTCGGCCTTGCCCGGGTTCAAAAAGGATTCCCCACCAGCCCCGGCTAGTCGCCAGCTACCCGATAGAATCTCAAAGAAGTCTCGCGTCGACTCTCGCAGTTCCCTGTTTTGAGGAAACGACTTGGCACACAAAAAAATTTTTTCCTTTCTCCTGCGGATGATCAAGGCCCTTTGCTGCGAGGCTCTGCAAGGCATCAAAATTCGAGGCGTCAAGCCCTGGCCGAACCCTGGTTCTGGACCCAGCCAGAGTCTAGAACGCCAGGAGCTTGTGATCTCGCATTTTTGTTGGTTTCCTGCCTATGCTCCACCGGAGAGCTGTTGTTGGACGCAACTCGATGCAATCCATCATGTGGTGAGCACCGAGCGGCTGGCTTCCTCCGTTGAGACAGTTGCATCCCGTGACCTTTGCAGCACCGGGGACCGACGGTGCGTCTCGGCTGCAGGTGTCGACGCCAGGACCCTGCTCGCTGTCGCATGCTCACGATCCCTCCAAACGACGTCATGCTAGTCCATGCTACTGAGCACGCAGCTGTTTCTCATTTCTCACCGTGACGGTCGTTATCGCTCGTCTAACCCTTGTGCTGTTCCTCTGTCTCTTTCTCACCTTTGCATCCGCGTCTACGGGCGCCTAGACTTGCATGGTGACCGTCGAGTGACCAATTCACCGGAAAATTCCTAGGCAGCGAGCATCGTTGGCCGTGCTGTTGGGCTGTTACACACACGCGAGATGGCTTTACATGCCATACTTCGTAATCGAGCATCCGTCGGCGCTGCTTCCGCACAGAGTGTTAATGCCCCGACCGAGTCTACTGCAACTATCTTGTGCGCAGCCACGTGCACCCATCGTGAAGCAAGATTGGCCGACGACAACGGCGGCGGCTAGTACTTCTGCGTGAGTCTGGCCGATTATCACCTCTGAAAAGAAATGAAAACTCAACATCGTCGCTTCGTCGCTTAAGTCGCCAGACGGATTGACGGCATCTCTTCCCCCGTAGTCCTAAAGCTTCACGTGCTTTGCAAACTTGTCAGCGCATGTCTGTACTGTTGAAAACTGTAGAACTGACAATTGATGCGTGGAAAGGATCAGTGCCATGATTTGCGAATTACATCGCGACATTGCCGTTCTCCGTTATGCAGCTCAAGTAGAAGGCCGTATATTCTGTTTAACGCTCAAAGAGGCATACCATTGGCGCGTCATTGGTCTAGGGGTTAGGATTCAACTCTTCCAAAGTTGAGGCCCGGATTCGAGTTCCGGATGACGCAATTTTTTTTGGTTTCACAACCAAATCCTTTTTTTTCTTTTTCTTATTAACCAAGTCCTTCCTCCAAACATCTCCCGTCTCTCTTTTTTGCAGCCTTTCATCCTCACCGTTATACCATTCTTGTCGGCGATAAATTTTTGTTTAAACGCATCAAAACACGGCACGCACTTTTCACTCTTCATACTTCTTCCTCAGCTGCATCCCCCCCACCCCTCGTGCTGCCTCAACCCTCTTTCATTTATGCTTTTCAAATTCTTCAAAATACCGTGCACAACGTACAATCGTCAATCCCAAACTCATATATATAGGAGTGATGTCGTAGACGAACTAGTAGAGGCCTCGTCCATGCAGTATATGAGCCACTTACCTACCCTGAACCGCGTAACATTTCGAGTGGCCACATTATAGAAATCCTTCATCATTGCTTGGGCATAATCAAGTGAAGCACTTCTTATAATCTACGAAGTAGACGGGCACTATTTGTGAAAAACTCTTCGCGAAACCTGAAGTGAGAACGTGGTCAAGATGTAAGAGTCTGTTTGCACTTTATCTCATCTATCCAACGTCGACGGTGCTGTACATGCATCTATTCTATCCAACGCCGTTGTCCATTATCCAAGTCTTCATACCGATAGGAGACTTAACCTTTGACTCGTAAATCTATTCTCTAAATTCATAAGTCAATCCTGTAAACACGTAAAGCCTCTATGCTCCTATATGCCCATGCTCGTGAATAAACACCCAAAGGAAAGAAGAAGAAGACACGGCACCCAGCAACGCACTATTCGGCCTCCTTGGACGTCTTGGTCCGAAGCTTCATCAGCGCATACACGAGCGCATATGAGCTAAACACCATGAGCACCACGATGCCCGCGTCGCGCCACCCGTACGAGTACTCGAGCAAGTTGAGCGTGCGCAGGTAGTCCTGAGCTGTCGTGTACGAGCAGACCTTGCAACCAGCTGTGGCCTCCGGGTTGACGAGGTTGCCGACGGCGCCCGGCCCGCCCGCGCTGCCGAGGTACGGCGCCAGGTAATCGCGGCAGGTGGTGCCGTTGGGCGGATCAAAGACGGCAAACTCGGCCTCGGCGCAGCGCACGTCGGCGCCCCAGAGGTCGAAGACGAGCATGCTGCCCATGAGGTAGTTGAAGGGGTTGAGGTAGTACATCCAGTAGCGCCAAAACGCCTGGATCTGCTGGTAGGGTACGAGAACGCCGCAAAATGAGACGAGGACGCCAATGATGAGCGGGTTGACGAGCGACGCAAACACCTCGTTGGGCGCGTACGCGGCGACGAACTGTCCGATGCCCGTGTAGAGGAACTCGTAGGCCAGCATGACGAAGAGCGTGGCGCCCGCGCGCTCGGACGACGCGGGGAAGCCGACCGTGTAGTACCAGCAGACGAAGTAGACGACGCCGCAGACGACCAGGTACGGCATCTCAGAGACGACGAGGCCCGTCACAAAGGCCACCCACGAGTACGTCTTGGACTTCTTCTCGCGCGTCTCAAACACGTCTCGGCGGTGGATGAAGAGCGGCTGAAGCTGCGCGAGCACACCCGGCGCGACAAAGATGAAGTTGAAGATGGTGAAGAGCTTGAGCTGTAGGTCACCCACGCTATCCCCGACCATCCAAAACGAGAAGCCGTTGAAGAGGGCCGAGAAGATGTGCAGCGCCAGTTTGTTGTTGACGTAGTCGGTGTTGCGCCACAGCGAGACGTTCATCCGTCGCGTCACCAGCTTGATCTGCTCCCACATGGGCGCCGCAAACTCGTGCCCGTCATCGACGGTACCCGGAGGTCTCGCCGCGGCTTCGCTGATGATTGTGTCCAGACGGGCGCTCACCGCTGCGTGCTCGGGCGACGCAAGCCAGACGGCGCTCCAGTCGTGGCCCTGCGATAAGTGGCCCGACACGACGTCAATCATGTGCTCGGCCGGGTTCGCTTCGGGCGGGCAGGGAGCTCCGTGCCGGCCAAAGTATTCGCTAATTGTCGCCGCCCTATCGCCAATGTCGCCAAAGTAGACGGTCCGGCCTCCGCGAGCAAGTAGCAGTAGCCGGTCAAACTGCGCAAACAGCTGCGCCGACGGCTGATGAATCGTGACGAGCACAGCCTGGCCCACGGCCGCTAGCTTGCGCAGGAATCGAACTGTATGGAAAGCGGACTGCCCGTCGAGGCCGGACGTCGGCTCGTCGAGAAAGATGAGGATACTTGGCTTGGACACGAGCTCGACGCCAATAGTAACTCTCTTGCGCTGCTCGACTGAAAGTCCGGCGCCGACTTCACCGATGAGTGTGTCGGCGAGGTCGTGTAGCTCTAGAAGATCGATGATGGAGTCGACGTATGCGAGCTTCTCCTCTCGCGACGTCTCTCTGCTCTGTCGCAATAGTGCTGAAAACTCGAGAGCCTCCCGAACCGTAGCGTACGGCTCATGCACGTCGAGCTGCTCGCAGTAACCCGCCGACCTCTGAAAAGAAACTGGCAGTGGTCGTCCGTCTACCATGACGCTACCTCGGATTGTTCCTTCGGTCTTGCGCCGAGCCAGCACGTCTAGCAGGGTCGTCTTGCCGGCACCTGAAGCACCCATGAGCGCTGTCAGCTTACCGGGCTCGACCCAGCCTTGTACATTGTCGAGCAGCACGCGATCTCCCGAAGATGTCTTGACGGTGTATGAGAGGTTCTTCCAGGTAAAGACGGACGTGTTGCGAATCAGGTTTGCCGGTGTTCCGTCACTGGCTGAGTCCTGGCTGTCCTTTGCGCTTCGGCCGACGCCTTCCTTGGACGCCGTCTGGCCCTCCTCATCCGCTTGACGAGCACCAACGGCATCGACCGTCTTGGCATTCTCTCGCGGGATCAGCAGGCTCGGGCCATTCTCAGACGAAGAACGCCATCGCGAGGTCGACCAGACAGTCATGGCGACAAAGAGTGCCCACCACGCCCACACAATGCCAAAGTTCCTCCAAAGGTGAGTATGACTGTAAGAGAGCGACTCGAGATAGCGGTCCCCCGAAACGAACGCTTGCCCGGGGACTGCGCCGCCGACGCCAGCGCAGGCCTGGTTCTCGGTGTTGGTGAATTCGGGCCCGCTCGGTATCAGGTTGTTGCCGACGCAAGGTATAGTCTTGCCATGAAACTCGTTGGAGAGGAGTGCGTCGAACGAATAAGCCAGTGGATCGATCCAGAAGAGCCATACAAACCAGGGGTGCATCTGCGGCTTCTGAATCATGTAGCCCGTATACATGATGGCGGCCGAGATGATGAATCCCGAGACCTTGGAGGCACCGTCAAAAGACCTGAAAGATGCACCAATTGCCCGGAAAAGCGCCGTCATACACTATGAATGTGTGAGCACATGCCAATGACTCGTCATGGTGAAAGAATGTCAAGGAGTTACTAACCATGGTCGTGGCCACGACGATGACCCAAAAGGTGAAGAAGGCTCCAGCAGTCTTTGTCAGACCGACCATAAAGTACAAGATTAGGGAAAATACGGAGACTTGAAAGAGAACGACGGGAATGTCGGCGGCTATTTGCGCGATGCAAAAAGCGGCAGGGTGGAACAAGGCAAACGACTTGTGCTTGAGTAGCACCGGCCGGCCGGTGAAGGAGTCGGTCACCTCGGACATGGAGAGCAAACTGTTGAAGAGAAGGGCAAAGAAGCAAGCCCCCGATTTCATGAAGAGCCCGGCCGAAGTGTCTGGCGCATTGTAGAAGAGAGAGCCAGCGATGAGTGCCTGGACAATGGTCGAGATTTGCTTGATGAGAAACGTTGCCTTGTCGCCCCAGATTATTTGATACTGGCGCTTAACACAGGCCTTGACCTGATCGACGAAGCCTACTGTCAATGGACTTTTTGTCGGCAGTCGCTTGTCCTTTTCTCCAGCGACACCTTCGCGGAAGAGGGCTGTCATTTCCTTGGCCTCGTGCGAGGAGGGATAGTCGTACTCTTGTTTCATGGTAGTGTAAATGGATGACTTTTGGTACTCTTGGCGGATCGAGTCAGCGGTCCGAGGGAAGCGCTGCTGCATCTCCGGGCGTATGCTGCGTTCCGTGGGGACGGTGACACCCGTCAAGAAGTCGGCAACGTTGGCGCCGGGTGCGCAGATGAAGCCTAGGTCTTCCATGAACGGTCTCGCCTCTTGCATGGGGCCGTAGTACATTTCCTTGCCATTGTCGAGGACAAGCACCTTGTCAAACAGATTGTAGATGCCATTGCCAGCTTGGTACAGGGTGACGATGGACGCAAGACCGAGGACGTCCGTCATGGCCCTTATAGCCTTGGCATACTCTAATGCACTGTGCCATGGTTAGCATAAACGAGTTTCTCCGGCTAAAGAACGAATACTTACGAGCTCGCATCGAGACCTCGAGTCGAGTTATCCCAACAGAATACACTCCCCCTTGTGGCCATACATTCGATAATCGAGACCCGTTTTCTCTCGCCCCCCGAAGTTCCTCGAACAAAGGCGTCGCCAACTTTGGTGTCAATAGTGTGCTGGATTCCCATTGATTCAAGTAGAAAGTCGCGAGACTGGGTTCGAAACTCCTCTTTACCGTTGACACCTTGCGGCAGTTGGAAGGGCACCTTGAGCCGCGTCGCAAAGTCCATAGTCTGGCCGACGGTCAGGGTCGGAAAGAAGAGTTCCTCCTCTGTGTTCATAACAATCTGCCCCGTGTACTGTTTGGCTTCTTCTGGCTTCATGGAGCCGTAGTGGACGTCTCCCGACACGCTTGCGTAGCCCCTTCGCTTATTGGCCAGGATGTTGAGCAAGGACGTGCAGCCTGAGCCTGGTCGGCCGAGAACCAGCAGCATCTCGCCCGGCTTGACACATCCATGAGTCTGCTGTAGGATGGTCTTGAGAGGCGGTTTGCGACGTGACTCCTTGACGAGCTTCGAAATGTTGAACTGGGATGCGACATTTTCATGGACGGCGGCCTCGGCGCTGACTGCCTCGACCGTGAGGTTTTGCCAGGTAACGCCTAGTTGCCGCGGCGGGAAGCCGGAGGCTCTATCGCGCTCCCGAAATGCGACAACTTTTGGTTTCAGTTCCCATTCCACATCGACCGATTGTTTCTCGGCCTTGAGTGTGCTGTTGCTGTCTGCTGGTGTTGCGTCTCGGGTGTACACCATGGTGGCCCTTTGCAGACACGGCTGCTGGGTGATGAGAGACAAGCTAAGTGATACTATCTGTCTTATGGGAATTATCAGAGACAGATGCTATTGATAGAAAATGAGGGTAGCAGTGGTGTCTTTTTTTCGTGACTGGCAAACGTCTCTCTGTTGCTTCATCTTATATCAACCCGTCAGTGGGTCTTCGGTGCTGTGTCAAAGCCCGAGTAAACGGAGAATAGGCCGGACCACGGGTTAAGATCCCGTTGAAAAAATAACGACATCATGATTCCGAATGTATCAATAAGCAACATCAGGCCGAACCGTTTACAGCGAAAGCAACTTCTGGCTGCGGCGATTTCGGAGGGAGCGGGCTTGGGGGGTCCGCGGCGCGCGGGTAGACGAGTTCGGACACGGCGCCCGTCGCGGATAAGTGATTGGGCCGAACATCTTCATTGTGTTGGTTGTAATCCCGCTTAGTCAACGGTAAATTCGAATGATTGTGCGCCTGATGTTTTCTTGACGGCACGAGGAGGTATGGAGAGTGATCGGACTCTTAGTGTCGCGAAATGTCGTCGCGAAATGGTTCCATTTCATCAAGTTGGCGACAGAGCCTGTGACTCTGGAACTGCAGAATAGCAGTACGAATTATTTGCATAGTCTGCTGAATTGTTCAACATTCAAACGACGGCAACGCGTTTCTGGAGTTGCTGCAGACTCGAGTGTCAGTGGGTGAGGATGAAATGACTCAGCGGAGAATCAACACTCAACGATTGCTTCTGCTCGTCGCATGGATGCACTCACTCCGGAAATTTTGCTTTTGCCGCCCCCACTGCATCTCAATCTGGGGTCTTTGCCGCCCGAATGGAGCGGATGTTTCGCCAAGTTGAAGATTGCATCAAATGGCGTCGATGACAAGGATAGGGCTACTGTACCATGGAAGATTTTGCGCTTAGTAAGCGGAAAATCGGACTGCTGTGTCCGACACCGACGCCGACATTGACTGTCAGGAGGAAGGATGATGACGAGGCTTCTTCTTCCTTCCGACTCTCCGACATGATCCATCCGTATTCTCTCAATATCATCAGACGCCCTCCATTACCAAATCTTGATTGGTTCCGTGCATTATCAGCCCTACGTGGTCTAAACGATCTGGTCTATATCGGGCGTCTCAGTCACCTCGAGCTTAAGAGGTCAAGATTCAGGTCTCATCCCTGAGCACAAGCCTCTGCCGTTTTCTGCTAGACAAGACTACGGCTCAGGTCCGACGGTGACATTCGACATGGCTAGGAAGAGACGAGCCTGCGACACGTGTTATCAGCGAAAGGCATGTTGAGCCGTTGTTCGATTATTCGATAGTTCACACTTCACACGAGTCTATCAACTCCATCCCCGGCTTTCCCTATCAAGACAACCCCCCCTGAACTCTGAAGCACGTCAACATCTCCAACAACCCTTGTCCTCGTCCGTTACGGCTCCTTCTCAGTCAGTCATTGGCCGACATCTTGCTCACATTGTTCCGTCGTCCAATAGATTCAATGCGATGCGTCCGAGGCTGGTTCCACATGCGACTGGTGCAGCCACCACAACCTCCCATGCACCTTCAACCGTGCCAGGGGTAGCACCAACAGGCGTACAACGTGAGTGTGGTGCGGCTCAATATGCCGTGCTCTCTTGGCAGGAGCTTTGACGGCATGACGACCGAAAGCCCCGTATCACTTGCTCATGTGCGTATAGATCTCGAGTCACATTGAGACAGGGTGGCTCGGCAGTTACTCCACGCCATCTCAGCAACACTCGGCATCGAAATGCAGCTTCGGAAGCAGCCCCAACAACAGTGACCCCTACATCGTCCACCTCTGATCAGGAACCGTCACTGGCTCAACACCTTGAAGTGAGTCCAGTTGGACAGGCACCCAGCCTTGTACCTTCTCCGAGACAGCCTCCAAGACGCCACAGCAATGCCGCTCTCGGCAGGATATACATTTCGGGTCGCAATTTTGGTAGTTTTTGCTCTCATGATGGTATCCCACATTTCACTCCCCAGGGTCAAGAATGGATCTTTTCAAGGACGGGACAATGGCCTTCATTCCAGCGGCTTTCCGACGCGAACCTTCAAGGCGGTACAGGTCCATCGTATTCATCAATCGCCGCCAAGGCATCACGAGATCGTCATATCAAGCTTCCCGACATCTGGATCACACGGTCTGCTGTTAAGACTTTCCTAAGCTCGGACTTTCGCCTCGTCTTCCCGTTGCTGGATGGCGTCCTTTTTCAAGAGACCGTTGCTTTGGCTTACACGGAGAGCGCATCTCCTACTCTTGAGAGCCAGAGTGCCAAGGCCTGCGTCTTTGCACTTTTATCCCTCGCCGGCTCTTTGTTTCTAGATTTGGAATACATATCGCCTTTTCAAGTCGACGACTATGCAACTGAAGCTCGAGTCCTGCTTTCCGAGTTTTTCGAAAACCCGAGTTCGACTACGTTGCAGACTCTGCTCATGTTGGTGCGTTTCAACTCTTTTGACTAGGATTATTCCACTAATCTTGTGCATCCAGATCCTTCACGAATCATTCTGCGGCCGCCTTCAAGCGGCTTCCATGTACCATGCCGTTGCTTGCAGGGTCGTCTTCAGTCTGGGCGGTCATACGCACGTTCCTGACACCCCGAAGACGTCAGAAGTCAGTGTTCAGGATCGGGAGGACCGCCAGCTCCGGGCTTTCTTTTGGATATGCTACGTTTTGGATAAGGACATTGCTCTTCACACGGGTCAGCCACCAGTCATCACGGATGAGTTTTGTGATTTGACCCTGCCTGATTGGTCCAGCGATGAGCGGTTCGCTCCTGATCCCTACGGCCGGTCTTACGAGAGGTCATTGGCTCAAGATGGTCTCGAAAGCCCGTGGTTCCCCGGTGACCTCCGCCTCAGTTTAATCAAGTCCAAAACATGTAGGCTCCTTTACTCGGCCTCCTCTACACGAAAGACAAACGCCGAACTCATACGCAATATACGCGAGTTGGATGAGGAGCTCGAGGCATGGCGTGTGTCTATTCCCAGCGACTTCATGCCGGCGTTGACTGTCTCAGACAAGCGCTCACAACTGGCCATGGACCTGGATAAGTCCAGGGGTATGCTTCACGTCGACCTTTGTCTCAGCTATCATTATCTCATGAATGTCATTCATGCCGCCAGCGGAAGGTGCATGATAGATGGATCTGGCCAAGGGAAGGAAACCTTTGGAGTCCAGTCGAGCATAGACTTGTCAGTGGAAGCTAGCAGGTCGACCTTGATATATCTGAGCGTCGCGGCCAATCGACTCGCCGGTGAGGCTTTCTGGTATGTCCACATGATAATCCATTACTTGTAGATGCGAGTGCAATCGCTATGCTAACCAAAAGATTTCAAGGGTCTTTGTCTTTTATCCGGTGTCCGCAATCGTCACGCTCTTCTTCAATATTTTGATGTATCCCGTTCATGAACAGGCTTGGCGAGACGTGGAGCTGCTCAGCATGGCGTCAACCGTTATTCAGAGCATGCCCATGAATAAGATTACGGCTCACGAGATGGCATATCTGCGGAATATTGACGAGTTTGTTGCAGAACTCTGTCGATTGGGCAAGTGTGCCATTGCGAAGGCAAGAGAGGAGACCGCAAAGACGGCTAAACCCTGTTGAAGCTTTCGTCCTTGTTGACGGGGCCTTTCGGCACGCTTTCTGGGGATTGATGCGACTCCACGACTGCCTCATCGGGACGTCGAGCTCCCTTGCCCAGACGCTACAAGGGGCTGTTCACCGGGTTCCTGAGCCTTGGCTCAAACTACGTCGGACAATAACGACTGGTGCCGAGCGATATCAACTGCGCCTTCAGGACCATGGAACCAAAAGCTTGCAAGAGGTTACCAACAATGGCACTCTACTATCGATTGAGTTACCAGGGCTCCTTATTCAGCATCTCAACTGGTGAAACGACCATTTACGCAGGTGAAAAGCCAGGCAGACGGCCTTACGCTGACTACCATCGCTTTGAGTCACTCTGAAACCTCTCATCCAAAGATCGTGGCTTCACGCATCTCGAACATCAACCAGAGAGCTCACTCATCTATGGCAATTTGGTGGACTCCTTGAAAGCCGTGCAGTCACTCATGACCACTGCACGAGACTCAACACGTTCCTTCTGGATGCAGCATTGCTTGCTCTCTTGCGATCTCCTGCGCTGGACGAGGATCACTAAGACTACTTGATATTCTACTAATGTGATATGGGCTTGGATCTGAACCCCACTTCCGCGGTGCACTCTTGGTTCTTGAGTCGAAAGCCATCCGAAGCCACTGCCGGTCAGCGTTGCTCGTGTCTACCTATGGTGCTGTTTCTATATCGTGGATTTACGGATCGTTGGAACTCACAGCTGGCCGTGTAATGCCCCCAGTATGGAATGCTCCGCCAATACTGGGCGTTGCTGCACGGGCACCTCACACTGGTGTGGAGGTGTTTATAGAGGGCGCGACAGTTCTTCCATTGCGCAGATCAACGACTGCTATTGAAGCTTCACCGATAATCGCACGATGTCGGAGCGATCCTCAAGGTGGGCAAAGTCTGAGTCGTAAATGCTACACCTCGACTTTAACCTTCCAACCGAGCCGCATCACAGCACGATCCCCAACTCGACGAACAGCGGCATCTCAAATCCGGGAGGGCAGGGTGACGAGGAGAATTACGTTTCCACGTGTAGAAAGTCATGTTGGGTCGGAAATTAAAGAATTCGATACTGAACGCTTTCGGAAAATGAACCGGGCAACGTTAAGTTTAGCCTCTCAAGATCGCTTGGATGATCCCGTCGTGCTAGGTCCGAACCGTACAACAAAACCCAAGGAGCGTTTCAACGGCTCCCGTGTGGCACGAGGGCTAGCGAAAGCTACTTGCTATCACTTTTGGATGCCAACACTGTCTACTATTCAGACGCCTATGGAGCGCATGGCATTCGGCGCCCCTCAGCTGCATTCCCAGGTGCACGGAGCCAAAGTCTACTCGAAAGCATCTCGTCACAGCAAGGCGATGGCTAGACGAGGCATGCGGCGAGACGAGGTGTTTCCAGCACAGAGCAAAGGTCGCCCAGCGATGGCTAGCGAGCAGCGCGTTGGCGACTCTGACGAACACGCGAAGACTGGGCGCCAATGGTGACTGGTGCAGTCATGGTCAAGGACAGCAGTGGAGCTGGAGATCCCTCGCGTTAGATGCCGTCACTAAATGCTGGACTACCGGCGCCTCATCCGAGTGGGCATCCCAAGCTTTCCAACGCAGTGGATCAACAAAGGTCTGAAGTATCGCGAGTCTATCTCTGGCCATCTGGACTGAAAGTGGTAGTGATCCAGAACGGTCAAGGCTGATGTTGAGAAGACAGAGCTTAACCTCAAATGGGAGTATTTGCCATTTGCGTGATGCGCCATCACAGAAGCAACTCATTCCAAGACAACAACATATTGGCGTGCAAGACGGCCGTTTCTCACCCGAGAGCTTGATTCAAGAGGGGAGGGACAAATCCGGAAAGAAGAAAGAAGGCAGTGGCCACTTGCACGGGACCCAAAGCTTGACTCTGGAGAAAGTCAATCTCGTTGGTCGAGTGTATGAAGGGACCTCGGGGGGGAGGGGGAGCAGAGGCGCCATGACTTGTCCGGAGCTGGAAACCGGGCGGGGGATCCACATTCCTCGCGCCGATTTTAAGTGGGGGCATTCGGGAGTCCGGAAACCCGGAACGGGACAAAAAGACGGCGCAGACGGCGGGGGCCAAGCTTACTGCTGTAGCTCAATAAGCCGGTTTGAATCCTTGCTTTGGGAGAGCCAAGCAAGACGAATGGGCGAAGGCGCGAAAAAGATGGCCAAGCGAGAGGGCGCTTGTCCGAGCTAGACAGGGGACGGCGTCGGGAGTGGCCGCGCTGACGGGCATCCATCAGAATCCTCTACCACGAATTGGAAAGGACAAGTTGGAGAGCGGGCATGTGCCGAAGCAGCCATCTGGACCCATCAGCAAGCCAGGAAGCAAGCAATCCAGCAAGCAGACAGGCCACCGAATCCGTTGCCAAGGATCGGGGAGCCGCACGGACGGACGAGGGCGCGGGATCATGACAGGTAAGTTGGCACTCTAGGGACCGTATGGGGGACGAAGGGACGAAGGGACGAAGGGACGAAGAGGGGGGGTGTCTCTGATGTGTGGGAGGGCGAAAAGGACCACACAGCAAGCCCGCTTCATTCCTTTCTCCGTGTGCCGCCGGGGAGATGCTACAGATGGGCTTTCTCACCAAGGAGTGACCACTAACCAGGGTGCCCCCCCCCCCCCGAAAGATGTCGCCTGACGATGATGCTCGATGGTGGACGAAGACTAAGGGACGCAGCCATGCCGCCCTATTGCCAAGATTTTTGGCGACTACGTCTGCTGTATGTATGTCAGGTAAGGGATGGGCATGGGATGGGCATGGAGCCGGCATCATCGCGGTTTCCCGTTTCCGAAAAAGTCGATGCGGAATGCGAAAATGCGAAAGGCATCGGGCTAGAGGAGGGTCGGGTGTCAGCAATGAGAGAGTCGCGTCCTCTCAAGAAAGAAAGAAAAATTCCCCATGATGCCACCCTCGCGGATTTTACACATCTCCTCGGCTAAGAACCAGACGAAACCCCGGAATCTGGCGCGACGATTGCGCAGCCTCACCTGCTCCTACATACTTTGCTCGCCATTCACTACAGTGACTTGGCCGACTATGAGAGAGAGAGAGAGCAAGGGAGTCGAAGATCCAAGATGGACGAATGGGCGGCGCGGGAGGATTCCCCGGCATAAGTCAAGTCTCGACGACTGTACTGTACTGTAAGTTAATTATTGTACTGTACGTATGCTCACTACTGTATGCTGGCTGCGCCCGTCGACGAATCACCATCTTTCTCTGTTTTCCTCACTTTGTTACTTGCAATGGAAAGACGCTCGCCTCTCTCTCTCTCTCTCTGGCTGTTGTCCTTGCCCTCCCCCACCACCCCAATCACCACCACGACCACCACTCCAACGGCCCCCCCATTGCCACCCTTGCAAGCCACACATCATGGGGCTGCAGGAAAGATGTGTGAGAGAGGGAACGGGAGTGGTGGTGGGTAGAGGGTTCAGCAGCGCGCGCCTTTGGCTACGTGGCGGCCGCTGCTGGCTTGATGAGAAACTCACGGGGACAACTCTTTTTTTTTTGTTGGTTTTGGACGCCAACTGGGGGGGCGGCACAGATGCAGCGGTTCTCTTCTTGACATGGAGGGGAGGACATAACGACGCCCCGTGTTATATGTCGCTTTCCAACGTGTGTGCTCTGTAAGTTACAGTAGTGGAGGGTGTGGAAAGGAAGCCCCTCCTCCCTCTGGAGAGTTGATGAAATAATAGCCTACAGCGTTCATTCGATGCAAAAAAAAAAGGATTCACGACGCTCACTGCACAATACATGACGCCTTGTTGCGGCCGCGTACGGAGTTTTGTTCTTGAATAGCGGTGAAGAATATTACATTTCGAGGCGCATAAACGTCAAAACGGAGTTTTATTTGCTGGGTATGAACGGTGAAGAACCACACATTTGAAGGGTGAACGTACGCAATGGGAGGGGAGCGCAAATCATGGAGGACAAGTGACGCCAAAAGGATGACGATGGGGGGGAAGAGGGAATCGGATTTTTCTTGCATCATGCGTAGGTAAGAGGCGTTTTGAAGGAGCAAGCAAAGGAGTCGTCGACGTTTTGAAGATTTAATGAGCACGCGCGAGTTCCGAGATTCAGCAGCAGCAGCCGATTCTTTACATGCCCATGCCCATGCTGCTGTACGCCACTGGGCCCTTGCCCCCCGCCCTTCCTCCTGTTGAACGATCAAAGTGACTCGAGGGCCAGGCATACAGGGCATTGATATGGCGGTGAGCGTGGAATGGTGCAGTGAAAGGAGATGGCTGATGACGCGAGGTCAAGGAGCATACAGAAGGACTACAGTAAGTTGAGTTTCAACTTCTTGGGGGCCAACAGGTGCCCGACTTTTCCTTTTTTTGCCTTTGTCTTTGGCGCCTTCTTCCCCATGTATGTGTAGTATCACGTAGGTCTACCGTGAGATGATGCTTTTTTACTGCACGACATTCCGCAGAGGCGTTGATACCCTGGAGGCATGATGTCAGGACGGGCTTGTCGTTTGCCCCTCCAATTTTTTTGCCCCCGCAAGGGACTTTGCTGTCATTGTGTCAAAGTGTCGATGTCTGGTTACGTCGTCGTTTGATGAATGGACATGGGACTTGGTGAGCGGGCATATGCGTGTGCAGGTGGCTGCTCACTACGTTACGGGGCCAGAGGGAGGAGACCTGAAGAGCTTCATATTCGTGTTCCTGGTCCTCTTTCTTCGATTGTAATATTCATTATTGCACACTGTTCTCTTCTCCAAGTTCTCCATCTTGTTTCATTAATTGGTGAAATAAAGGTAGGAAAGTAAAGGCTCTGGGATGGGAAGGCAGTCGACGCTCACAAGTGCGAGCGCGACTTTGACGTTGAACAGACCAGACCGCCCGCAAGAACGGCCGCCTCTGTTCCAAGTAGAGCATACGCATGTTTTCCTTTCTTTTTCGTCAGTCCTGATTCGGGGGAGGCGCGCGCCGTTGCAGGCTACTGTATGCTATAACTGGGAGAGCAACTGCATGCAGCAAGCTTTTTGCATGTAAAGTAATTAACTCATGTTAGTGTGCGTGTGAGAGTGTGTGTGAGTTGCCCCAAGCAAGCATCACGCCTCTCTCTCTTCTGCAGCAAAAAGAGACAACACTGCCACACCACGCTGACAATAGAAGCCCCCTCTGTGATCGCTGTCCCACACACACACACACATACACATACATACACACTTTAGTGCTGCACGATATTCATCATGGACGAACCAGGAAACACCGGGCAAGTCCCCTGTCCTCGTCGCCTCTGAGAGGCTGGCCAACGCAGCATGGAAGAGGGTGGAGGGGGGACGAGTGCGGTGCAGCAACGCCACACAGCCTCTTAACTTTTTTTTCTCCGAGCGAAATGCAGTCAACCCTCCAACTATCTTTTGCAGCAGTTACAGCATGTGTCGGATCGCCCCAATCATCAGTCTGCGCATCTTCCGGGGTTGGCTGGCTGGCTGGTTGGCTTGGAAAGAGTTGTTCTTGGAACCAGCTGGGCTCACTCTCTCTGCCTTGTGCTTGTAAGCATTGAAATCATGGTGAGATCCAAGTCGGCATATTCGTACAACAAGTCTACATGCTGCAAATCGGGGTCTGTTATTCGGAAGAGGGCGGCCAATGGATGTGCAAGTAACGATTGAGACGCAGCGACGGGGCGTTTCTCTTTCTTTTCCATCATCTAGGAGTTTCTTCGACTATCCAAAGCAGCATTCTTTTGATCATCGACTTTCACAGTCCCTTGATGAATGTGTGCCATGCCAAACAACGTCAGAGAATCCCTCGTGCATGAACGGGAGAGAATACATGACATCAAAGAGCCTGCTTCCCGCCCCTGCCTGTCACCGCAACGAGTCCACTGGCAGGGACCAGTTCCAAGGGGATATATGCCTTATGACGGCAACCTCAGGCCATGGCTTTTTGATAGTAGAGGATGATTTCGATATGAATGTCAACGTTGACAGGGGAAGATGCCTTATGACGGCAACCTCAGGCCATGGGCTGTAATAGCAGGACCACAAAGACCGGGGAAATGTCAACGTCCACCACGATTAGAGACCCTTGCACCATCTCGCAGATGTAGAGACGCACACACACACACATAGAGGGAGAGTGAGAGAGAGGCGTTGCGGCGCAGAATGGACGTGCGTTATCGCTTTGCCATACTGCAAGGCAGGGCATCTTAATCGCATGCATCTCGCCGCCGCTGCGCCTTTGCATACATACATCCATCCATCCACCCATCCTGTGTTCACTCAGACTTGATGTCCTCCCGTCTTCACTGCCGACTTGTTCCCCCCTACCTGTTCAAAGCTTCATTGAGGGTGCAGTAACTTAGCATTTTCCCCTCGACCGACGCGCGCATCGGTCGTAGCTGATGTGTGCTTTGCAGGTTCCTCGCACCAGACTGCCTGTACAAACGGCAAACGCCGGGCCCTGCGTTTCGTGGCGGGACATTCTAGGATCAACAGTTTCTCTCTCTTCCCGGTCTGACACACACACATGCAGTATTCGTGTGACGCCGCTGGGGAGAGCAAGTCCGGGTCATGTACGATGGGCCCTGCTTTGATGTTTAATTGACCGAGATATCCCAGGTCTAGCAGACCAAGACATCGAAAGTCGAGAAGAGTAAGAGAGCAAGCTACCAGTCTAATGCTGAATAGAGTGACGGGATAAGGCCAGCCAAGGAGAGTCACAAGTACTTCGTAAAACACAGTGAAGAAAGAGAAAGAAATAAAGGGGCCAGGCCGTTCGTTGTGAGTATCTACACGGTTGTACAAGCGCGAGCAGCACAACGCAAATGCCGTGCTCCCACCCCTTTCCCGCATAGAATCTCTCACCCTGTCCTTGCCATGCCCTGCCTTGAAACGAGTTCTTACAACTGACCACAGAGAGTTTGTGAGAGAGAGAGAGAGAGAGAGAGAGAGAGAGAGAGAGAGAGAAAAGTGCGGCACCGAGCACGAGGTCGTACCCGAACCAGTGGACCTGCGGCTAGGCACATGTTTCCTGACTTGGACGTTGCACCCTCACCACTTTGCATTGTCTGTTATTTGTTGCGTCTCTGGTCATAAGCTCGTGTAAGTCTGGTCATAAGCAACTATAGCTCTAATCATACGCGAGTATAACTCTAGTCGTAAGCAAGTAAACCTATGGTCGTAAGCTACCATCTATTGTAATAAGCTAGTCCATCCAGCAGACTGGAAGCGTAATTCGCATCTCCGGTCAGCAATCAACGCCAACAACGCCAATAACAAAACAGAAAAAAAAAAAGAAAGACATGCAACTTTTGAAGCTTCTTCCCGAGATTCGTCGCGCCCGAATCCCGTGCCAAGCTTCTTGCCAAAGAATACTCAACTTCAGTAAGCTAGGTTGCCTCACCTGCGTATCCGCACCGGCAGATGTGTACGGTACTGTATTGTTTGGCGTGATAGGCCAAATGGGGGGAAAGAAAGTCACCCGGGTTGCCCATGGACAGGCAGGCACTCTTCGAAAGACCTCGAGTACGAAGTAGAGTCTAGTGACTTACAACTCGAGGGTATCGACCTGCTTGAGCAAAGTCGCAAGTCGGCAGTTACCAGCAACACCGTCACCACCTCTCCAAAACTCCTATTCTTACTTCAAAGACTCTCCGCGAATGTACCAATCCTAGGCTAATCTCTATACTGCACTACTGTCGTTGGTACGTGATTTTGCCCATTACACATAACAACCATTCTACAACTCTCCACTCGTTGTATCTTGAACCACATCATCACCCAGTCCTCATCTCTTACTTTCATCATCGCGATCTCTCAAACTCTCTCGGACATTATCCATTGCCCTCTATCCACCATCCTACACCCAACAAAGCACAATCTCCCCTATCCCATACTATTCATCCAGTACCCGGTACAGTAACCTTCAGTCATCCACTCAACGCCCACCACACCTCATCCTTATCTATCCATACCATACCAAACCTGCACGATAGTCCACAGCCCATACTCTACAAACTCCATTCTGTACAACAATACTTCCCAAGTTCGTTTGTAGCCCGTAGCGGACCCTCAGAAAAATCTAGAAAATTACAGCGGATCCAACCCCATCCTCATCCATGCCACCTGCCCGAATGACCCACACACGACCCTCCTTATCCTCCTCCTCCCGGCGAGATTTTTTCCTTCCCTTTCCTGCCCCCTCCCCGCCCCGTTGGACGAATGGCACTATTCAGAATAACAATCACAAGTACTGCCCTGTAAAGCAAAGTATGTACGGCACATACTACAGTATGACGGATTGCCGCAAAAGGATTCAGTGTGGGGTCGTAGACGGAGCATAGAGTTTTGGCAATACGAAGATGCGGAATTACACAATAATCAGGAAAACCCCATCGGATTCCCATGCTCGATCAATGACGGCTTGTCAGACCACATTACAAGGACCCATCGACAGGGGAATTCAGGGGATTCATGCGACTCGCACCAAGGTAAAGCACCACCTAACACATGGCGAGAATGAGTCACAGCTTGAACGTTGGTATACATGTTTAACAGTTTTATTTGATTCGCTTTGCGAAATCGTACCATCTCTTTCGAGAGGTAGCCTGCCGTATCGGCTCGGCTGAGGGCTGTTGAGGCCCGCTGTCTATCTGTCTCCGTCTTTTCCATCAGGCTATTGAACAAACGCCCAAATAATTCCGTGCTGCCGTTCCAATCGTAACTTGTAAGATAATGTCGTCATGACAAAGTAGAAGATGGTAGGCAGCAAGTCTCGCTGCTTTCTTTGTGTGAATCATAGACAAAAACGCGCGACATGATAACTGAGATATCCAATCCACTCTTCAACCAGACAACTCCGCGCTGCAAGAAAGAAGACACCATGTAAGATAGGGACAAGAAGAGTAGCGTTCCAAATAGATACAGGTATATCCAAGCTTTTGATGTGTTGTAATCTGACACAGCTCAAATACTTTTCAATGGGAATATGTGCAGGGAAGCACCAGTAGGTGCGTGGTGTAGATGCGTGAGCCGAAAATGACCAATGTCGAGGCGAACATTTAACCCGTAAACGTTGTACAGTGTAAGATCCTAGTAGCAGCCTTGGTATGAAGGCAAAAAGTGTACCGGCTGGTGAAAGGCGGCCGGGTGTTGATGAGTCGGGACCTGCTGAACGTATTTGACAACTTCCCACAGAGGGAAGAAAGATCGAGGCTGACACTGTGGCTGAATTGGAACAGGAGCCTGGACAGGTACGGGCGCAGGCTGGCAGTAGGTCTGCGGCACCGGGGCGGCGCCAGTGGGGATGGGACCAGTATAGTGTTGGTTCCAGTCATGTGCCTGGTAGAAGGCGGCCGAATCCTGGATCTCTTCAGGTTCAAAGACGGGAGCGACATGCTCTCGAGAGTCTTGCTGCTCCTGAAGGAAGTCTTCGTCGAGGTCGTCCAAGGTAGAAGCGCTCGACGTCAAGGACCCCTCGTCCGATGAGGTAGAGGCGGGCGAGAGAGGGGAGTCGTACTCGTAGTCGTCAATGATGGCATCCTCGTCGAGGTACTCGACAGGAGAGACAGGCTGGATAGGAGCAATGGACTCCATGACCGGTGCAGGGGCAGCGGGTTGCTGGGTGAAGTAGGCGCAAGCCAGGATGCGGTTGCGGAGCTCAGGGAGAGTAATGCGATGCTCGGGAACCGGGTTGAAAATGCGGCCAAGAATGTCGTTGAGCTCGTCAGAGAGCGGCAGGATGGTTTTGAGGAAATCGCGGGACCGGGCGTACGCTCGGTAAGTAGAGTCCTGGAAAGAGGCCTGCTTCCACGGATTGCGTCCACAGGTCAGGTTCACCAGGATGACTCCAAGGGACCAAACATCATTGGGCGCACACATATAGTACGGCTTCCGTGTGGAAGGGTCCAGGCATTCTATCATCACAAGTCAGAAAAAGTCAATCCTGTGGGCTTCGGGGTGAATTACCTGGGCTCATGTAAAAGGTGGAACCACATCCGTAATCCTCGGAGCGGTCATCGGAAGTGGCCAATCCAAAGTCGGCAAGCTTGACGGTCTCGCCGTTATCCGTCACCAGAATGTTCTCGGGTTTGAGGTCACGGTGGTAGATCCCGAGCTTGTGGCAGTGCTCCACGGCATCCAAGATCTGGAGGAAGATCTTCTTGGAAAGGTGGTCGTTACCGACATATTGTCCCAACTCGGTGATATTGAGAAACAGGTCGCCTTCGGGGCAGTACTCGAGAACTACGTAGATGCAGTCGGGCTCGTCGACAATCTTGAGCATGGAGACGATATTGGGATGCGCCGACGCCAGGTAGTGGAGGCGGATCTCGCGTTGTTGATAGGCTGCCTGTCGTCGCTCGAGCGGTGAGCCGTCGGGGGCGTACTTGCTGAGGCACTTGACGGCGTATCGGACACCCGTCTTGATGTCAGCAGCGAGGTAGACGACGCCATAGGCACCAGTGCCCAAGATCTCGGTAAGCTGGAGCTTGCCCTCGAGCAAACGCCCTAACCGATCCTCGGGGGCGAGGGGCATACACCGCGTGGGGAAGGGCCGTTGGGCAAAGACTGCGGGCTGCTGGTGGTGGCTGGCCTTGACGTTGTCGTATGACGGCGAGGCGGGAGGCGTAGGGTATCCATAGGGGGCATGGTGCTGCATGTTAAAGTCTGGAGAGGCGTTTTATGGACGTTGGGATCCGGGCCGAGTCAACGGGCCACGGCGATTACCAGCCAAATGGACAATGGTAAACAGAAGAGAAGCTTTCCGCCAAACGGGTAAACGGTCAAGGAAACTCCCAAGGAAGATGACCGGGTCTATAGCTTTCCGAGAACTCAAGGAAACCTGTTCCAAGATGAAGTACCGGGCAGCCAGGCTCGACGGTAGTCCGGGGTATATATGAACAGGACTCCCGTGGAGATGACTAGGAAAGAAAGGTTCCCCAGGTTGTAAAAGGTCCTCGACAGCCGAGTCAACGGGTCGAAGGGCGAATCACCAAGTGGGTACAAGGTCGAAGAAGATCAGGTTCGGGAGAGACGCCGTTGATGAGGTAGGGGAAGACGGTGGACGATAGGCGAAGAAGAAGCTCGTGGTGGTTGTTGAAGGATCCTTGCGATGGGTGAGACGGAAGATGTTTGTTGTGCGACGTGGAGTTGGAAGAGTGAGGCGGATGAAGAAGAAGGGGGGACGAGGCGGTTAATGAAGGAGAAGAGATGAAAGAGAAGGGGAATCTGATGGATGGATTGGAGATTGAGAATGGCGTGTAAGTCGTGAGGCTCGGGCTAATGAGGCGGGCGGGATCGAGGTAGATAACGATGAAGGATAAATGGATTGGTTTATGGGCCATGCCCATGGTTTGGGGGGGGTCCAAGGGTTCCACTTTGAGTCCAAGGCGGGAGGCCGGTACGTACCCCTTGTGTCGGGGAGTCGGGCACACGAGGGGGGTACAGTATGATGTGCCTTCCTTGGCTGGCGGGCGGGCTGGGGCCTGTCTGGGTCTGGCTCCTCTGGCTCCTTCTTTGGTGGAAAAGGGTGCAATGCAGAAGGAGAGTCGCATGCATGCATGTACATGAGTACGAGCGTGCAGGGGTGGGTACATAATACCCGACCGGACGGGGGCAAGCGGGTCAGGAGAGACGGTAGAGGCTACGTGAGTCGAGCGCCGGTTGGCCTCGCATGCGCATGTATCGGTTTATTGGGCGTACGACGTGTCCGGTATTCCGGCCTGGCGCTACCACGGGGGGCCGCGTGAGAGCAAAAGTAGCGGGTACCCTTGGACCGGGCGCCATCCACCGAGCAGTGGCCGCCAATATTGGCCGAGCCCGGGCATGTAGAGCAAGTATCCTGTACCGAGGAGCACGAAGACGACTGGACACGCACGCTCACACAAGAGGCGATTGCGTGGAGCCTCCACCCGGCGCAACAAAAGGGAGGGGGGTGAGTCGAGGCCTCGACTGGGTGTGTGAGAGGTGAGAGGTGAGTGAGTAACCTGGAATAAAGGGGGTGTGGAGAAAGGGAAAAAAGGTGAGTGAGTTATGGACCCACCAGGCCTCTTTCCCTCTCTCTCGCACTCTCTCTCGCTACGTATCTGCTCACCCAGGAAGGGGAGGGGGGGTTCCCAGGCAAGGCTACAAACTGCTAGACAAGAATTAGGCCGGTCGCGGCTTTGCGGGAAGCATAGAGTACAGCGGAGAGAAAGAAGTGACGACCGAGGCGAACTAGTGTGGCCCATTGACAAGGCCCAGCGCTAACATGGAGACTTTGGGTGCGTGCAAGTGCTTCGCGCGCCAAAGTGCGAGTGTGTGTGTGGGCGAGAGCGAGAGAGAGAGAGAGAGAGAGAGAGAGAGAGAGAGAGAGCGCGAGATGGCACGAGAAAGCGTGAGAAGTTGTGAATTAGGCCGTCCTGGTGGCCGGTGGTGTGAAGGGCGTGGGATGGATGGGTGGAGACGGACGGCGGGTGGAGAAGCGAGCGAGCAGCGAGCGAGCGAGAAAGAGATGGGGTGGAGCCAGGCGAGCAGCGACAAGGGCAGGGGTGGGTCGACTGGGGGGGGGAGGCAGAATAATTGATTGATTAAAATAAGAATGAGATAAATTCGAATTAAAATGAATCGAGAGACAGAGACACACACTCACACCTCACACCTTCCCACTCACACTCACACAAGAAAGAAAAAGGCGGGGCGAATCAAACAGAGGGGCGCTAATGCACCAGCTATTCTTAACCCAGCGCTCCTTCTCACACGCAGTCAATCGTTCCCCAAGGAAGAAACCTTGGCTCCCACTCTCCGACCCTGGCGTGGATGCGGGCACATATCCAAGTGCAGCCGATTGATGTGTGTGTGTGTAGCAGTAGTAGCAGCAGTACGTAGCCTACAGTAGCAGCGTCAGCAGCAGAGTGTGCCCCAAGGGAGGAGAACAAACTGTTACTGTACTGTACACAGAGGGCATCAAGGGGGAGGAGTAGTCGAACCGATGCGTCTCGAGTCTCGTGTGAGGTGCAAAGCGTGCGACGATGCCCTCTCTCTCCCACCCTCGCCCGAACGATGGGCCAAGATGACTGACGATACGGTTATTGGACTCTTTTCCTTTTACTTGCTCATCCCGTCCCATCCTCCCCTCTGCGTGCCCCCGTCTGTGTGATGACGCTTCCCCCTTTCGGAACCCTCTGTCGCCGTACTGTAACTCTCCTGTATGACACTCCAACAAAAGATGTTGTCTTTTTTCTTTCAATTTTTAATCTCGCCACGAGTTGGAAGATGGGACAGACAAGGTCTAAAACATGCACACGCGCACGCGGAGGACCACACAAGGTGCCTCTCTTGATTCTGCTGTCCTGCTCGCCATTTTGGTGTCTCTGTCTGCGACGCCCACTCCTCTCATGGCGCAGACATTCACGCTTCTGCCATGTTCGAGAAGGGTAAACATTTTTTCAAGAACTGCGACGCAAACAAATTGCACACACACGCCAAGAAAGAGGATTTGGTAAACATGCACACACGCGCGCGCACCCGTCTTGCGCACATACACACAAAAACACTGCTCGACGCGCACGGGAAAGGGAAAGGGGGGATGACATATCCCATACCTACGTACGTACGTACTCTCAATTGTGGGCGCTTCGCTCGTCACTGGCGATGGCGTTGTTGTGTGCGTGCGAACCGGCGGCAATCAATGCTTGCTCGTTGGAGGCGACAGAATTCCGCGGGAGGATGGGGAGAGGGGGAGGCGCCGCACATACACAATTCCACGAATGCATCGCCCGGCTTGACTGTGTCTTCTGAGGAGAATAGACAGAGTAGAAAACCGTGATGCCGGATTGGGGGCGTAAAGGGGGGGGGAGAAGACGGCACATCATTGCCTTCTGACTAGGAAAATCCGTCTGTTCGTCTCGCTGCTCTTTCTCTCTCCGGTCTCTCTCTCTGTCTGTCTGTGTGTGTCCGTCCTCTTTGGCATGACGGCTGCTGCGTCATCGGCCCACAGTCGCATCAGCGAAAAAAAAAAAGACAGCAGAGCAGAACAGAGAACAGAGAGGATCAACCACACAGACAGGCTCGCCTGCGCACACGCCCGCATGTGAACTCGTAGCGAGAGAGTGATGGAAAGAGGCGCGCGCACACGGACTGACTGCACGTTCCGTGAACCAAATTGAGACGAGAGAGAGAGCGAGAGAGAGAGGCCGAGAAAGATGCCCCCCCCCCCCCATGTCATCGATGCCATGCCGCATGTCCATGCCCATGCGGGAAGGGAAATGACATGTGGTGACTGTACGCAGTAATTGGGTAAGAAAAAGCCCGACCTCGCGACTTTTTGTCTTTGCTTCTTTTTCTTTTTCCGTCTCTTCATTTACTTGCTGTCTTTCGTGCTGTCTGTCGTTTCATCATTTCACTTCACTTCACATGTAAAAGAATGTCATTTCTCGTATTTTGTGCACAATCTTGTGCACAATCATGAAGGGACGAGGGAACTAGAGCCTCGTGGGCGATATTGAAGAAAGAAGAGAAAGAGAAAAGTGAGAGAGAAGAACGGGCAGCCGAATTCGGTATAGGTGGCGTTTGTTTGTGGCGGTTGTCGGTTCAAATGTCAAAAAGCGCGAGCGGAAAACGCCACGTTGTTGGATTTCGCCTCAAGTGACCACTTCAGCAAAGCGCTGCTACTGTATTCGTATCTTCACAAGAACCAACGGTGTCCTCCCCCCTGGTCAATCTTGTAATTCCAGGGCCATTCTTCTGCTGTCGGATTAGTCCTGTGCGATGATGATGGTAATGGATGTATGCATGCGTGCCACCTTGGTATGCTGTGAATGCAAGAAGGAGAGCCGGAGCCTCGTAAAAGTCGAATGTTCAGCGCGTGAGCAGCAGTCGAGGTTACTAGCTGCGCGGCTAGGGGAAGGCAGATGAGCGCACTACAGCCTAAAGAACAGGGCCCAGAACCCTTCGTTTCCGTGCCGGCTCGCCAGTTTTTTTTAGTTTTTTTTGCTAGAGCTTTGTGGTGAGCACCCGCCCGAGTACTACCACTGTCTCCCTACTGTAGGGTACAAAGTGGTAATACGAAGTTCTAAGAGAGCTTAGGTATTGTAGCAGGCGGACGGCGGTTGGTGGCGTCCACCGGTCGAAAAGACTATCAAATTCTACGCACGTGCTCGCGCCGTGCCCTTTGCAGAGACTCAGAGAGGGTCGAGGCTCTCCAACAGGCGTTTGTTGCGTTCTCCCCCCATCATGTGCGCCCCCCTTGGACACTACTGTGCTACTAAATATCACTAGGATTGTTGTTGTGAGTTGTCGTCTGTTGATCTTGCGCGAGGTGCCTTGATGCCTCGCTGCACCTTTTCTCTCTCTCGCTCTCACAAAGTACCGGGCATCATACGCGAATGATCTTCTTTGGCCTGACGACCATGCTCCACGTAAGAAAGGGATTCGCGCAATGATGTTCGTGCTGCCACCGGGCGGCGGCGACCACCACCACCCACCCATGTCTCGGCATCATCGTCATTTCATCGTCACCTCGTGACCGGCAATCGCTTCTGCTGGCCGTTCGTTCGTCCGCTCATCATCTGCCCGTTTTGACTTTTTCTTTTTCTTGTCCGGGAGAGGATGGGCATAGCGTGCGTACCGTTAATGTACTTTGGCGCATACAGACATGCAGTCCTGTACCTCAATCGTCACTTTCACGTAGCAGTTTCAAGTACATAAACTACGAGCAGCGCTGTAATTAACACCCTGGCACCCTGAGCAGGGTACAGAAGAGAGAAGAAGGAAAGAAAAAGGGCCGTCGAGGGAAAAAGCCATTGGTCCCCTTCTTCCAGCCTTCGTTCGGCCCGGCCAAAGACCCCTGGCCCGGACCGACACCGAAAACAGTGTCCCTCTTTTGCTTTCTGGCCCGTCACCGGTGGCTCGCAATGAATGACTGCTAGGATTGGGAAAAGGGCGAGGGAAGGGGAGGGGTGTGTGTGATTGCTGGGGGCGGGACGGGAATGGAGGCGAAGTAAAGAGAAGAGCCGGACACTGAACATGCGCGCTCAAACACCGATGCGAGACAAAAGAGAACGAGCCTGGAAGAACAGGGAGCCGGCCGTTGTGTACTGTAGGACAGACACACTCTGCTGCTCTCTCCCCCTTGAAGGGTTTCGCCGCGGGTTCGTGCGCGCCAGCCAGACATCTAAAAGCCTCTTCTGGGAGGTTCTAGATGGTGGGAAGGCGCTTGGCCCATCAATCGTCTTTTGGAAGGGGGCTGTATCTAGGGGATCCGACCGGCTTTAGTCAAGACCGTTTCTCGGGGTCGTCCGTTCTGGGCTGCACCCGGCCACACGAGAAGGAGATAGAGAAGGAGAAGGTGAAAAGGCGCTTGAGTCGCTTGACCACCCGGCTGGCTGCTTGTTCCTTGCGATGGCATGAAGTTTCGGCGTGCCGGCAGGGCTAATCATCGATGGTTCAAAAGCCCATCACTCTCGTTATACTTTCACCCTCTTTCGGGCGTGCTGTCTGCTTCTACGGTTTCGTACTGCTCCCGGCGACTTTCTTAACCCCCCATGCCGTCGTCAAGTCGCAACGGGAGAAGCGTCCGTCCCCGTGCAGCGGCCGTCGGGCGGGTGGCCCCCATTCGCGAGACCCGGGCGGCGGGTTCGATGCCTCTGCTGGTGGAGACTTCCATCTGTACTGCAAATACGGAACCAGTCAAGAGGTGCATCCGCGCTAGAAAACTTTGGAATGCCAGGCGAGTCTTTTGCGCAAGTTGTTCTGGCGCATGGTACGAAATAACGGGGGCACCCGGCTAGTCGACCATACCCCCAAACCGACCTAGTTTTCCACCAAAATTCTAGATTTTTAGATCCTTGCTAAAACGCCCTATCTTAGGTAAAAATATCTAAGATTTTTTAGACTTATAGTTTAATAGTAGAATAGCTTAATGCTAAAGTATAGATTTTTTATAACTTATATAAGATATATTAAATAATTATTAAAGATAAGGAAGTTTCTATAAGTATCTTTTCTAGTTATTTATATAGAAAAATACTTAATAGTATTTCTTAAATAATAAATCGAGAAAAAATATAAAATATTTTAAAAAAATATTTTAAGGCGTTTTAAAAGGTTTGAAAGGTAAATATTATTTTTCCCTATTTATTATCTTTATAATAGCCTTATAAATACTTTAAGCTATTTTTTTCTTAGCGTAAAATTACTTTTTATATTTATATACTTAATAAAATAGGTAATATTATAAAGAAATTCTTTCTATTAAAAAGAAGGCTTAATATATTTAAAAAGAATTTTATAAGAATATTTACTATTTTATTTTATAATTTTCTTATCTAAAAAAGCTTATTAAGTATTTTCTTATATAAATAACTAATAAAGATACCTCTATCTTCTAGACTCTATTAAAGACTATATATTTCTTCTATAGAGCTAAAAATAGAAGTCTAAGCGGTTTTACTATTAAAGTAAAAGTTTATTTAATCCTAGATATTTTTATCTAAGATAGGGCGTTTTAGCAAGGATCTAAAAATCTAGAATTTTGGTGGAAAACTAGGTCGGTTTGGGGGTGTGGTCGACTAGCCGGGTGCCCCCGTTACATCGTACTCGAAGAGCAACCGCAGAGTCGCATTTTCCGTCGTAGCAGCACTAAGAAAAAAAAAGCAGGACCCGAATCCGACAACCCCTTGACGCTCCACCTCGCAAGGCACTGTACTGTACGCCGTACGTTATCTTCATTTCGTTTCTTTTCCTTTTTGCCATATGGCCCATGCAGAGCAAGGTGAAGAAAACGTCAGTCATGTTCTGGTCTGTTCTGTACCGGTAATTGCACTGCAGCATCGCGATCAAACCTCTCCACTTTCGTTCTAGGTAGAATTTTCTTTCTTTCTCTCTTACCTTCCTGCGATCTTCTTGACTGTTGGGCCAGGGAGGGGTGTTTTGCACCAAAACAATCCACAAGGAAGAATTCGATACCTATCCCCCACCCCTGGGCCCAGTCATTTCCCTCGGGACATGAAATCAACGAACACGACTGTCGTTCCCCCAAATTACCGTCCCCCTTGTCTGTCCGAGGCGGATGGCTCCGCCTCTGCACCGTGCCGCCGAGAGAGATTGAAGCGGGCTGATGATGATGTTGATGTTGATGGGGGCGCAGAGATGGAAGGAGCAAGGCCCGCCGATTTTGCCGTGACGTCCGATACAAACCCAGAAGATCCTGTATCGTACAGCACAGTAGCTCAGGCAGGCGAATCGGCAATTTCGCTGCCAACTTTTTTTTTGCTGATGCGGCGTCCGGATGCTGCTCCTGCTGGATGGATTTACTGCAAATAGCGGGCCATCGATTGCCAACCGCCCGAACGGGGGGGCGCCGCTGAGCTGACGCCTTGGGGGCTGTCGAGACCACACTGCGCCAGGTTCGATGATTGCGCTTGAGTTTGTCAGTGGCACAGTCGCAGCAAAAGCGCCTAGAGGGAAAGCCGTCGTGCATCCATGGAAACCATACTGTCCTGCCACCATGGTTCTGCGTGTAAAAGACAGTGCCGGAGATGGTCACACTGTACATGCTCACTAAACTCGGAGAAGCACAGAACGAGGAGGCCCAATCACGTCTCCAGCCATTCGGGTTCTGCAGGCGCCTCTTCCCCCCCCCCCCCCCTCTCCATCCCAGCCGGGCAATCGTCCCCCCGCAGCCGGCTCTCTTGATTGGCTGCTCGTCTACACAGTGTGTTATGTACAGTACAGCGCTGTCATCCTTCCTCGATCCTTTTTCATGACACCTCCCTCTTCTCGCTCCACCTCCCCATCATGGCCATCATCATCATCATGACGAACGACCGTCTGGCAATCGAATGGACCAACTGCGAGACCTTTGTCATCGGTGCAGCGAATCAATCAATCGAAACCGGGAAAGTAACAAGTGGAGGCGTAGAGGGCATGACTTGCGGACGCCGCCACGCTCATCCTTTCCCGAATCTGCGGTGGCGGGTTTCGTCTGTCGCTCGCTGTTCCTGCGACTGCGACTGATCCTCCTCCTCTTACATGCTCTGATTGATTGCTGTTCTTGCTCCCGATACGCTTGTTTGCCAGCTCGTGTTCCTTGATCGCCTGTCTTCCTGTACTGTACAGTACAGTACTGCGCAGCACCGTAGGCAAAAAGGGGGCCAGCGACG